>VCAZ01000061.1:5000-437500 GCA_005784505.1 Bagarius yarrelli
TGTTCTGGTAGCTGAAAGCTGTGGAGCCAAAGCAGTGTGGAAACAAAAGTCCCAGCGAATCACTTAGTTTATCGAACATTCTGGAATGTGCCTGATAAAAATGTATCATAGAAACCGAACAGGTTGAAGGGATTTATTTCATGAGTCATGTTTTTTTTGGATTCTAGTCTGATCCTGTTTGGATCCTGACGGAAGTGAGGATAAATGAGAGCATTTATCAATTTTTAATCAGCTTGTTTTTTTTTATTTCTGACTGCTTAAACTGGCGAAAATATCCTAATTGAGCTGTGTTTTTTTTTCAACATATACAGTTTAACAGTCGGTGTGACTTTCTCGTCATTTATAGTCGAATCTTTCTGAATCACTTATTGAACAGATTAGAGTCTCACGAGTTCTTTGAGTTACTTGAGTCAGTGGGAATTTTAACTTTTTTATCATGGTCCTTCCACTAGAGGGCACTCACCAAATTCCTAGAAACCACAGAATCCTTGGACTCATGATTAGGCTGTTTTACTACACACTACAAGTCAAAAAACCTCAATTTAGATGAATCGGTACCTGTGGTTTTGAGTCTCCCATGTTCCTTACCATGCAGGACTACTAGCTACTAGCTACCAACTTAATGATGTGATTTTTGGTGATTGATGAATTCCAGGTCATACGCTTGAACATCTATCAGCTCTGTCTATCGTGTAGAACTGAATGTAACTGTAGTTATTTCGACACCAGGACAACACGGTGGTGGTAGCAGACTTTGGTTTGTCCCGTCTCGTCATGGAGGACAAGGTGAAGCAGCCGCCTCCTGACAAGCCCAACAAGAAGCGGATTTTCCGTCGCATCGACCGCAAAAAGCGCTACACTGTGGTGGGCAACCCATACTGGATGGCACCGGAGATGCTAAACGGTAAAAATAAAAATTTATGGTGTCCTCGTAAAAACTGATGAACTGTAGTTTAATTAATACGAGTTCACTATTAACGTCTTAATATAAAAACATTGGGCACCTTATCATCACACTCACATTACTTTGTTGCCACAAACTCTGAACAGACAACTGTCAAGAATGTAGGGCTGGGACGATAAACAATATCATACTGAATCACGATAAACTTTGTCTTTAACAATAATAAGCGCTGGAAATTTTTACTCGATATGAATGAAAACACGTTTAAGGTTCTACTGTCCCCCTGGTGGGACACTGCGTTCCAGAAGTAAAATCTTTGTGTCGTACAGAAAAAGCATTAAATGCTACATATTTTTGGAAAGCTGAGCTTGTTGTGATTGAATGCTGCAAACCATTTTAAAATAATAAGACAATAAACACCAGTTTTAATTAGTGGGGTTTTGTTTCAGACATTTACAAAACTGTAAACAAAAACTTGCATTTAAAGCTATTGATTTATAGAATTCCAACAAAAATCATGTGGTCACTCAGTAAAAGAATCAATTCAGTGAAATCTGAAATCCAGACACATTAATATTTCGATAAACATCCACGAATGTAGCAGAAGCTGAGCTCAGAATGAGAGTCGCAACATCTGTTCTAACATGAGGCATTAAAAAAAACAAATGTCTGTTAAAACATGGTGTACAGACGATGTTTTCAAAATAAAAGTTTAATAAATAGAACCAAAATATTGTGTGGTGTTTTGTTAATAAATTATACGTTAAAACGTAATTAATGAACTTTCTCTCATTTTTGTGGCTTCAGTCATTGCTGGGATACGCTGGCAGAATTACTAATTAATATATCGAAATATATTATTATAAAAAATATATAGACTACCATTCCATTCATTCTTCACTGGAACTAAAGGAGACCCAAACACTGTGTTCCAGCATGACAGTGTCCCTGAGTTCCATGAAGTCTGGTTGGAGTGGAAGTACTGAAAGGACGAGTGTCCTGAACAGAACTCGGATTCTGAACCTCCTCACATCAACATTAGTGTCTGATCCCATGAATACTGTTGTAACTGAATAAACACTCATCCCCACAATCACACAACACAGTCTAGCGAAAGTCTTTTCACCTGTGCGAAGGTTGTTATAGGATGGGATGGTGATGATGAGGTGTGTGAGTTAACGTCGATGGATAAGAGTCTTTGTTATTCCAGTGTAAACACGGTTCCTGTTTGAGAAATTCCTCTTCTTTGTGTCGAACAGGTAAACGCTACGACGAGAAGGTGGACGTTTTCTCCTACGGCATTGTGCTCTGCGAGGTGTGTTTCACTCCAACCCGTCTCATCTTTCATTCTCGTTAAACAGCCTGAAACCTTTCTCACCTACAATCCTGTCTTTCTTCTGCCTGGATTTATGCAAAACTCAGTATTGTAACCAAACATCCAGCTCGACTCGTCTCGGTGTCTGTGAAACATTTGCATGGCTTACCATCGTTTTCTCTGTGTGCGTTGACTTTAGATCATCGGGCAAGTGTACGCCGATCCCGAGTGCCTCCCTCGCACACTGGACTTCGGGCTCAACGTGGGCAAATTTACAGAGAAGTTTCTACCTGAAGACTGTCCTCCTGCTTTCTTCCCGTTAGCCGTGGCCTGCTGTGACCTCGTCCCTGATAACCGGTGTGTGTTTTTGGGGCTAATTTAAAGTGCCCACTGTGATATCGGAATGAGAATCTCAACATTTCCATGCTTTGGCAGACGCCCTTATCCAGAGCGACTTACATTTATTTATTTTTTTAAACAGCTGAGCTATTAGGGGGTTTAAGGACCTTGTCTAGGGGCCCAGCAGTGGTGGCTTGGTGGTGCTGGGAATCAAACCTCAATCTTTTATTATTAAGTCACATGACCTTTTGACTCATACTTTTATACTATATAGTCAAGTCCGCTTTATTTATATGGCACTTTTTAACAATAGAGAGATTTAAAAAAAAAAGGGCACCACCAAGTTACCACTGCTGGGCTCCTGAACAAGGCCCTTAACCCCAAGTGCTCTATTGTATAAAAGAGATAAATATAAGTTACTCTGGATAAAGAGCGTCTGCTTAATGCTATAAATGTAAATATAAGAACGTATTTACTTAAATTTAGTATGTATGCACCTTATTAGAACTTCAGATGTTTACTCACTGGAGAGTCAACAAAGTTCACTCTTTGCATCAGAAACCTTTGCATATTTCTATGCATGTGTTTAAAGAAAGTTAGCAAGTCTTTGATTTGAATAAAAAATGCAAAGCATCATTTTAACCCTCCTTTCTGACGTCTCTCCTTCTCTCTCTCTCTCTCTCTCTCTCTCTCTCTCTCTCCAGGCCGGCCTTTCAGAAGCTGGACGACTGTTTCGAGGCTCTGGTTCTAAACCTGGAGCTCGGGATCCCTCTTCCGGCGGAGTTTGACGAGCTGCAGCAGAGACTTTCGCTGTCCAACCAATCCAGGAGTCGCAATATGTCCTCCAAATCCAGCTCGTCTCCAGAGCAGTCCAGCCTGGAAAAAGACAACACGTAGCCACGAAGGACAAGAAACTTCGAGCTCAATTCAGATTTGGACATTGGGCCAAACGGAGTGGCGACCAAGTTATGATGACCAACATGGACAAGTTTACATAAACGGAGATGCTGGATTGTATGCGCTGGCTGTGTTTACAGCTCGCTGGGGTGCCTGTGTCCAGTCAGAATGTTGAGGGTAATTTAACGCTTATGGGGATCTTCTAATGAGATCTAAAGAAATAGGCACATTTCATGACTCAAGCAGTTTTTCTTTTTCACTCACGGGTAAGGGGGTTGCCTTACATTACACACTAATCTGAGCTATTTTAGCAGATCTTTTCCTATTTATATCTGGAGCGCTTGCCACTTTAGGCACCGTAACGATTTTTTTTTCTAAAATAAACGCAGCTGCTAGGATCAGAATCCAACTCGCAATTCCAACTTCTGTTGTGTATCTGCGAGTCTGCGTCGATTTTCTGTATATTACATCCATATCTGGTTGCTGTAATGACTGTTAATCACTTCGATGAATTTGTAGCGTGACTTTAGAGAAGTTTGGAGCACAGACTGTTTTAATCAGGTTATTACTGAACAGGGAACTAAGCAGTGGTGCAGATGGTAAGGATCAAGGAACACCGCTGCCCCCTGGTGGACGATTACATTATTGCAAAAGTGAATAAGAAATACCTGGACAAAAAACTGGAGAATATGTAAAAATAAAAAAAAATAAAAAGCAATTAAAACAAAGTGCTAAAAACTAATTTTTCCTTTTCAAAAAAATATATATATATATTAGCACCTCTTTATCGCGGACAAGTTTTAGTATGTTTTTTTTATTAGAAAGCAGCTGCCAGTTTAGTAGCATTGAATGTGTTTGTAAAAATCAGCAGATAAAAATAACTGGAGATATGATTAATGTTGTTTGATGTGAATTATGTCCGAATTGTGTAGATATTGTAATTAAATAAAATAGTGAGGGATAATGTTTTTTTAATTGACTGTAAAAAAAAAAAAAAAGTTTCCGATCTCTTTCCGAAAAAAAAGGTACCACTAATCGTTGTATTTCCTGTGTTTCTGACTCAATTAAATTAACTCATTAAATGTTCAAATGGTGTTCGACATTAAATGACATTATTTTAAGAACCAAATCCATAAAATACAGTATGTACAGTAGTGAAGCACGAAGCCATTTTATTTTATTTTAGTCATAGCAGTCCAAACCTGCCAAACATTAAAAATATAAACTCTGGAAACTATAAATCACTTGTGTTTTAGTACACCAAAATAACCAAGATAATACAGACACCGTCATAACAATGTGATCAGAAATCAGACTAACAAAAGTAGTACATCCACCTACCATCCACAGATGTTGATAAAAAAAAAAATGGAGGATCCAGATGTTTTTTTTTTTTCCCCAAAAAATAATTTTGCTCATATAAATGAATAAACTCAGTCAAAATTCAATGAACAGGAATTTCCCTCTTGGTGCTCATCATCTCCAACAGGGAAGATTTCGATTGATCAGCAACATCATCTTTCCTTTAAATGTGTTTAGTCTCCTGAACCTGATCTCTAGTACGTCTAGTACGCTTTTTTTTGTGACGTGTTCCCGAGCAATGCGTTTTATTTCCTGATCTTTTCTCATAGATGGAATTACGCGACTGTTTCTTGTGTTCGTAAATAACGAGCGAATCAAAGTGCCTCCTTGAAGCGTCCTGAAGCTTATAAACAGAAAAGTGTAGAAATAACATCAGATCATTAGGCTGAAAAGTTTACACTCTTACTATACTCGTCTGACACACGTTTATTTTCTTCTCCTTCATTTTTTTTTTTTTTTTTAAACAAGTGGGTGCAGCTTTATGGCATTTATTTCTTGTCAGTCTAAAGAATTTACCCCTTTAACCTCTGCACAAGTCTCTAACAGTTTTAATGGACCTTATTCACCTGATGCACAACAAGTCTTTAGGCTTTGCTAACAATTGTTCTTTTACATCAGGCTTGTTTAGGAATGTGTTTCTATAAACACTCAAAAATAGTAAACACTTTAAATGTCTATTTCAATCAATACACCAAGACATTGTGTGTACGGAAAACCTGGGTACTGCTTTTTGTAGACGTGGGGATTTGAGTCGTAACTGATGAACATACTGTAGATCCACTTTGTTAGTTGACCCAAACGCACTCAAACACTATGTGTTACACTAGTCCTGCACTCGTTTTGCACCGTTTCTTAATTAACACAACGTAAAAGATCATCAGAAGAAAAAAAAGAAAACGCACCCAATTCAAGAGCTCGTCATTTAAGCCCTGTTGTAATACACAGCTCTGTAAGTATCTCGTTAGGGGATCATCACGCTACAAACCAGCATGCAGGACGGATGTCACTCTGTTACTCCAAACAAACAGTAATTACACATGATTGTCTTCGGGTAGAAAATCCTGACATGCGCTTTTATACACTTCCTACCCCAGTCTTTGCATTCTGATTGGTCGGTAACGTGTCTTGGTGCATCCTCCGCTCCTCAACACGGCTGCTGTTAAGAAGAAAAGGCTGCTAGAGGTTCGTGAAGAGCTTTCACTTCTTTTGAAAACACAGGAGACAGACTGAGAGGGTGTGTAAGGTGGTGAGGATCGTCTGAAACTCAACATTTTAAGCATTTTTTTCGTCCCATCCCTGACCTGTCAAGCTCCAGGGGTCCCAACAGAGTCGATGAGGGGGTCGCTGCCCTCGACGACGCCTTGTGAAGGAGCTTGCTCAATGGATTCGGGTGCTACCACGATGGCGTTTTCATCCACGAGCTCGCAGGTGGGGTTGGCAAAGGCGGAGAGAGGAAGCGTGATGCGGTGCATTTCTCGCTCGTACACGCGCTGCTCATGCTGCTTCTTCAGGTCACGACCCCTGTAAATGATGCAACAGGAAGAATGCTATAAGTGCAATATAATGTGAATAATGTACGCAGTGTTGGGAGGGTTGTAAAAGATTACAAATTTCTCTAATTAATACGAATTAATTAGTGTAACTTTATAAAAGTAAAGGAACCGATTAGATTTCTTTAAGTTTCTAATAAATATTTTCATCTTAAATCATTTTTAAACATTTCTACCCGGCAGCAGGGTTAATTTTACTCTCCGACAGGGTGTAGTAACCAAAATCCTTTAGCGGCAATGTGGATTAATGTGATTGGACGCAGTGCTCAGCGAATTTAAACCAGAGAACCAATCAAAAGCATTAGAATAGAAACGCTTTAATAAACGGCTTCAGTAGAACGAATGGCGCGAATCCAAATCTGGCAAAGCAACAACAAATTATTATAATTCAACATATCCGAAGATAATTACTTTTTTTTAAAAAAAGCTTGGATTGTAATATTGCTGTAAATTATCTTACTACATTTCCTAATAAGGAGGTAGATTTAACTACATTTATTTCCATTAGTTTTTCCAAACACCATCTAAAATGGATCCGATGATCAATCCCAATATGGTGTCCCAATACTTTTGCCCATACAGTGTGTTTTCTAAGGCGGCTTATTTTATATCCAGAGAGATTTACAACACAAGTGCACTTAAATATTAAAACTGAATTATTACTGAATGGTTCTTCACCTCTTTAAGCCCCAGATTATATTTCGGAGCACCTCCTCAGACGGTATTATATTTAGCAAGCTGCAGAAGGGTGTGTGTATTTTTAGCTTGGATCACAGCTGTACTAAAATTTAAAGGCATTCAGAGAAAACTGATAAGTGTGGAGGACAGTGGTTAAGGTGATGGACTGCTGAACTGGAGGTCGTGAGTTTAATTCCCAGCACCACCAAGCTGCCACTGATGGGCCCTTAACCCGAACTGCTTAGTTGTGTCAATAAGATAAATAATAGTGGCGTTGGGTAAGGACGCCTGCCAAATGTCTGAAATGAGTGTGTACAAACTATCGCTAGTTATTGGTGTTCGGACGGCGGCTTTCCTCTAGCTTCTTCTCTTCAACCTTTTCTTCTCATCCCCTTCGGTTCTCCGTCTGCAGTATGTTTAAAGAGCCTTACGCAACCATCTGGCAAATCCTGAACTTGTTCTGTCATTAGCGCTCCAAAAGAACTCTGCAATGCCAAAACTCTTAGTATCTTTATAAACAAACAGCAAATGACTCTTCAACAACATCTGGGCATTCGTGTGGATGTAAACCAGATCGGTTTACTTTTAAGGCTCAGTAATGCTGGGACATTTCACCACAATGCTTACGAAGGAAGAAAACATTCACAGCTGAAATACAGATTCAAACGTCATACATATCAAATAACTTTGTTTAGCTACACATTCGTCACACGGTTGTTGTTTTTTTTTTTTTTACAACAAACAGAACTGTGCATTCGGTATCTAACAAAAATTAGTATGAATTTAGTAATTACCATTAGCTGAAATTGCCAGATACTTTGCTACTTAGCTAACCTCGACTGATAGCTATTTCATTTAAGGTAGCCAAGTTGCTAATTCTATTGCCATCGTATTCTCCTTTATTGCAGAAAAGGCTAGCTAAATGACTATTAGAAGTGTCATTTATTTTTAGAGAACATTTTAATTAAACTATAATTAAAGCATAGACAAAAATGAGCTGAATAATAAAGTAAAAATGTCTTTTAAGGCTAGTTTTTAAAGGCGACACAGTTGGGGTCATCCAACAAACAATGATAATAAATATAACAAGGCACGATCTCCCCTGAACTTCAATCTTACTCTAGGAGCTACCAGCTGCATAAGATCAGCAGACCTCACAGACCTGGATGGGGTGTGGGTTTTTTAGAAAAAAAAAAACTTTAACTGATAAAAACTAGTCGGAACTACAGAATTTATCGGCTAAACGAACAGCACAATTTTGTTAGCAGGATAGCTAGTTTATTAACTGGAAGCCACTAGCAGGCTATGCTAACTAATGTACTCCTTAAACAAGAGGAAATATCTCAATCAGGCCTGTTCTATACCGACCCTAATTCTCTCTGATGCTTTGTAGTAGTGTGTGTGTGTGTGTGTGTGTGTGTGTACGAACCGCTTGTAGAAGTAGCCTAGTGTAATTCCCATTCCCAGTATGATGATGATAGCCATCATGATGATGCCTAAGACATAACCTAAAAAAAAAAATCACATCAGTATATTATTAACCCTGAGCTCTTGGGGGAGTTGAACAGAGCTCATAATCTATCCAAGCTTTTTATTTATAATCCAAAGCACAGGACATACCGATAGTCCCGAGGTCTTTCTTCTTCTTTGGTCCTAGTCTAACCCGCTGACTGGCCCCCACCACCGGCTGCACAGCGCCACCTTCTGCCGACTTCATCTGCTCAGCCGTCGTGTATTCGTCTCCAGACGGGCTCATGGTGCAGGTAACCGCTCCTGTACAGTTTTTATCTGTGGGCAAGAAGATCATTTGCCTGAGTGCAAATCGGACATGATTTGAAGTGCAAAGTGAGTTTTGTTTGCTCCAAATCTGCATTGAACAAAAGTAAAATTTGCAGCTACAGAAAAACCCAAAAAGTACTTATAAATAATTAATATGACTAAACAACAGTTACTTTTAATGTTTTGACAAATTTGTTAATTGGTTTCTGGCTATACTTTTTTTAGTGTTTATTTTGTTTCCTAATTTTTATTACTATTTTTAACGAGCGCAATAAAAATGTGTATTGCCCTATAAATGCCATTTACGGATAAATAAAGCCGAAAAACACTGACATCTTTAGTCCATGTACAGATATAAATAGGGAAGTGATAGCTCAGTGGTTAGAGTGTTGGACTGCTAACCAGGAAGATTGTGTGTTCAAATTCCAGCAGCACAAATTTAACACCGCTGGGCCCCTGAGAAAGGCCCTTAACCATCATTCGCTCGGTTGTATGAATGGGATAGATCTAAGGGGCTTCGGATAATGCAATAAAATGTAAATATAAATTCAAGAAAACGTGTTTGATTGATATTCCTCTACTTTAGACTCCTCCTTCTGCCCTCGAGCAAAACGTAAACGCACAAACCAGAGAATCTTGTTCAGCCAGAACGGATGGATATTCAGTTATTTAAAAAAAAAAAAAGGTTTTATGTATTAAATAAACTCATTAAATCTTTGTATAAAGACTACCCTTTACAGTTTACAAAGGAAGAAGCAGTTAATTTGTGAACAGTGCATGACCTGTGCCCACAAGACAAATGTTAACCTTGTAATAAATCATTTAAGGATTTCAACAAGTAACTGCGTTCATAAAAAGGAACCAGCCTGTTATTTAAGACGCTTGTCCTTAATGGCCAGGGGTTTGTGGACGGCTTGGCAGGACAACTCTAATCGACCGGAGCTGGAATAGAATGTTTAAATAACACATACGGATGTGATCGTCAGGTGTCCTAATACTTTCCACTATATCGTCAAAAAAAACCTCAAATCAGTAACATGTTGATCATCACAATCACACCATGTAACGATACAACTACAGCGTTGTTTTGTTTGCATTCTGCAGCACTTCCTGTACATTTGCTCTTGTTATTGGTCCTAGGTTGTGTCTTGTGTGGCTTCAGAGACAAAGCTTAGATTGAATTTGACTGATTAAGCAGCTTCCAGATAACAGCGGCTGTGATAAAGCTCCATTAGCTGACAGACTAAGCAAACACAGATCTCTCTCATTTATTTACCTTCCAGCCATTTGCTAGAAGAAACAGCCGGTTTGGGGTTTTTTTGCACAGAGCAGCACTACACGTGATGTGTTTTAATGGGTTCATGGGAGGGAGAAACCTGAGATGAGAACAACAACTCTGCAATCTTCTCATCGCCAACCCCCACCACCACCACCTCCCCAGTGCTCCACCCTAATTAAAAAAAAAAAAAGTTGTTTACCAATGACTCTGCAGTTAAACAATTGGGAGAGCTGACAAACCAATCAGAAGCTGTTACTGTGGAAGGCATTTGACTCTGATCCAATCAAAATCCACGGCTTCTTTCTTAAGAACACATGTTGGAAAAGTTTCTTCTTGTTTGACTTGATCTGCCTGATCACACGCTAACAAAGAGTGTAACGCAACACGTACAAAAAAAAAAGGACACATGACGCCTGTCCGCCTGGTCCACTCATTTTGAATAAACTTTAAGAAGGAGGTAATTAAGCGTCGTCGCTGCCATTATCTGATTAATCCTCCATCACAAACTTGTTTACTAAACCGTGCAGCACTACGTCTTCATGATGGCCAAATATGGGACTCAAAAAACATGGCAGCAAAATTAACACGTGGTGCACTGGAACCTTAGCACGAATGACGTTCGATTACAGGGGGATGTTATTTGTACTACATTCAGGACAGGAGAGCGAGACAAGACGAGCGGGCATTCCACATGCTTGTGCACATGGTGGCAAATTCCTGAGAAGTGCTTTGCTTAATAACACTACACACAACCAGGTGAGAAGATTCAGGCTAGGAGCAATGGATAAAAACATGCAGAAAATATAAAGAAGAAACATTTAAAAAGGGAAAATCAAGTTGAAAGATCAAGCGGAAGAAGAGGTAAAAAGAGGTAGAGGTAAAATAAAAGGGGGGAGAAACTAGAGGTAAAATCCAATTGGTACAGTCAGTCAAAGGAGTAAAATCAAGCTGAAAAATTAATAGGGGATTTTTTGTCAAGAGATAAAATCAAAGGGGTAATATCAAGAGGTAAAGTCAAAGGGTAAAAATGTAAAGGGTTAATATTAAATATGGAAAAATCAAATGGATAAAAATCATGGAGTAAAATTAATGAGTAAAAAGAGGTAAAATCAAGTGAAAAAAATCTAAGGGCTAAAATTTAAAGGGTAGAATCAAGAGGTAAAATCTAATTAGTAGAGTCAATGGGGTAAAAATCAAGCTGAAATATCAAGAAGAATTTGTCAAAGGGGTAATATCAAGAGGTAAAATCAAAGGGTAAAATTTTAAAGGGTAAATATTAAATAGGGAAAAATCAAATGGATAAAATCAAGGAGTCAAATTAATGGGTAAAAAACAAGAGGCAAAATTAAGAGAAAGAATTTGAGGTAAAGTCAAAGAAGTGAAATCAAAAGCCACATCAAGAGGTAAAATTTAAAAAGGAAAAATCAGGGGGTTCAATCCAATTTTTCATTTTACCTCTTTATTTCCCCCTGTGTTAAGGCGGGAAATCAAGGAGTGCAATTAGGAGCTAATAAATGATGGTTAAAATTCGAAGGCTATAAAACAAGCACAGTTTTATCATAATAATGAAACCCCATAAACGGCTCTGGTGTCCATGCTCCCACCTTTACCACAGACTGTTACGAAACATGTTCCTCATGCTGTTAATAACAGTGTTTATTGCCTGTCTCAATCTATATCTTAGGTCATAAGCACACAATACAAGTCTATATCAGCTGTACGGAAATAAGACCGAGTGCATTAACACACTTACACGTGAAACTAACCTTTTATTTATTCGTCATTTGAGCCTATATTGTAGATGCTGTCAATCAGCTCTGAGCAGGTGTAATAAGATGGCTACCTTGGCATGCCTGAATAGCACATGCTTCTCTCTGGAGCTGTCCATCTGCTCCGGAAACATAGCACCAGGGCTGGTCTGAGTCATCAGGATTACGGCAGTAGTTATGGTCCCCTACACCTGAAAAGTAACACGACAGACATTTAACGGTACATAAGGGTTTAAAAACGTGTGAGAAAGTTATTATTCGCTATTATTTTTACTTATTCGAGCGTTCAAGAGTTGCGACATGGAGAGCTCTGATTAATAACTGTTGCACAAACACACGCTGTTCTGAATCAGTATCTTCTATCTAGTGCTCCACTGTTTTTTTCTTACTGTGTGTGTGTAAAAACAGAAAAAAGCAGGAAAGAATAAGCGAGTATGTGTGTGTGTGTGTCTATGTATGCAACCTGCCTTCCAATTAATCAGGAAATGCTGCTTTTGGCCCAATAAGCTAAAAATATTATATTTATCCAAATATCCTTGGATGCCGTTGATCAGCTAAGACCGTGTGAGCTATAATTCTAATATGGCGCCTAGGAAACTAATTTGATATTTAAGTTAATTATCTTTCTTATATAAAAATATTCCATTAAAGTCATAGCTTGCTTCTCGGTTAACTATTTCCTTATTTTATTTACCGTTTAAGCTGGACAAACAAGTATTCTAACAGCATATGGTGTGAACCGCCTGGGAACTTGTTACTGCCCAATTACACACGCCGTACAAACTAGTTCAAGGGCTTAAAACAAGGCCAAATCTAGAATCGATTTAAATGTACATGCCGAGTAAGACAGAACGAGGAATAAAAAAAAAATAATCAAAAAAGAGTGGTGACGCTACAATATATAAAAAGCAATATTACATCCGGAAAAATATTTTATTTCTCATATACCACAACAATTAAACAACACTTATTTATAAAAGAAGGGCACCTCTATTTTTTGCCCAATTATAATAACGTTAAGGAACAACTACCAAACAATTTAGTTCATTATTCATTTACATTGCAGACACGCTGGCAGGAGCTCTTATCCAGATCGACTTCTTTAATCTGTCTAAGAGTCCTGTTGATGGACTCAGCAGTGGTGTTGGAAAAACCTAGTGGTTTTGGGCTTAAACCCATAAGCGTCCATTAGGTAACAACACCTTAATTACTAAACCAGCATTTTTTTACAGATATGTACAAACAAAGTGTGTTTAAGAGAAATGATCAGTTGTGTATATATATTGTGTGTGTGTTGGGGGGGGGTCCTAACAAGTGAAAGTGGAAGTTAATTTCCTGAATAATAATAAATTTTACGCTGCCCCAAATGGGAGCATGTGAAGGCAGCATTAAATCGAGAAACCAGGCAGAGCAAATGTCAAGCCTACATGAAACACTGTTTATTTCATTTACATCTTTGTTTTATTGTGTTCATCCATGTTTATCACTGGCGTATTATCCACTTCTTTACAAAATCACCACAATCCTGCAAAAATAATAAACATTTTTCCAATTCAGCTATATTACAATAAATATTAAAAAAAAACAAAATAAATCACAAATTTCAGTTATTGTCACAATATTGTGCAGCCCAAATGTGTTTATTTTTTAACTTACATTTACAGCATTTGTGAGACGTCCTCATCCAGAGCGACTTACATTTATCTCATTTATATACAACTGAGCAATTAGGGGTTAAGGGACTTGCTCAGGGGACCAGCAGTGGTGGCTTGGTGGGGCTGGGAATTAAACCTACAATCTTGGGTTGGTAGTCACTATAAACCACCACTTCCTGTAATCTGGGTTTAGACGAATTTAGTCAGACAGTCGCCGTCTGTCTTGCTGTCTGTCTTGCTGTCTCTCTCTCTCTCTCTCTCTCTCTCTCTCTTGTTTAGACTTGCAGTGTATCATATGTAGTGATAGATATTGGATGATGAGTTCAAGCCCAGCACCTCCAAGCTGCCATTGCTGGGCCCCTGAGCAGGACCCATAACCCTCAACTACTCAGAGGATGATGGATGGATGGATGAACAAAATAAGATAAATGTAAGTGGCTTTTATAAGAACATGTGCCAACTGCCAGGTGATGTAACTGTAATTCAGTGTGTGGTGTTCACCCCAGCCGGAGTCTCGGAGCAGTCAGTACATTAGTAGTGCATAGTGGTAGATGTTGGACACGCTCTCTCTGTCTTACCTGTGGCCAGGTCTGGGTACAGTGTGACGTCATAGTCGCGGTCAGTGCTGTTCCATGTCAGACATAGACTGCCTGAGGAAGATTTCTGCTGTTCTCCCCTGTACTGTACACCATTAGCAGTTATACACTCTGCAAAGTGGTACAGAATCAATACATTAACACTCCTCACAACACCAGGGATCTCTGTAGAGCCCAGAAAGTCACGTGGTTTGCCAACGTTAAATAGCCAGTGTCGCGCGCGCGCGCGCGTGTGTTTGTTTGTGTTTATTTCACGTGCTTTGTATGATTACACGTACAAAACCTATTTTATTTATAATGTTGTAGTGTTTTTATGCGTTTACTTGAGTAATTTGATGCAATGTAAAAAAAAAAAAAAATGTTATGTAAAATAAAGTCTTAAACACGCATGGCAGGGTGAATAAACGAATTCACACACGCGAACACAAATAGCGCGTATAAATAACACGTTATATCCGCCTTTATACTATTCACAAAACTAATTCTATAATTAAACTCGACAAAGAACAAAAGGGGGTTCCTACCTTCAAGAAGCGACGAACATTCTCTCACAGCAAGACTTAGCAAAAAAACCACAAAGTGCACAGGACGGGACATGTTTAATGGCGTTGGTTAGCTTGCTAACAGCTGGAGTTCATAATAAATCGAGTTAAAATGGTGTAGAATGATTTTGCTGAGAAAGAAACTGCCACTGCACCCTGATTAAAGCTCTCCGGGCTGCACAGCCCCTTTTGTTTTGCTAAACGCCAGTTCTAATGCAGCGTTCACAGGCGCATCTCATTTACCGTAAAGACCAGTTAGAAGCACGTGAACCGCCCACAGTTTAAACAGCCTACCAATGCAGGAAAAACACGATAAATCTGACATAAAATCTGTGGACATGTAATAGAGATAAAATCATACATATCAAACCACAAAGTGACGTCAATTGCGACTTGATGTATATGCTGCATGGTCAATTTCATTTATCGCTACTTTTTAATTTGTATTTATAACACAGATGATTCATAATCTGTTCATTTCGTGGTTTTTTATTTTCAGATTTATAAGCTTTATTAACAATACCAGATCAAGAAGATCAAAAATTATAAACCTAACACTTTGAAGAAAGTTTAGAGCACTTGAACGCTGCATCAGACCCAGATTGGTAAACAGCCTCTCAAGATGAGCGGTAGCGGCGGCGCGCAACACGGGCACGCGCATTATTCTCTAACTCCGGCAAACAAGGGTTATTATTTCTATTAAATAATATAATATAAGAATTTAAACTTTATCTAAAACAAATCAGAAAACACAGATTTGTTTTTATAAATGTGGAATAATCTAAAAATGTGTATTTTTTTCTGTATTTTTATTGTAGCAGTAAAATTAGTAAAAGCAGTATGTTTTTCAATTTTAATGTTTAGACCTGATAACCATGAAACATGTTTTACAATATTTATATCTCACGTAAATAGACAAATGTATTTTACATTTTCCAAAGACTGTCAGACAAAGAAAATAAAAAGCACATTTTATATTTCTTTACAGCATTAACTTAGTGGTTTAAATGAAAAAGTCCTATTTTCCTATCCAGTCATCAATCTTCCTAAATCTAATTTAAATAAGGTTGTGTGTTATCGATCAGGGGGGAAAAAACATTAGTTTAGAGGTTCCTAACACTAAACATCGGCCAATCAGATGCTTGGTGAACAGAAGCCTAATTCTCAAATAATAATGTTAATTTAGTTTTTACAGTCATTTAGTAGATTCAAATAAGTCAGAGAACGCTTTAGAGAACATTTCTAAGTGGATATTGAATATTTATAAATTGTAATTAACATATAACAATAGTTTATCTTATATTATATAACCCAAAAGACCCAAAGAATAGAGATCGAACTAAAAGCTCTGATTACAGAATGTCCAATTGTTTCTCTATGTGGACACGAGCTATGCTACTCTAATGGACTTGCTAGAGCTTTCTAGAGAACGGCAGTAAATAGTCAAATGCAATGGAAACACATGGCCAGCTTTCTGATCCACAACTCTCTCAGGCCAAACAGCACACATCCTGGCCAAATGGCAGCTCTTTCATCTACTACCACAAAGTTTCCATTGAAAAAATTTCCAGATTTTTGGTCTAATGGCTATTTGTGCTCGGAATATAAGTTTGCAAATTGTTTTAAATGTAAATTTTACTCATATCATAAATCTATATTTGAAAATAAAGGTTGGCTTTCAAACTAAAACTCCCGTTAGTTATATAGAGCTTAATTATTTGTTAGATTCACATGAATGAATTCAGAAATGATTCTTAGAAATAAGCATTTGATTGCTCCATCTTTAATACTTTTGTTATTCAAAATGAGTGAAAAAACAAAAAGAAACCGGAAACTAGGAAGTAATCGGAAAAGATTTTAAGAAAGTACTCATACTGTGAACACCGAGTGAGACTCTTCACCTGGCAGATGGGCTTAATGAGGCTTAAAGCACACTATCTTTCCTTGCTGATTCACTTAGTCTACTCCATTAGGGGAGCTGCCATTATTGCATCATCGCCTAATACACATACTCCATCCACTGCTGGATGAAACTAGATCAGACACAGATAATGTTAAGGGATGAGAGAAGAAATGCGGGAGAATATACAAGTACAGTGGCAAATGGGAAAAGAGCGAAAGGGAAAATGTGATGGAAAGGAGCTTATGCTGTAGGACCAGAGGAGATACTGTGGGCAAAAAAGGAAAAAGGCAGTTAATATAATAATAATATTCAACTTTATTGTCATTGTGCAGGGTACGTGTACAGAGCCAATGAAATGCAGTGTTTTTCGCATATCCCATCTTAGTAAGTTGGGGGTCAGAGCACAGGGTCAGCTATGATACAGCGCCCCTGGAGCAGGAAGGGTTAAGGGTCTTGCTCAAGGACCAAAAGGTGGTTGGTTTGCTGGTGGTGGGGCTTGAACCCAGGTATTTCTGGTCTTCAGATCAGCAACTCAGCACCTTAATCATTTGAGCCACCACTGCCCCATAAAAGAAGCACACTGGCAGCGGTGAGATTCGAACCTACGCCTCTGAGGGGCCCTTAATCCAGCACCTTAGACCGTTTGGCCACTCGGCCACACTACCCAGTTTCAGTTACCACTGAAAAGAAAAAAAAAAAATCAGCATTCTGTAACCCCAGGCCATGAAATAGTATTGTTCAGAAATCAGAGCTTTCTAGTTCTTCTGCATAACTAATATAAAAAACAGTTCATTTATTATTTTCATGAACCTACAAAAACTAAGATCAGAGTTTTAGGTGTGATTACGGTTTTGTTTGATACACACAAGGTTTAAAACACAAGTTTAAAAAAGACTCAAATTTTAATTGACAATTTTTACATTACAATAAAATGACATCATTATATAAATAGTGTTAAAAAACACAACTTCCTGGTTAAGTACATTATATTATATATATAATGATTAGGAAAAGAGTTCAGAGATGCCTGCTGAGAAAACAGCCATTCAGCTTGGAGATGGAGCTTATTTTTTAGTGAGCAATCTCTCTGGAATTATATACTTTAAAGAAATTATCCTCTGCACCCTCAAAATAATTGCCCTTGTTTTTTTTATGTTGGTGTTGCCAAAATTACTCCCAGAAGACACAAATCTATCCGCTTTCTAAAGATTAATATAAATGGGTGTCAGAAAAGGGTGAAAATGTGACACGATTAAACTAAAACAAAAGTTTTGGATAAATTAAGTTATCCATCATCCACTGTAATGTTTTCTGGCTCCAAATCTGATCCGGCTTTTAATTCTTCTCTTCCATCTCACACACCTTTGGATGAAAGAAGTAGAGTGACATTCTAAATGACATCAACATTTACTCTTAAATGCAAGACCGACTCTAAGGTACAATAGATGAAGGTACCTAAATGTAAAACTTGACAATCCCCAGTTTTACACTCATTGTGCTCCGATCGCACTAATAAAACTCTCTGCTATATAAACCCCATGCAGGCTAAGCCATGTGTGTAAATCCATCAGCTCCTGCACTAAGAATAAAGGGTCAACCAGGGGTCGAGGTTTATGGGAAACGCTTTGCATCTGCAGCAGAAAGGCAGCCTTGGCGAACAGCCCACAAAGAGCGCCATGGAAACGTGGCTCCAACAGTGCACTCAGCCAGTCAGGATCCAGAGTGTCACCTAGACGACACAGAACACTAATCACACAATAGATTCGATCAATGATGTTCACGCTGATTTAACAGACCACCTTTCTTCTCAGTGAAGTCAATGCCTCGGTTTTAGCAAATGTTTTAAATACTACAGTGGATCATGTGACTACAACTATAGTTGGAAAAAAAAAATCGCTACTGATTTATTGCAAGATGTAATTACCTAAATGAAGCTTGGCACAGATCGTGAGGTTCTCTTTAATGAAGACTGTATTTTCTTGTTCCCACTGATCCAGAAGCTTGGCAAGCACTGAGGAGTCTGGGTATTTTTTTGCTAGGCAAAGCAAATATGGTAGCACAGTCTCAGCAATCACAGAGGGCTCTAAAAGCATGTTTGCATTGTCCTGCTCATACAGACTGCTGCATCTGGTATAAAAAAATCAGAACAATGTGGATTTTTACATAAAGCAATGTAGATTTTCAATCCTAGTTAGAAAAATTAAGATTAAGATGGTTATTGAATGAATAAACCTGTTGCATAAACTTTCTATATAAGAAATGTAAACACTGCCTACAAGGCAGAGAAAATAATTGAACATTAAAAAGCTGTCAGAGGATCAATAATTAAGGACTAGGGTCAGGGTTAGGGTTTAAGGTCGTTACTAGGCAGTCAGAAATCCTTAATTAGTGCATCAGTAAGGCCAATGTTAACCACTGTTTACTGATTATCAAAAGCGGTAGCTCAAATGGTTAAGGTGTTTGACTGCTAATTAGAAGATCATGGGACTAATATTGCTGCTATTTCTGGGCCTCTGCGCAAGACCCTTAACCATCAACTGATAAGTAGAATAAAAAAATGAAATAGATGCAAATCTTTCCGAATATGGGTGTATGCTGAATGCTGGAAAGGCAAAATGCAATTTGAATATAATAGAAAGCAGCTCCTTCATTTTTTCCCCCAACCAATTAAAACCACAGTCTTGCGCTCTTTCTGTTTACTGGCTCATAAGACCAAAGCTCATGAAGTCACAGGTCAGAGTTCACCTATATAGTGTTAATATACTCATCAAAAGTGGATGTAAATCTTTCAAATCTGTTGTTATCTATTCAAGTTATATTCTGATTGCATCTATCGCTGGAATTAATGGAGTAAATAAATAGGAGATGTTGGATTAATAAAGGTTTATTAAGTTTATTGGCACAATTTTAGTCTCCGACTGGTTATTACTACTTCCCGGTTGTAACTTTTATTCCTAGAATGCATGTCACAAGTTTTAGCCCTCATTTATTTATTCTACGTTAAAAAAAACTTTACACTCTTTACAGATTTTTTGGGGGGCACCTGTGTGTTGTGTGTCTGTGTGTGTGCGCGCCTCACTGTGTGAGCTTGGCCTCCTGAAGTACACGTCTGAGATCCCAATCTGGCAAATGACACACCAAAGCTTCCACAGTGCCTTCACTATCCCAAAATTGGGCCAATAGCAGGTCCAGCAACATATACAGTGACTGGTTGCTTGAGACTGCTTGAGACTTGCAGATGACGGAGGCAAAAACAGCTGTCTGGGCTCTCACTTGTTGACTCTGATCCTGTAGTAGGTGCACACCTGTACTAATCAGCCTGGACACATACACACACACACACACACACACACACACACACACACACACACACATTAAAAACTATGTAATCAGCCATAGGATAATAGTTATATGCTAATAATAAAAAGTTAATTAAAAGCATGTAGGTGCACACACCAACCTGGTGCTGATGGCTTTTAAAGCAGTGATGCTCGTCAGGCTGCTGGTCACTACTGCAGCACCAGTCAGAACCAGAGCCTGAGCACAAGCCAGACGCAAGGCTTCTGGAGCTTCAGCACGTCTGTGTGTTTCTAATAACACACACCAGCGTTGCAGAATGGCCATGTCTGTGCTAAAAAAAAAAAAGCAGTAATCTCTACCCACTGAAACCCTTATATTAACTGCAATAATACTTAGATTTTATTTCTTAATTGACGTAGGTCCTGTTAATGCAATCAATTACATTCTCTTTTTTCTTTTTCAACAAAAGCAACTTGACTATTTGCACCCACTTGTTGGGAATCGTCTCCTTTTTTATTTATTATCTTTTATGACTCTAAATAAGTCTTTTATCAATAAATTAAAAATGAACAAAAGAAAGTTAACCTGGCAGATAGCAGCAGAGACAGAGCACACAGGGTGCGAGAGAGCAGCTCTGGTCCTCCTCGGTTTCCCTCCAGATCTTCCAAAAGGATTTGTACACACACGTGCAGCTCTTTGTTTTCAAGATCGAATACCAGAGGTTGAGACTTGGTTACACTTAACATGTCTGGGGTCATGACTTCCACCAGAGCGGATAAATACGCTGCCTTGTATTCAACATCTGGATCCATAAGCGCCTCCTTCAGGCTGGCCTGCACATAAGAAAAATACAAATAAAAAAAAACCTAAATTGGGCTGGGAAAAAAAAAACGACTATAACATACTCACCTTAGTGAGTATGCTTTTTAGGTTTTGGATTATTTTGTTGAGTTTATGCATAATTAGTGATGGACAGGTTATTTAGTAAAGTAGTTGATTACAGTTACTTCTCACAAATAGTAACTTATAATTATATCATTATGAAATTATCATTGTAACGATATGATTATAAAAGTAGTTATAGAATTATAGAATATAATTAATTATTTTTAAATAACATTGAACACTATTTAAATGTTGTGGGGTCATGTGACGATGTCTAATCTCTTCATTAGATTATAATTACTCGCCATTTATGTGCAAAGACTCTCTTTTCTCTTTTTAAACATTAATAAAGGCTGGAAACACGGTGGAACGAGACAGCAGTACTGAGTCAGATGTTTACAGGTAATAAACATTTTTAAATGTAAGTATTATGTCCTGTACTATTGTCCGATGTGTCTGACTAGGTCTGACTAAGCTTGTTTTGTACTTTAGAAATACCGAATACAATAGACGTGCCTAAATTCCCTAATCAACCAAGAACATGAGCTGTATATCAATGGTCACCAGCAGTGCATTATAGCGGTCTTAATTTCCTTTCATTGTGTCTGTTAAACAATAAACAGAAACAACGTACTAAATGGCAAGTTAGTTACTTATTTCCGAAATAAAGTTACAGGATCACTAACTCACACGGCCTAAAACTCAAAAAAATATGGTAAAAAGGAAAAAAAACCCCCGATAATGCAGTTGTAAAGAAAATAACCAATAACAAAATAGTGTTATAAACGGTGTAACCAGTTTCTCCTTAACAGCAGAATGTCCTACTTTTAGCCAGACCAACAAGTTTAAAGTCACATACATGTTTTGGGAAATATGAAAGTTCAGAAGTCGCACGTTACTGAGAAAATACAAGATAATTTATTCACCTGAAGTGCTTTTTCCAGTGTATTCTGTAGGCTAATTCCTCTCTTGCCCCGCCCCTCTTTTACCCACTGGACCAAAGACAGACGAGTAATTGCACTTCCACTGGAAAGGTGGGGCCACACCTGCCACGCCCAGTCAGGATCGTCACACAGGTAGTGCACTGCACTTCGATGCAGGGAGGCAGAGCCAAGCTGAACAGACATTTAAAAGCTTCTATAAATAAATCAATAATTAAGACTGCATGTGTATGGGGTATCAAAAAGTTTTGAGACGCACCAACAGACGGCAGCTGCTATCTGTTGCCATGTCCCAAAACCTTTTGATACCCCCTTCTAGATAAATGTAAAACTTTTACTTTACAATAATTCTTATTTTACATAAGCTAATCTTTTTTTTTTTCTATGCAAATCTGAATGTGACCGACTGTTTGATTTGGTATATAACACACTCAGTGGGTGCTACAATGTAATTCTACCTTTTATTACAGGTATCAAGCATGTATACAGTAAATAAAACAGTATTTATGGCTGTGGGAACATTTCCTATCATGGGGGTTATGAGAGCAGGGTTTGATGTTGAGGATCTGTGCCACAGTGTAGTATTTTTAGAGCAGCAGTCCTAGTTTAAACCTAGCTTAACATCTCTTTCACTTGGTATGTGAAAAAACTTCACCATCCATAAAGCACAAACCCTTAAATCTAATCTTCATTTATAGTCGATTTAAAAGCTAATAAAGACAAATCAGCACCTCTAAAGTGTGTGGCGTCCGCTGAAGTTCCTTCATCAGCAGACTGCCAAGATTAATGAGAAAACCACTCGAGCAGTTCTCTCTCAGCAGCCTTAACACCGCCACATATGCCTGGCGCACCAAAGGACACCTCTGTTCTTGGGACGCCAGCCAAAGTCGGGATTCCATCGCATTCACCACGGCATACAAAGAGGCTGGACGAGAGCTAGAGAGAGGCACACGATACATATATTCAGATTTGGCACTTGAAATCCACATTGGCAAGTGAACAGGTACAGTTATGTAACTAGTGAGTGGGCGGAAGATAAATTGTACTGGTGAAAATCAAGCTTCGGATTATTATTCAACCAACGCTTCTTACTTGTCAGCGTGAAGGACTTTAGTCAGGATGGCTTTAATCTGTAGGAGTTGGCCATGTATGCGGTTGTGACAGCTTGGGCTATTCAGCTTCTCCGGAAGCTCCTCCACCACTTTCAGCACTCTGGACAAATGCTCTGTAGGTGGGATTACAGCAACCAGAGCTTGCGCTGACATCGCTCTTACACCATATACTGGGCTAGCAGCTAGCTGGAGCAGTGGAGGCAGGAAGTCTGACAGAGCTCTGGTACAAATAAAAGATGCAAAAAAAACCCCAAAAAACTATAATTTAGTTAATTCATAAAATCCTCATTTCCTTTTACAGAATGCAGTGAAATTTAATTACATTTCTGTGCATTAGGATGATATATTGCATAACAAATAATTTATAGATTCAGATTTTATGTGCAATTCTATATTAAAACCAAATTTATCAACACAGTGCAAACTTTATCACATGAAACAGAATAAATTGACATACTGTGTTTGCTCTTGAGCTCCAGGCTGGAGTTTGGACAACAGAGACAGAATTGGGTAAAGAGAAGGGTGAAGACTCAGTCTGGCTTCATGCAGGTCTGTGGCTGCTCTTTCTAAAGCCCCCTGAAGGAATGGCTTTAATTCAGGATAATGCTTAAAAAAGGCAGGCGAGGACATGCCGTACTGAGCGGTGACATCTTCCCCAGCAGGTCTCTGACCCAACATTCTGGAGCAAAGAGAACCTAACGGGATTAAAACCATGGATTAACAATAGGGAGTAAATGTAGCTATAGCAAAGACCCAAGAATGAAGTATAAAATCTTTAGAAATTTTATTTGTAGCTAAAACACTGATTGGTTTTTAATAGTCTATTGTGATTGTTGATTGTCAGACTGTAGGATTTCCACTGTCCATAATGTCAGATCAGTCAAAACGCATCAAAAAAGACAACAGATTTTAGCATTGGATTATATTAGACGTGTGATATATACGAGGATCATTTTAAATCCTGGCAAAAATCACAGTGCAAGCCTGGCCTAAGAAAACCAAGGAAATATATTCATGTCTAAAACAAGTGTACAAGTATTTTTTCACCGAGTAGTAGCTTCCAGGAAATAACATAAAAAAGTAATAAGAAGGTTAGAATTAACTAATATAGATTAAGCGGCCTACTGTAAAGCTGCAGTGCAGCGTTCCTCATGGCCCAACAAGGAGAGCTGAGGAGTGTGAGGGACATCATGGTGATCTCAGAGGCATACTGAAGAATAGTCAACCCCAGACTGGAGCCTTTCACCAGTGCCTGGACTGTGTGAACTGCACACACCTGGAGACAGACCCATATTTAACAATACACAAGAACTAAGCTTTGGGAATCATTTTCCTGTTTAAATATGTGTAGTTAGTTAATAAAGACGAGCTGTGCAACCTGAGGCAAATCAAGCGTCTGGTCCCAGTTCAGGGGCAGTTGGGCTCCAGCTATCTCCAGAAGTGTGCTGATGCTGTGGGTCAGCAACGGGTGAGAGGTGCTGCTCTCCTCCGCTGCTAACACTACAAGAATAAGCATCGGCAAACCCGCTGCCCGCCTCGTCACCGACGTACTGCGGGGGGTCTGGAGGATACACAGACCCTAAAAACAGAAATATAGAAGGATAGAAATATATAGTGGGAAATCCAGATGTCACCAATAGAAGAACATCACCGACCTGGAATTTTGTAAAAATGGGAAAAGCAATCAAACACTCAAATCCGGATCTTTATTACCTGATGTAGAATGTGATTTGGGATTTCTCTAAGTTTTGGATCAGAGCTGGTAAAAAGAGCAGTGCAGAACTTAGTGAATCCAATGCAACAGCCTTCCACTGCCCCCTAAAATATAAAAAATGTGGGTTTATTCTTATAAAAAGTTTTGCACACATCACTCAAGTAAAAAAAATTCTCAAAATTGTTCTGCTTACCCAGTGCCGACATTTAAGAATAATGTCCTTAAATACTTTTGAAGCTCTCTGGACACCGTCTAAAGTCAGCGGTGTTCTGTATTTTTGAGGGAGTGAGAGAATCTTTTCCACCAGTGAGCCTAGAAAAAGTCCTATTTCCTACCCAGAAAGAAAGAGTCAATATATCATGAGATTTATGTGGTAAAAATGACAATATTGGCTAACTTTATGCAGTAAAGCATGATTAATGTCACTGCTTCATCTTTAGAAAAAAAAACAGGCAACATTTCATTTTAATTGGCCGTCTAAAACAAATGAAAAATGTTAGTCAGCAACTCTTTCAAAAATTTCTGCCTTACACATGTGCACACGCCCACAGATAGAGTTTTTAAGTGTCGTATCATGCTACGATAATTTATTTTTGCTTGTATATTGTGAGCAGATAAATTGTCCTTTCATTAGTATGAGAAGTGATTTCTGTACCTTCAGCGTGACCCAGCAGCAGGTCAGCACCAGACTGTGCTCTTCTGATAGCAGCACATTCTCCTCACTGTCATCAATCACCTCTGCTCTACTGTGCCCAATCAGAGAGCTGATAGCATTCCCCATGTCACAGAATGAAGGCGGGACTTCTGCGACAAACAGTCACGATGGATGTGTAAAGAAAATAAATCCTCACCAGAACAGAAAGTTACATTGAGCTTATCAGGCAACACTAACTTTACATAAGGGCCTTGCTCAGGGGCCCAGGTGGCTTGGTGGTGCTGGGAATCGAACCCCAATCTTTCTGGTATCAGTCCAACACTTTAACCAGTAAGCCAACACTTAATAATAATAGTTATTATTAACTTTTTCCACACGATTAGTCAATACTGTAACTAATAGTATAACATTTTGACATATGAAGCTACGACAGAAAAAAATAAGTTTTGTGGAACATGGAACAAATAGCTGAAAAATGTATTACATTGCATCACCCTCTAGTGGTCATTCAGTATAACACAGCCTATAAAGAAATCTTTTTTTAGCTGTTTCTGTTGACAGTAGATGCTAATTAACATGTTAATCACTGTTGCACTGTTGAGCCTACCTTTGTCTTCTGTATTCTGATCTCCGTATAGTACACCAAGCAGCAGCAGTGTGATCTTTTCCAGCAATAAGAGCATGTCTGCTACCATACCGCCATCTACAGCTTCAGTTAAAGCCCCAGGTACGTCCAGCACACACTTGTGAACAGCACTGAGTGCACCTACAGCCGTTTATTTGAACACACAGTAAACATAAAAAGAAACATATACACGGTCCCGCATGCCACATTTAGATTAAAGAACATATTAATCACGTTACCATGTAGAGGTGAGGATCGTGCAGCGAGCAGCATGTCCTGTTTGGCGAGTAGGTACTGCTGCTCCAGACTCTGCAGCAGGTGTCTGATCAGCCTGACCGACTGCGGGTCATCCTGCTTCCGAGTTTCCGTCACTACACCATCCAGAGACGCATGTCTTGTAATAAAAACTTACAACGATGAGGATTTATTAACAGTGATAAATTAGCGAATTATTTACAATTCTGTCGTTTGGCAAATGGCCTTCAAAACAACTTTAACTTTTAACATTTACCTGTTTTTTAATCCAATGGAGCAGTTAAGGGTTCAGGGCCTTGCTCAGGGGCCAAGCAGTAGCAGATTAGGGTTGCTAGGAATTAAACTTAAATTCTTCTGCTTTTTAATTCTGGGTTGTTGGTTTTAGTAGGGAAGTGGTAGCGCAGTGATTTAGGTGTTAATTACTGCTAACCTGAAGGCTGTGGGTTCAATTCCCAGCACCACTAAGATACCACTGTTGGGCCCTTAACACACACAATTGCTCAGTTGTATAAATGTAAGTCGCTCTGGATAAGGGCGTCTGCCAAATGCCTTAAATGTTAATGTACTGAAAAAAAAACTTATTAAAGAATGGCAAGATTTTATTATTAACAATAATTTAATAAACTACCAAGTTAATGAGGCTCCTAATGTTCCTGCACAGAAGCTCTGAGTGAGGAGACAGAAACATCGAAAACATCTACATCTCAAAGTTCTGACTGAATTCTTATTCATGTTATTTTCTTCACCTGCTCCCTTATCAGGGTCACCACACAGCAGATTGAAAGTTAATCAATCATCGTAAAACCTGAGCTGGAATTTCTGTATATTGAATAAATTTGCTTGTTATATAATCTTTTCATTGTTAAATATATATTTTAAAGTAAGTCCTAAAAAATTTTGGAAACCTGTGATTTGCTTTCAAGTTAGCACTAATACCTTCTGACCAATCAGATTTCAGAATACAACAGTGCTTTGGTATAAGATTTTATATCACCCCTATATGTAACTATTTTCCTGCTCTGCCAGGGTGTCACCTAAATAAGTGTTATCATTATACATATTAAAATGTCAAGCAAATAGTTTTAAGAATAGATCAACGCACTTTTGTAGCAGCAGTTTGATCATTAAAGCCCCCATCTGGGCCTCCTGAACACGTGGGCTGTGTAGACGTTTCTGCGCTCGATTAAACAGCGCCGCAGCGACATCAGACTCAAGAGACTGCGGGAAAAACCTCACTAGCAGGTCAGCCGCATGCTCACGGATCTACAAAGGGGAGATATTACAGATGCTACGTTAACAGACACGAAGGCATCATCAACTCTTCTGTGTGAATCATTTTTGAAATTTGAAACCTGTTACCTCATTGGTCACATCCTCCAAGCAGCCAATCAGAACCAGCTGTCTTGACCGGCAGTAAAAATCCCACTTTCCTCTTTCTCGTGCACAGTTTATCAGCGCAGACATGTTAGCTAATAAAACAAAAACATTTGAGACGCCAGTCACATGTGAATGAAAACTTTTTTTTTACTTTCAAATAAAATTTTTTCTGTAACAAGTTCTAATAGTTTTTGTCCTCTACCTGGTGGTTGACCCTTCTTCCTGTCTGGACTCCAGGAGTCTGAGCAAGTCTCCAAAACTGCAGCCAGCAGCAGAAGAGCTGTCTTCTTTCTCTGGAAGCTGTTCCCAGGTGCCAGGGAGACTAACGGCAAGTGCGCCAGCCATTCAATAAAGTCTGCAGATATGTAAAGATTCATGTTTTTAGGTTTCATCATTTAATCAAACCCTACATTTGTTTTGGACATTATTAAATAAGAAGATATAAACTTAACATTGAGATTAGCATAAAATATTGAACAAATATCATACAATCAGGGCTCGCAAAATTTAAAAATTGTTGGTAGCCCCTCGAGCTCAAACATTACATACAATATAATTTCCCAACTACATCTTGAGAAAATGCAGAAGCATTTGTAATATAATTTTTCCTCCAGATGAGACACAGGATGGGCAGGAGATGCAAGCCCTGACTTTGGTTTGTAAGCAAATTAGTCTTCGTGAGAATGCTGTGCCTGTTGATTTGCTGCTATTTTTGATATAGATGGTTTTAAAGGTACAGGGAGATTTTTTCTTCAGCTAAGTGATTAATGTCTTGGAAAAACTTGTCAAAATTATCTATAGAACTGCTTAACACACCTGTTTCTTTATTGCCCACAATTAGCATTCAACCGCCCCTCTAGGCGTGATGTTGACTAAACGCCCACTGGGGGATGCAATTGCCCTCATTTTAAGAGAATTTATAGGAGGAATTCTATGATATAAAAGTTAAGTGTGCATACCTACACCTTGTTCAAGCTTCTTTTCTTCTTCCTTGCTTAGTCCCCTTTTACTTTTTTGACCTTTAAGGCTTGCCATACAACTGTCCCGAATACGCACAAGGAACTTCCTAATCCTATCTTGGAGGTGCTGACGAAATGGAGACGACTCACTGTTTAGATTCAAAGGTAGAAAGTCTCTTACGGCATCATATTCCACTTCTGATGGAGGCTCGTTAGTCTTTGGGCTGCAGCAAATAAGACTGAACGCCGCTAAGCGCACACTGGCATGCAGAGACGACAAGGCCAGCCGTAGTGTTTTCAAATTGCTCTCTGAATTCCAGGACAGACGCCCGTTAATTACTCGCTGAGAACTCATAATACACACCCATGCTTGTAGGTGCCCCGGTGCAGCAGGGTCCAGAGCAGCTAGCAGTGTATCAAACGCTTCCGGAAAGCAGCGTAGGGTGCAGGGTAGGAGGTAGCTAGAAACGTTATTCTGGATTAGAGTCACTTCAGAGATCAGAGCCAGCAGGATCGTAGGTTGCCATCGCTGAGCCCATTGAGTGGCAAGGTTTAGCTCAGTGAGCGGAGCTTCCTTCACCGCACTAACGGTAAGCTCTCGTCTTTGCTCCTGAAGCAGTGACTTGTAGATCTCAGAGGCGCAAGGTGCAAGGTGATTGGTGGAGAGGCACTTATAGATATGGGATGGAAGTGCAGGATACTCTTTCAGGACCTGGAAGAAAGAAAAATAAATAAATAAACCTCAATCACACTAAAACTAACTCAGATAAAGACATTTATACAATTAGACAGTCTAAAAAGTTAATGTAATAATTTAATTTAATAACTTCAATAATTTAAATTCCTTCCCCCCTGGCATTAGGAATAGGTTAACAGTTTGCAGTTAAATGGTGGTTATTTATTACTGAACACCAGTTTTACCTTGTCCGTACCCATGTACGGCAGGAGGGCACTGAGTGGTGGGTACTTGGCCCTGGACTCCCACGGAAGCTCAGCAATTCTGTTTAATAAGATCACATGAAGCCGTTTCTCTTTCTCAGCATCTCCAGTAAGCCGACAGTCCAGTTCATAAATCTCCAGAAACAAGCTAAAGGCAGCGCGTACAGATTCAGACATGCCCTCCACCTGTACATGAGATGGGGAAATAAATAAACATTTACATTTTTGGCACTTGGTAGACGCCATCTGAGAAGCTAAAGGTTAAAAGACTTGCTCAGGGATATGACACGATCTTCTGGTAAGCAGTCCAACACACTAAGTATTAAACATTTCCCTAAACAACCAATGGTTTCCTTCAACAAATAACTGTAACGTGGAAAAATCTGGGTCAGTTGAAAAGAGGTGAATACACACATTGATCAGCTTCTGCATTTGTATAGAAAATCCACATAAGCCAGACTCACCAGGCTTTCTGCATTGTCCCAAATGATTTGGATGAGCTTGTCTCTTAAAGTTAAGTGTTCTCCAAAGAACGACGCACCAGTGATCTCCCTAATCTCAGGTAAGCATTCCTTTACTCTCTTCAGCCACAAGAGAAACACTGGGATCGGGAAGTGTAAAAGGTCAGTGTTTTTTTTTAATATATATATATATATATATATATATATATATATATATATATATGCGCAGTTACAAAATCACATGAATCATTATAATGTACAATGTTTTTACAGATCAATGCACCTTGAAACACATAATAGTGATGGTCCAGTTTCTCCCTGAGCAAATCAGAGACAAGAGGAAATAACCCATCTAGGAGGAGGCAGGTCTGCGGGACAGAACCAAATGAATAAGAGCCAAAAGATAAAGCGAATGAAGAAATAATACTTAAACATACCGAAGGAAAAGTGAAACCATTTTTATAGATTATACACTAACAAAATAGGCAGAAAAATGATTTATTGCTCTATGATTAACCTATTTTGTGGAAAATGTTGCCCTAATAAAAAAAATAAATAAATATTATGTTATAGAATATAGTAAAGTATAAAAAGAGTTAAATGTAAATTATATAAAGGAATTGGAATGGAAAAAATAGCATATTAAGAAAATAAAAGAAAGAATAAAAGAAAAATAAATAGGAAGAATAGGATAGAGTATCAGGAAAGGAGAGTTACAGTACGGCCAGTTACAGAAAGAAAGGGAACGTTACCGAAAAGTTAAAGTGAAGGAAAGGAACGTAATGGAAAGGTTACAGCGATGGAATGTTACAGGAAAGTTACAGTGAAGGAAAGGAACATAACGGAAAGGTTACAGCGATGGAACGTTACAGAAAAAAGAAAGTTACAGGAAATATAAGGAAGTTTGGTGGGTAAACTTTATGCAGTGCAATGCTGTACCTGTTGGTCTGCATTCTGCTGTATGAGGATTTCCTTTCCTAAACAGGTCAGGAGTCCTCTGACTACACTGAGTCTGTCAACTCCATCACAGTCTCTGGGAATACAGTCTACCTGCAACTGCCCCACTGTCAAACTCCACTGTTCTACACACACACAGACAGGTATACATGCATAATCTCTTTATGCTCATGTAAAGTGGACATTCACATATGCAGTTGATCACCTCTGCTGGTAACCTGGAGTAAACTGGAGGCTGATGAAGTTCCAATCTCGCGGTCAGGTGCTACGGAGATCAGCATGGCCACAGCAGTGCCTGCCAACAACCGTGTGTCCCTGTTACAAACCTGACAAAGACAATCCTCAATAAACTGCCACAACCACATCCTTGTATGACAAAATTCTCCACGATCCACATGCCAAAACAATTCTCTAGACTGGAGGGAATTCCAAAATTATACATCCTGGTGCTTTAATATTTTATAAAACTTTGCAGCTCTGGCTAAAAGCCCTCACCTCTCCTAAGATAACATGCATTAGGAATCCCAGAATCTCCCACATGGACGGCTCGTCTTCCTGCTCAAAGAAAACCAGCGGCACCACATGTTCAGGAATCAGCTGGAACATTTGCAGACACACCTGCAAAACATACCACACACACACACACACACACACACACACAATCCCTACATAAAGCTAAAATATCCAAACAATAATCCTAACTTAGGGTTCAGTCTGCTTACCTTGACTGCCTGATAACACAAAGCACCGTTTCTTCCTGCTTCTTCTTTCATGATGTCAGGTAACGATGACGTGATTTTACACAGCAGGGATGAAAACGCTTGTCGCAAACCTTCTCTGCCCATCATGCTTTCCTCCAGAAACATACACACTGTTTGGGATATAAAAAAACCAGATCAGCTTTAACCAAACTGACAGCATTCAGAGCTAAGTATATACAGTCTTTATACACGGTATGGCCAACCAAAACCCCCGAACTCCATGAAGACATGCTGTGTTCTGGATAAAGTAAAAGAACTCGAGTGTCCTGCACAGATCCCTGACTATGACTCAGCATTACTGAACAACTTTGGGATGAACTGTAACATCGACCTGGACCCCAGACCTTATCACCTCAACATTAGCGTCCAAGCTTACTAACACTATTGTAGCTAACTCAATAAATCTCCCCAGTCATGCAAATCCTTTCGGAGAACGATTAACCTATTTTGTTGAAAATGTTGCCCCTATTAAAAAATAATAAATATCACATTACAGAGTTATAGAATATGGTAAAGTATAAAAAGAGTTAAACATAAATTATAGTAAGGAATTGGAACGAAAAAAACAGCATATTAAGAAAAATCGGACAGAAAATTAAGGAAGAAAATGGAAAGAATAGGATAGGATAGTGAGAAGTAGGAAAATATGAACTGGAAAAACGTTAAATAAAAGAGAAGTAAAAGAAACAGAAAGTAGAAGAGTTTCAGGAAAGCTGAGTCACAGTAAGGCAAGTAAGGAGAGGAACGTAACGGAAAGGTTACCGCGAGGGAAAGTCACAGGAAGAAGAAAGTTACAGGAAAAGAAATGGAGTTTGGTGGGCAGCCTTAACTTGCTATTTCAGAGGAGTCTGGAGGTTATTATAGGAGTAAAAGGGAGACTATATCTAGAATAGGATGTTTTAAAAAAAAAAAAAAAACAACACATAATCTGGTGCCCCTTTAGTCCAGAAAAAGGAAACACCTACCAACTGTACTAGTATTAAAAACCCTACGTTTGTCACTCACCTACTTGAAGGTCCTGTAATGACAAAACCTAAAGAAGAAATGATAAATCTGTTAACACACCGGGTTTTCAGTTAAGTCTAAATTTTAAACCATTCTCCAAAAGATCTTTCCTCTATACCTGCTCCTGCTGGAGTCGTCTGTGTACACATTGCTGGACCTCTTCAAACACTAAAGATTCATTGACCTGAGCCAGGTGTTGCAACATCTGTTTCGACACAAATGCACATGAATAAGCAGAATTGTAGTTGTATCTGTACAGTGTGTAGCTCAGTGGTTAAGATATTGGACAAATGATTAGAAGATCACAGGTTTGATTCCCAGCACCAGAAAGTTGCCACCGCTGGGCTACTGAGCAAAGCCCTTAACCCCCCAACTCCTCAGATTGATAAAAAAACCCATGAGATAAATGTATCTGAATGAGGGCATCTGCCAAATGCCAGGAAAGTAAATGTCAGTATAAAAGGTAACACGATGCCACGGACAAGAGTCATTCCGTTACCTGGTCTATCTTGCGGCATGCTGATGTAGACGTGTTCACCGCATCCATCTGTGATGACAGAAGGAGCTGAACGAGACGCCGGTGATGTTCAGACTGCAGAGATTGCAGCATTGATGGTGGGATTTTTCTAAGCATCAGCAACGCCTCCTCTAGGACCCGCTCTCTAACTCGCTTTGTTGTGCTCCTGTTAATAGTAAAACAGCTGGAATATTTTCTCAAAAACACTGCATTTTTTTTGCCCTATTGCAATTCTGCCCCACTAGTTAATTCTCTTTAATTTTTTTTTTCTTCAAAGAAATGTAAATTTACTCTGATTATGGATTGAAAATGCCAGGGCAGCAGAACACAAGTAAGAAATGATTCTCCAACCACAGACTGATGCATCTGATGGATTTTGTTTCAGGATCTTAAACGCCAACTCTGATTGGTTAACTGCACTTCTGTGCATTTACCATGTCACACGCTGGTTTTTAACACAGTGAAGAAATAAGCTGTGTGAATGTCATTATTAAAATATATGAGTTTTCCAATTATAAGTAACAAAATTATATTTTAAGTGGCTTTTATTGACAAAATATACTTTATATAACTAATCACAAATATTTTCTTACAGCACTTAAGTAGACTTTTCCTTTTTTCCCTACATTTATGAGTACAATTAAATTGTGGTACTTTTACTTAAGTTGTTTAACTTACGTAGGAAAGACAGTGGCTTAGTGGTTCAGTTTTTAGACCAGGGGGTGGGCAGTCTCGGTCCTGGAGGGTCGGTATCCTGCAAAGATTAGCTCCAACTTGCCTCCACGCACTTGTAAGTTTCAAGTCTACCTAGCAAGATCTTGATTAGCTGGTTTAGGTGTGTTTGATAGGGTTAGGATTGGACCTAAACTCTGCAGGACACCAGCCCTCCAGGATCGAGATTGCCCACCGCTGTGTTAGACTGATACCGGAATGACTGGGGTTCGATTCCCAGCACCACCAAGCCACCGCTGCCCCTAACTGTTCAGTTGTAAAAAAAAAAAAGAGAGAGATAACTGTAAGTCACTCTGAATAAGGGCGTCTGCCAAATAATGTAAATGTTTAGAAATAAATTATTCAACTTAACTACATTTTTTTTTTACAAATAAGCCGTAAATTTATTAGCCTTTAAGGTGTGCAAGATTTGTGAGAGAATTAAATAATGTTTGTATTTATTAAATGTTAATCTGTTGCCTTTTTTTTAGCTAAATATTGTTTCTAACAACATTTTTGCTGTTACATTATTATAACATTTAGTACCTCAGTTCTATTTACTGTCTGACACTTTAGTAAGGATGAATTATAGCAATTCTTTTTATTTATCTTAATAAAATTTAGATTTAAATAAGGCAAATAAACAACCTATAAGTGCTGCATTAAATTTAACTTCTTGCATCTGAACTGATTGAATTATTTTAACAAAATCTTTAAGCAAAACCACCAGGACTCTCATAATATTAGTTAGATTGCATTATTACTAACCTGGCACTCTCAGTGAGCTTCTCCAGGAATAACTGGAGCGTTTCTCTGACATCTGGTTGTACATCATCCTCTAAAATAAATGAACCAAGAAGTGTTTCCAGCGCAGGTTCATCTAAAACTGGGGAAATCATTGTGGCATAACTTGGATAGAGAACAGAACAGCGTATCCTCGTGTAGAAGTACTACGACTGAGTCGGATTCCAAATCGACACTCTCTCCCTTCTTCAATGCACTACGTAAAGAGTAAAATGACTCAACCCTACGCACGACTTAGTGCACTTATACGCTATTTGCGAACGAGCCATTCTTGCTCCTGCTGCAGCTAGCTTTGTGTTGTTACTCTCTGGCGCCCTCTACCGCCTGGGATGGTTTTACAGTACTAGCGAAAAACGGAATAGCATTCTCTGCATAGTATTTATAGTAAATTATTAGTTTGTATGAATATGTAACATATTTAACTCCCCAAATAAAGCGTTTAGTTGGCTAATGTTGTGCTAACGTTAGACGTTTAGATAGCTAGCCTGTTAGCAGGAGGAAAATGTATCTTTTGTACATAATTATTACTGCACTTATTTCTTTCCTGCTACTGAAATGGATGAAGCGCAGAAGATACTGCATGGATGTAAAAAGACTGGATGGAAAAACGGTTCTTATAACTGGTAACGTTAAATTGCTTAATAACATACGAATGTCTAAATTATTGCCTACTTCCTATATCCGCGTCGCGCATTACGTAGGAAATGACGTCACTACTCTAAGTAGTGCACTTATCCATTGCAATTATCCATTTTACAATTGATCAGTTTTTAATTCATCATTTTGTTATTTTTATATAGAAATTATAACTAGAATTTTAAATAGAATTACAAATGGATTCTCTTAAAACAGTACAGATGAAATAGTCATAATTTTCCTTTACAATATATAAGACTTCTTTATGTTAGTAGACTTTAATTCACTAGTTAAAACTTTAAAGTAAAACTAAGTAAAACTTTTTTATTTCCAGGTGGAAACTCTGGCATCGGCAAGGAGACGGCTGTGGCTTTGGCCCTGAGAGGTGCACGAGTCATTATCGCCTGTAGGAATGAGGACCGGGCCAGGAAGGCAGTGCGGGACATCAAGAACCGAAGCCACAACATGAATGTGCTCTTCATGGAGGTTGACCTGGCCAACATAAGGTCCATCCGAGAGTTCTGTAAGAGCTTCCTACAGAAGGAAAAGAGGCTGGACATTCTTATTAATAATGCAGGTGAATATCTTACATAGGCTTTGGATGACATTGTGGACCGGGTGGATCTGCTGTGTAGATGTCATTACATTTACATTTACATTTATAGCATTTGGCAGACGTCCTTATCCAGAGCGACTTACATTAATCGAGCCCACAATCTTCGGATTAGCAGTCCAACACCCTAACCACTTCCTCATTAATTTTATTTCACCGAGCCGCACGCAGGTGATTGTAATCTCAGTCAGTTGAGATGAGAAGAAGTTGCTTTTAGAGGTTATTCTATGCTTGAAATTCATCTTCCAGGCTGCAGAAAAATTAAGTAGTAGCTTATTTGTTATTGTTGAAACACATCCTTGTTAATCGTCAACAAAAATGAACCAAGTTCTTCTCACAACTCGAAACGTTTGAGCAAGAACTAAGTGTTGGACTGCTAATCAGAAGATCAATTCCCAGCACCACCAAGCTGCCACTGCCAGGCCCCTGAGCAAGGCCCTAATCCTCAACTGCTCAAAAGAATCACATTTTGTTAAATGTACATAGCGAAAAATGTCTGCCGAATGCCAGAAATGTAAATTGGTGGTGGTAGAGCATTGGCTAAGGTGTTGGACTGTTCAATTCCCAGCACCACCAGGCTCCAACTGCCCTTAACCCCAATTGCTCAGTTGTATAAAAGAGATAAATGTAAGTTGCTCTAAATAAAGGGGTCTGCCAGATGCCAGAAATGGTAAGTAAATGTAATTTTTCATTTCCTATAGAATGAAATTGTCCTGTGTCTTTGTCCTGAACCATCCAGTTTTTATCATGTTGTCTCCAGGTATTCCCAGTATCCTGGACTGGACAGACGATAATTTCTCAATGTGTTTCGGTGTAAATCACCTGGGTCACTTCCTCCTGACTAATCTTCTGCTGCCAAGACTTAAAGAGAGCGCGCCCAGCCGTGTCATCACCCTCACCTGCTCCAGCTACAAGTACCAGAGACTTAACTTTCAGGATCTTAACTACAACCTGTTCCCTTTCTTCACATACTGCCGGAGCAAACTGGCAAATATTTACTTCACCCAGGAGCTGGCTCGCATCATGGAGGGCAAAGGAGTGACGGCCTATGCTGTGCATCCTGGTAATATGAACACACACAAACACACGGGCACTTGTGTTTCCAAATATAATGTTAAATATAGTCCACTTCCGTGCTGATTTATTGGCACCCCTTAAAAGAATAGGAACAATGAGATATGGATCACCTGCTTCCTAAAAGTGCCAATAGTTTACTGTTGTCTATGAAGTCTTTCTAGGCTGCAACCAACAATTACTTTAATAATCGAGACAAATAATCATAAATAATACCAAAAAATCATTTCAGCTTTTAGTAATGTCTTCTTAATCAGCTGCTATTATTTTATTTGGGTTTTGTTTAAAGTAGGCTATGATCAAATATTCAGCTTTGGCAATGGGTTAAAATATCAACAGACTCGCTTGTGAAAATGTCAAACAATTTATATTACTATCATTTATACATTTTGTAGGTATTTATTTATTTACTTGCACTAATATTATGATTAACCAGCAGCTGCCAGATCCATACTGACTAAAGAGCTGGCTGTAATTCTACCTAAAAGCGACAATGATTCTGTTTTTGCATATTTAACTCTGTTAAGCTGCTTTAATCGAAATAACCGTGAGGTGATCGAACTTTACTGACATGCCGATTGCAGAGCTGCTAAAAAGGATGAAAAAGAAGTCCATATTTAGTTTTAAGTTTAGCAAATCCAGATTTATCCAGGTTAAATTGCCAGATTCTTTATATGACTCAGTATTCACAAACCTTTCACTTCATTTACTCGCATCAGTTGAGTCCTAAGTTATTTTATTGCTGACAGGAACACAGATAAACGCGATATTTCACTATTCAGACGTTCTAAGTAGATGTTAGCTGGTAACTGTAGGAACAAGTAGCTGACTGAGTTGTTTAGGAAACTTCCTGAATGAACAGTAACACAAAAGACTCGAATTACAGGTACTGATACTTCTGATTCATCTGAACCGTGGGATTCAGCGAAACTGTCAGACTGTCGGATCCTAGAGTGTGTGTGTGTGTGTGTGTGTGTGTTGAGAAATATGAGTCTATGGATTCAATGGATTCTAGGGATTCGGTGAGTGCCCTCTAGTGGAATATGAAAAGCAGTCAAAATCACTACAGAGTCAATTTAATCAAAAGACTCTCGAGGCTCGGATTCATTTAATTGGTGATTCAGAAGGATTTGGATTTATCATCTCTTGTTAACACTTGTTTCTCGTTATTGAAGTCTTTTTCATAAACAAACCACTATTGCAGATCCTTACATTCAATCAGTTTAACTAGCGTTAAAGTATTGTTTTAATCAAAAGAATTCAGAAATCAGTATTTTTTTTGCCATGTTACTAATGGATTCTGTTTCATGTTTAGTTAAACAGAAGAGTACGAGGGTTTATTTGGTGCCAGGGCTAAAAAACTCTTCTTTAATGCAAAGTGTGCTGTGAGAAAACACATGCTTTATCTGGTCTCTTTTGTCTTTTTGCAGGTTATGTGCAGAGTAACTGGACGTGCCACTACTCGTTCCTGTACCAGCTCTTCATGAAGGTGATCATGTTTATGTTTTTCGTGCCGTGTGAAGCCGGGGCACAGACGGTCGTGCACTGTGCGGTAGCGGGCGAGGTCACGACTCATAACGGGGGTTACTTCAGCGACTGCCAACCTGCTGCATTAAAACCTTATGCCAAGGACACCGGAGTGGCCAAAAAGCTCTGGGAGGCTAGTGAGAGATTGGTCAAACTAGCTTGATTAAATGAGTTGACTACTGGGTATTAGAATTTTTTAATGCATGTTTAAATCGGATTATTTATTGTGTGTACGTTGTTTTTTTTATTTCTGTTAATTATGTGTGTAAAGCTGGACCTGCCTCCTGTATATTAAAGAGATAAACATATCTCTTACATGGTACAATTTTTTTTCGTGATGGAAAATGTGTACAGGATAATAATAATAATAAACTTTGGGACCTGATGTGATGCACAGGTGTTCAATCTGCTCCTAAAGTGTTGAATAATTATAAAAAAACAGAGGTGGTTAGTGCTGGAAAAATCTGGGAAGGCATAAACAAACTAAAAAATCTAACTGTTAGTATTGCAGGGCTGAAAATAGCCGATGGTGATGATACATCATTAATGCTAGTTAAAGTATTAAAAATGCAATAAATAAACTATGAATTAAGTTTTCATGTGGGTTTTTGATCAGTAACTGAGTAATCACGTTAATTATTTAATTAATTCTGCCATTTATATTAAATCGAATTCAAAAATAAAGGCTGTAATACTAATGTTGTCCATCAAATAGAAAACAACAAACAGCATGACTTACACCGCAACGGTCCAATCACATGAGGCTAAAAATATCAAAACAATTTTGATTCGCTAACAAAAAAGAGGAAAGGATTCGGGGTATAATTAAAGCTCACCCTCAAATCACATGCTTTTCAAAAGTTTATGGACTTACGTAAAGGGCCTGTCCCAATACCCACACTACGTTCTAAAGTCTTCCACGAAGAGTAACATTTTGGAAACTCACACTTTGTGTAAGTGCGTACGTCACCCTTCTGCATCAAATCTCATTGCTATAAGACGAGACAAGCTCGTCCTTTTGAAATAATTAGCAAGAGGACATTTGTGTGCAGTATTTAGGTCGAAACTAAGGATGTTTACATTCCAAAACGTGGAAGGAAGAGAATAAAATCCGGTGCTACCCCTTTAGATTAGTTTGGAACAATTAGTGTAAAAACCTTATTTCTTGGAACTCAAGTAAAGGCGAAGTGGTGGCTCATGGTTAAGGTGTTGGACTGCCAACCTAAAGATTGTGGGTTCGATTCCCAGCTTTACCAAGCCACCACTGTTGGGCCCCTGAGTAAGGCCCTTAACCCCAAATTGCTCAGTTGTATAAATGAGATGATGTAAGTCGCTCTGGATAAGGGCGTCTGCCAAATGCTGTAAATGTAAAGGGCATAAGTATGCAAGGACAGGGTCAAACACTCCTTTGTCCTGGGGACTGTAAATACCACTGTAAGTAACTATATTAACAGACACGGCATCCGGAATTCATTAGTATTTAAATCTTTATTTTATTTCGAACACTTGAACACATTTCCTTAAGTCAGGTAACACATAGCAAGATTGAGAACAGAGCAACAATAAGAGTAAGAACATTTCAAGAAATAAAAGAGTATAATATCTTATACAGGAACCCCAAAACTGACAGCGGGCTACCGTGAAGACTTCAACTTCAGAGCAACTAGGTGAGATGGAAGAACGGCAGGGAATCAGGGAAAACAGTAAAACGATACGGTACTGAAACAACCGAGTCGAGTGTTTGCGTTGCCGGTGCAGGTTTATATTACTACAGAATCTTCCTCATATTAAACATCCGATGACTTTTAAGAGCAACTTGATAGCGGGTTTTGTCTACCTATCTCGACTTCCCTGATTAAAAAAAAAAACCGAGCAACTGGGATTTCACTCCACAGGTCTAAGTGTATTAAGCACAATCAATATAATTACTTCAAATTCTACCCAACAGAGTAACACTATTCTTCTTGCTAAACACAAATTCGCTCCTGGGTTTTCGAATCCTGCCATGACAACTTGAGATCTTGAATACAAAAGCATGCCTTGAAATATTATCACCGATGTTTTTAGAATTTCGATCTCGTCAGTGTTATTAAACCTTTTATAATCTTCTCGAGACCAAAATATTTTTTTATGCACTTACAAAGCTTGGAAAATAGAGAAGAGAAATGTTTAGTTAACCAGCATTCAATAAAAAAAAACCATAATAATTATTAATAATAATAGTAATAATAACAAACAAAAAAAGAGAGAGAGAGAGAGAGAGAGAGAGAGAAGGAACACCAAACTTTGTGTTTGAGTGACTTATCATGCAAAGAAAGTCCGGCTAAAACTCTAGTAAACTGCCGCTTTAATACTGTGTGTCCTGTTTAATAGTAATAATGTGCATCACTTAATTTACATAATTATATTAAATGGTAAACACACAAAGAAGAACATTAGTACGTTTTACATGCTGTTTTGTTGTTTGTTTTTTGCGTTTTTTTTTTTTTCTTTTCTTTTTAAATACTCAAGGAGTGAAAAGGTACAAGGTTCTTTTTATATCATACATATCAGCATATGTACTAGTCTCATATCACTTTGGGTCAAGACAAGAGACAAAATGAGGCATCCAGAGTGGGACACAAAAGGGATCAACGAAGAATCAACTCTAAAATACACCCGGTTCGAAGCACAGCATTAGAGCCCAAACAGATACCCAGCTTGATTGCCTTCTGGGGTCGCTCCAGTTCACATAAAGGGCTGCTGTTCAATAATTCATTGTAAGATCCGTATAAAGGAGCTGGGGGGGGGGGGGGGGGGGGGGGGGGGGGGGGGGGGGGGGGGGGGGGGGGGGGGGGGAGGGGGGGGGGTGCCCATTAGAGCTGTAAAGCTGATTGATAATGTTCACTAAAGCCTGATATCGTCACGACGCTGTAAATTAAAAATAATGAGTGAAAAATTGTGGCAAAAAAGCTGTACAGGTTTAAAAAGCATGAGAAAAAAAAAAGATGTGTGAGATCAAATAAATAAATAAATACATAAATAAATAAATACAACCTGAGGACATGAATGATGTATACGCCTCTGATACAGCCTCACGTTTTTTTTTGTTTTTTTTTATCCCCCTTGATTAATCGGCTTCTCTCACGCTCATCTGCAGCTCGAACGCTTGACCGACCCTGGCGTACAGCCCCGACTCTCCTGGACACCATGATATACGATATCTATCTATCTTTAAGTACACTTCATGTATAGAGAATTAAACTTGCTAATATTACTCCTCATATTACATAAAAAAATTTCCCTGACGTCTCTTTAATAATTGTTGCTTTAACGATATCTCATCACAGCCTACCCTCAGCTGATAACTCCTCCTCCAGCAATGGCACACACACTTCTTCTTCAAAAAAAAAAATCTACAAGTCAACAACTCATTTAGATATAGAGAGAGAGAGCCAGCGCTAAATTTATATCCTTAATCTAGTTTAATCTTAACCTTAAGTTATATACTTAGATATAAACACAACAAAAAAAAACAACCCTTGTGACAGAATTAAAAATATTAAAACACCAAAAAAAAAACCCTCTCCGCCTGCAGTTCTCTTATATTGAATTTCAGATCTTTTATCACAGCCTCAAGGGTTTTGCTACGTCCTTCCTTGTTAAATAAACCAGCTGTTTAGCCTTTTAGCCGATCCAAGGAACCCATGTTTGTGCTGTTACGTAGATGCAGGCTAGAGTGATATGTAGCACCTTTAGCTGACTTTTTATGGCTTATAATGCGAGTTGAGCTGGCATGCTACTGATGTACACACACACACACACACACACACACACGTTTTCAATACAGTTCAGTAACTGGCTCAGCTGAGCATGGAGAAATGTTCGATGGGCTGCTTTGATACTGATGTTGCAGTCAGTGTCAGAGCTGCTGGGCTCGGTTTTAAGTAGGCAACGCTACGTGAGCCCAAAGATAATTATTGATATTTATGTCGTCCTTCGCGATCGCTGTAAAGTCTGATAAGCCATCCGCCTGATTCAGGGAACGGCTCTTTTCACATTGGTTAAAAGGGCACAACGAAAGACTGGAAGACCCCAAACACATCGCTGTGTATCACTCTGTTTAGCTCTGCCCCTACACACATGCGCGCACACACTCGAATCGTCCCACACCAAACGCTGTGCTTCAACTCACCGCTTCGGGTTACTATAGAAACAACCACTGTGGATACACCGAGTGCCATGCTAACTATTTAAAAAAAAAAAAAAAAAAAAAAAAAAAAAAAGGAAACCACTAGCATTCAGGATATGAACTGTACAAAATGACAGACGGTCGCTTCTGTGTAGTAATCATATTAATAAACAACAGTAATTATATCAATAATTAATATAAACTAGAATATTAAAAAAAAATGGGTGAACACACAGGCTCGTCATTCACACTGAGACAGTGAGAGAGAAAGTGTGACACGTCACGGACAGTCGGAGATCACCTCACTCGGCTCATTAACACACAGCACGGTGTGGTGACACACAGGGAGGGAGGGGAACAAGGGAGGGGGCGGGGTGGACATTGCACACAGACGTGATTGACAGGTGAAGGGTGAAGCCCAGTGTAGAAGGGTCAGGCACTGACACTGGACTTCCTCTCCTTCCTCCCTCTCCCTTCTTTTCTCTCTCCCTCTCTGGCTGGACGCTCTTCTTGCATGTGGCTACAACAAACTGTCCCTGCAAACAAAAACACACACGTTCAACTGCTGTTCCACATTAAAAACTCCATAATATACTTTATTATTTACTACAGAAAAATGTAGTAAACTGTAGTATAGTGTAGTTTAACCCTAGGGTTAGGAAAAGGGTTACCTTCACTGCAATGGCGCAGCAGGAGCTCCCGAGCAGTGGAAATGGACATTCTGCCACTTGGAGTCCCGGCGATGCCACACCCTTGTTTCTTCTGACTGGCTGCTGCGTGGCCGGCCCTGCCCATCCACATACTGCGTCAGGCGGATGTAGGCTATGCAGGCAGCGTCCTCACCGATCAGGTGCACGTGAGGGTTCAGGATGGTGGTGTGGATAGGCTTGCTGTTCTTAGACAATACTGGATGAGACAAATCACATGAAGAGTTTTATTCGAGAAGGTATTATGGATTTTATTTACCTAAAGCTACAGTCTTGTAAGTTTTGCCCTTTTTGTCGCCATCTCTGATTGAAACGCGCAATTGCAGTTTTTCGCAGAATTATAAATCGAATGTTTTGTGGTGTGTGTGTGGGGGCTGCTAGTCATAACACCGGTGTGGATACTGCACTGAAAAATCACAGATTCTGTGGCTTAAAAGTATGACCCAAATAATGTCACCAGAGAATGTCATCTAAATAATTAAGTTATTGTCTGCCATTTATAATTTAAATCTAACGATCGCCAATTTGCTTGTATCACATCATATAATTATTGTTATACTGTCTTCAATTTGTTAATTGAAACAACATCAGCATTGCATAACTATGTGTATTTAGTGTGTATTAGCGTTAGCATATGCATCCTCGTATGCGATTATAGCCGGGACTCCTTCATTTTTACGGATGTGACGTAATGACGCAAAGGTAAACGACGCCGTGCTGGTAAGGCAGGTGCTGAATTATCATTTATTAAAAAAATAAAATATAAATACAAGTTACGGACTGCAGTTTTAAGGTGTGCCCAAGTTCAGCAGTGTGTTCTCTTGATTGTAGGGAAGAATAACTGGCTACAATTATGGCTTTAAAAAATAAAACATTTTTTAGACAATTTACTATCAATGGTTCTTCAGTGAATTCATGAGATGTTTGATACAGAGAAAACCCAGACAAACACTTATTAAGCTTACTTACAATTGTCAAAGTAGAATCTGTGGAAGTCCATGCCCTCCACCAGGTTCCCCAGAGCCTCTGGCTCAAATGAAGTCAAACCAGGATCACAGATTTTACTGGACAAAAACAAACAATATAAAAGATATCGTCCCCTCCCATACCCCCACCACAACCACCACCACTACCACAAATTTTAAATAAATACTCAGTGACTTACGCATAAGCTTCAAAGTCTCCATTGTTGATGGCCTCAATAAGCTGTTCAGTGATTTTAATGATCTCCTGTTTGCGTGCTGTCAAGGAACCAGGTAAGGAATATTAGGAAAAACATTCTTATTTTTCTTCTCACTCGTTTTCCCCCACACAAAAGCACACAGCTAAAGCTACACAATATATTCACCTTTCAGAACATTCATATTTTAATGCATTGATCCTGTTAACACACCAACCATGATGCTCCAACACACCAGCTTTCCCACCCCACCGATCTCTGGTATCTCAGAACAACACACTTTTCCCAGTATCCTTGAGAATCAGTCAATCACGTCAGGCGCATGTTAGTCTGTTAGGGTTACAGGCAGCCTCACAAAAAACCGTGGCACGTAACCCGCTGTGTACTCACAGTGTGGTGCAGGTAAGGGGCTGGAGGAGGGCTGTGGGGGAGAAGAGGAGAATTGGGATGGGAAAGTAATAGGGGTTGGAGTTGGAGCAGGGTTCGGGGCACTGTGTGGTCGACTGGGTGTAGCTGAGTCAGCATCGGCCTGGGGGACTGAACTCTTGCGCACGCCGCTCACCAGATCTGTCAGGCGCGACACTGCACGGTTCGGCGACCAAGCAAACGTTCGGGAACAACAGAAGAGCGGATGAAAGAGAAAGAAATGATGACAGGAAAGAATGACAATGGACTACGTGACAAGGTATTGAATGCAACATAAAAAGACTTAAATTACAGAAAAAGGGAAATTTAGTGCCCAAGTTATCATTTATAAAAGCTTAATAGCTGAAATGGAATATGGGCATTAAATCATAGCATGAGGGACAAATTGTCAGTGAGCTTAGCTTTGTAGTTTGGTCTCTCTAAACTTGACGTTATACTGCATTTAATTTATGCATATGTGTACGCAAGATGGCTGTCCCACATATCCCATGATTGTTTGGTGCATTGTTTGGGTGAACTTTAACTGAATTCTATGCATGATAATTTACAACAGAGGTGTATGATGGCGACGGATTGCCCTGCTGTGGATCATATATACCATGGACGTGACTATATAGAGTGGACAACGTGACAGCAGTTTAAAAGAGAAGACTTGAATTGAATTTAAATAAAAACATCTGTCCAATCCGGTCAAATTGAAGTGGAAAATTGGCAGAACCATGTTGTCCACATTCATAAGGTGAGGGCATGATGGCAGAGAACAGTCTCAATGGCACCAAAAAACCATGCCCAAATATTTAGCTTAAAATTCCACAGGCAAGCGTGTTGGACTGCTCATACTGAAAATATACATGTTCTTCATCTTTCAGATTGGCAACAGTAGCGATCACAAAGCAGCCATGTGCGCACACATACATATAGTTCCATGTCAAGTATAGCGCCATCCTTATACTTACTCTGCATGGGAATGTTGGGGGTTTGGGGGGTAGGAGAGGGGGTACTGGTGCTCCCCTCACCATCAGCCGCAGGGCCTGAGCCCCTACGTACCATACCCAGCAGGTCCGAGAGCTTGGTAGTGGCTGGGAGGGCCGAGAAACAAGAAAGTTTTGAGGGAGGCAAAAACCAGAGAGAAAGAGAGAGGAGTCAATGTGAGGGATGAAGGACACAGACATAGACACAGCAGTGGAAAGGTGAACACAGAAAAGAAAACTTCCGGTGCCATAAGATTTAAACCGCTTACACTAGGTTTTTGTTTCCTTGGTCGGTGCAGAAAAATACCTAAATGATGTTCGCGACATCATTTAAATATTGCAGTGCTTTCCAATGTGAGAACTGCTATTATACTTACTGTTGACTACAAAGACACTGAAGCGAGATGGCTGTGACATGTATGGTAGTTAATCGGAGCTTAGCCTGTCTTTGGAAGTTAATGGTATGATCCACGTGGTGCAATATCAAAAGAAATACTGAAAGCAGTACAGAACCATGTGACACCAAACAATTAATTACATCCTTATTAACGACTGTCATAGCAATAGTTACTGACATTATAACTGTAATGAAAAATACTCTTTTAAAGTATCTCAAGGAACTCATGAATTTCTACAGCTGGAGTCACCAAACTCAGTCCTGGAGGGCTGGTGTCCTGTAGAATTTAGCTCCAACCCTAACATAACTGAACCAAACTAATCATTGTCTTGCTAGGTACACTTAAAACTAAAGGTGGGTGTATTGAGATAAGTAGGAGTTAAAGGGCACTAGCCCTCCAGGACAGTGTTTGGTAACCCCTAGTCTACAGTTTATACTTCTGATTGGAAAAAAAAAACCTTGCGACTTAATTTACTTCTCAACATGCTAAATTTTGTGAAAAAATCATTTTAAATTCTTATTTAATGAAAATAAAAAATATGAACTCTTATTTTTAATATTATTATAATTATTATTAGAGGGACAATGTTTAATATATTAAAATGTTAAGTATCTACATTTTTAATCACTCACAATATCTTTTGATTTGCGCACACACACACACACACAAATTCAAACACACGGGATAATAGATTAGCAAAGGGAAAATGAGGATTTGAATTAGGCCAAACGTCAAAGGTCATAGGAGACGATGTGTCACTCACAAAAAACTGGAGGGACGGGACCCTGAACTGTGGGGTCTGTCTGGGAGCTGAGGTTTGACTGTATTTGACCTGGGCTGTTATCAACGCTCTTTCCTGTGGCCCAGCCCACCAGCAACACAAAGAGATACGAGTGTAAATGGACAAATTATGGACTCACTAGACCGTCTATTGGAAAGATCCAGCAGAGATGGAAACATAAAACACAGTGTAATTCCGGAAGGATGATTTTCATTATTTTAAATTGACTTAACACTCATTTACACAAAAAGAGAAGAGCATGCAATCGGTGGGGTCCAATCCAGCCAGAAGCCTCTAACATTTGAAAGACGCTTATATATAGTATATCTGCTATAGATCACTGCTAAAAACATATCCTTATCCACTATATGAATAATTATTCATCAATACAGCCAATGCTGCAGCACCAATAATGTATCCATAATAATCCCAATATGGGGCGTCCTTAAATCTCGCTCTCTCTTAAACACACACCCACACACCCACCTTACAAGTTACAATCTCTAAATGTTTTCCAAACGGCTTTTAACCTTTTGCTCACACTCACAGACACGCACAAAATTTCTGTGTTTCCAGTTACGTATAGCTTGGTATTTTTTTTCCAAGCTCCTTCCTACTCTCACCTTTCATGTCTTCATCCTCCACTGTGGCATTGCTGCTGTCAGATGATTCCTGGGGTTTCAAAGGAGAAAAACAAAAACAGATGTTAAAAAATAAACTCAGGCGTTTGTTTCAGCGAGGTGGGAGGGTGACATAATCCTCCGTTGCAAAACAACGTGTATTCGAAATGAACATCTTAAGAAGCTAACCTCCAGGGATCACATACAATTAAGTGTCCGCTGATGCGTGGCAAAACCTCATTAGAACAAATGCAACATGCTTGTTATATATCCCCACAAACACACACACACACACACACACACACAGATATCAAGCAAACACATTACACACTCCACCGAGAATACGACTCTGGAGGCTTAACACTATTTTTCTTGCTTTTAATAAGGTCTTAAAAAAAGGCTATGCCACAAGGGTTTTAACTTGAAATTTTACTGTTTAACCGCTGAAAGTTTTATAATATATACATCCTTAAAAAGTATGTTCAGTCCATTCATCTGACTTAAGAATAGTGAATTAACTTAAAGCTTCATATAGCTTAACCCAATAAATAGTCGGTTTATACATTTTTAAAAACTCACTGACTTTGACTGCTGGTGCTTGTGTACCATAAACACTGATATCTTGGGTTTTTTTACACACAGCAGACTGTAGAAAATACACAACCTGGTGTGAAAAACACGGCAGGAATTTTATACAACCAAATGATTGGTTTAGAGATGGCCTAAGGCATAAGTGAACTAAGCGGCTGCTTAGGGCTCGCCATGGCCACCAATAATTTGTCATATTGGCGGCACCAAATTAAATTCTACTTAAGGCCCCTACAGACTTTTGTCGGCCCCAAATTTGGTTGATTGGATAAATGCATTAAATACTTATGTAATGTCTTGATAATTAAAGTATTGTAAATAACAAAAGTTGTTTGTAACGCATGAGCTGAGCTAAGGGCTTAACACAACAAAATGAAACTTGTCAGGGAACCAGCCACATCATGATGTCCTTAGCATTTTATACTTAAACTTTAGAGACTTTCTGCTCTTGTCACGCACCACTGCTGCTGGAACTATGGCTTTATTCTGGGATCTTGAATAGAAAAACCTTTCATAGCGTAAGACTGCGCATTCCAGGAAGCAAAAGCCTGCATAACTTCAAATTTCAGCAAAAACAGCACAACACAAAGCCTCAATTCTGACTAGCTAAATTTCACTTTTAGGAATGTGACTAGTAAACTGCACTCTGGTATTTGGGATATTACCTAAATACTCCAACAGCAGCTGTGATACAGTAAAAAAATGTTAATAACATTTATATTTCTCTATTTAGTTAATATTAGTGTGGGTTTGCTTATAAGATGTTGTAAACACAAGCTAGAAGTTGAACTGCTCTTCACAAACTGAGCCACAACTAACTAAGCAGTATTGTACGCTCAATACTTTCTGCATGTGCATGTTGACATATGATGTAACATCCATATATTCACGACCATTTCAAAACCTATATGGGCAATGAAATAAGCTGTAAAAGACAAGAAACCGAGCAGCTTATACTACTTGCTGACTTTTTTTTTTATCTTTCCTTAGCAAATAATTACTAGAGATTCGAGAACAAGGAAACGGGTGAGAAAAAAAGAAATGGGACGAGAAAAAAAATCAGGGGAAAGAGAGAGATCTCGTGACATATAGATTTAGGAGAGCAGGTAGGGGATGGAAGTTATATAAAGAGAGAAGACTGGACAGAAGGACAGCAAAGAAGCTTCTGTCATGGCCAAGCTGCAACGATCATCAAGGACACTCGCTAGCTGCTGTATATAGGCCAGCTGAGCCACCGGAATCTGGGACGGTATGATTAGATTATTCAGAGACTGCCTCTTTTCTGTCATTTTATTATCCTTATAAACTACACACCTCTCTGCAGGATCACAGAGTAATAAAAACATTCAAGCGCTGGCAGGACAGCCTGCCTGCGGCGTCTGTTGCTCAAACATGATATCGGAGACCAAAAATTAAAAAGTGTAATTTAAGTTTTCAATTATTTTTTTTTTTTTGTTGCAAAAAAAAATGGTGCCTCATTATTTAGGGATGATAAGCTATGTTGAAAGTTTGATATGTGCACAAAAAATTTGTTTACACAGCAGGTCAATCTCATTTAATAAACTAGTTGACCAGCTAGCACGCAGTTTTACACCACACTTTTCATTTATTCATGTATAAAACAATAAGAAAGTCTAAACCGGCCACCCCTTTGCTGCTCCGATTCCAGTCCTTTTTATTCTTTAGATCTTTTATTTTTAATATCAAAAACCAATACATACTAAATATATATAAAAGGTGCCCAAAAGTTATCAGGCAGGTTATCAGGCAGGTTATCAGGCCTACTGGATAGCACTGGGTGTCCAGAGTTAGATTCTTATCTTATGTACATTTCCCAATCCCATCCACCTTTTCTCTTAATTCACTTTTATCTGTCAAAAAAAGGAAAATTACCCCAAAAATATAAATATATCCTTAAAATATGACTGATGTCCAGGAATATGATTTGAAGCCTGGTTCAAATGTGACAGAAATTGAATGAAAAATAGAAAATCAGGAAATATAAGAAAAAAATCTGATTTTAGCTGTCACAATGACTGAGAACTTGGTGAAGTGGCACTATAACCTCTTTAGGTCTGTCTGATTATTGGGTTATAATTTCAACAGGAGTGATCACTGAAGTGACCTGTCAAGGAGCATTAGATCAGTTGTGTGAAGGATAAGTAAAAAAAAAAATTGCTATAGTTGCCTGATGGGACAGGATGATGGAAAGAGTGTATTTGACATGCCTTTGATAAACTAACACCAAATTTCCTGATGTGATTCAGTTGGAAAAAAATTATGAAGACAGCTTCTTGAGAATATCAAATGAGAGACGCAATGCAGGTTGAAATGGTGCGTCTCTAGAAATCCCCACAAGGTGGCGGCTTTAAACAGTTCAGTACTTCGGGAAAGCAGACTCATAGAAGGAACTGCTGTGATATTTAGGGTGTGTTCACACATGTCATGTTTGGTTCAATTAAAATGAACTCTGGTGCGATTGCCTGGTTAGTCCGGTTCAATTAAGTGTGAACGCTGCCATCTAAATTTTGGTCCACACCAAACAAACTTTTCGATTGATATATGAACACGACACTGACCAAATTTATCTAATCGACCCAAAAACAGAATGTGATGTCACAAGCTGCAACGCACATGCACATTCTGATCGTGATTCTTTGACTTAGAAGGGCAGAATGCTCAAGCGTAACTACCTGGTTCGTCTCATAGAATGACTTATGTTTCCCATTAGTCGAAATAAGGCGTCAGAAATGACGTCTCCTTGTTTCTGCATACAATAGAGAGGATTTCTGTGTTGTTTTTCACCAGATCTTTGTGAGTTCTCACCTGGTTAAAGTAAAACCATATATTTCCACACAAAGTGCGCACAGTAGAAAGTTCTGTCATAAATAAACGTCACAAAAGCCGTCCAATCAGGTTGTGAATGTATCACTATGCCTTTAAGGTCAGTATCTTTAGGTCTGCTGTCAAAAATGCGAGTATGAAGTATGAAGCGGACCAGAACCAAATGTATCATCTTATTATTTGAAATAAACCGAATGACCGAACTACAAGTGTGAACACACCCTTATTCTTGCCAACTGTTGATCTCCGAATCTCACACATCTTTCTCGATGCAGCAGCTGTACAAAACAAACGACACACTTATGAATACTAAGCAGTGGTTTAAATAGGCTGGTAAATTAGGTAGGTCGAGATTTCACTGACTGTCACAAAACAAAGATATTATTATACCAGCTGACAATATTTTTACTCATGTTAACTTGCCATGCAGCGTATTTTCCGAAACACATTAGAGGAAACCAAAAATGCTCAGATCAATCAAATGCAGACGAAATGGTTAATGGTAAAGAAAATGGTTAAATAAAAAAATGTGTGTGAGAATAAAAAAAAAATAGCTGGGAGTAATACCTTAATCCCATCCAGTGGATTATGTATAACAGTGGTCTGAGCTTCCTAAGGACACATAAGGTAAAAGAATAAGAGAGGAAGACACAGAGAGAGAACCGAAAGAGAAAAATAGAGAAAGAGAGAGAGAGAGAGAGAGAGAGAGAGAGAGGGAAACGCTCCAGCTGCAGCTGGTAAATGTTGCGGAGGTGGATGGGTGTTGAACGTTGTCAAATAAAAAAAAAGAGAAATAAAATGCACATCCTGGCAAAGACTGATTGAGGAGCTGACAAACTTTTGAGTCTTTTGCACGTGCGAATAACTGTTGTAACTAAAATACAGACTTTGACTTAATAATCCCATCTTGAAAAATTATCTCCAGTCGTACAACTTCAGACACTTGATTTGATTATGGCAGGAGATTTATTACCCCTGCCATCAGAAAAATGGCAGAGTGGGATCTAATTTGCTTCAATTCGATCAGACTGTGAAACAGTTCTTGTGTGCTTCGTATCAGGGATAGTCTCCTTGATCTCTTTTCTCCATTGACCAATCAGTAATTAGTCGCTTTCTGTATTATGAGGTTGTCATAGGCATGACAATGGTCGCTATGGGCAACCGCAAGCTGTGAAACCTGAGGAAGTAGTTGGTGGCTAGCTAAAAATATACAACTAAAAAACTCGTCTAAAATCACTACAAAAAAAGCGATACATCGGATCGGATTTCTTTCTGTTGCACTGGAGATCAGCGAGGCATTCGTAATGTCCTGGATAAAAGATGGCAGTTCTGAAAAGGAGCGGCTGTCTTATTGGTTGCCAGGCAGCACAGGAACTGTGCTTGTAGCTCATAAAATTTCTAAGCCTCCTGGCATCCAGCAGCTCTGACCTCACACCCTCTGCCTCCATCAGCATGCGTTTTCTTCAGCCCAAATATCTGGTTTAAAGCTGGTCTCAAGTCTCTGACCATGACTTCCAGCATGCCAACATTACCGTGTGTCTATTTTTTTACACTACAGAGCTTTTAAATATTCGGATCAGTTTATAGTTATTATCAGTAATTACACTAATAACACTGACAGCTCTAAAATGAAATTACAACTAATAACTAATAATATTCAGGTCAAAAATACATTACTATTATTGTTACTATATACTCATTATTATCGCTAGTATTAATATGAGACTGTATGTATTCACACCCTGACGTGTTTTATTGATTTAATGAAACGTCATATACGGTATCTAAGACGCTGTAAAGCTCAAATCCAGCTATGTAAAGCTACCAGCCTGTAATACTGATCCTCACTTCCTAGAAGCTTTTTTTTGCTTAAGATTAGCTATTATTTTTTTCTGCCGTTTTTGTTCACTCAGTATCCACTCCTGTCCTCTTACTGGTGTTACCTTATTGTGTTCACCTGTTTCTGTGTGAACATTTTTAATTAGTTTGTTTAGATGTTTTTGTATCTTAGTGCACAAACTTTTGCTTTTCAGACCTTGTTACCTTGTTTTTCTATTTAAAACGCTGTTCACATATCGCATCTTTTGCACGATTAATTCCGTTAGTTCTAATTTAGACGCATGGCAAGCATGTGCAAATATAGAGAAACATGGTTGTAACGAGCATGCAGTGTGACATGCTCGTTTTTTCTAGACACGCCTACCCCGCACCATGATGAATACATCAAACTGTTCAAAATTCCACAAGGTCACCGCGGGTCACGTGACGAGAACCAACCAACCAGCTTCCAGCCTTTTTCCGTTCCGTTTTTTTTCTTCGTGAATAATTTTTGTTATTTCCAGGTTGTAATGGAGAGCGCAGCGATGGTTGCTTAGCAAGATCACCTTAGCATAAGCGACTGAACGCTTTAAAAAGAAGGAGAAACGATATGTGAACGGCCCCTTATACAGTTTATGTTCTGATCCATGCTTTAAATATTAGTTATAATTTTCCATCATTATGTGAACAGAGCTTTACCGTTTTTTTCCTAATCAAAAATAAAGAGTAAAATACATCTAGCATGTTCTTTAACAAACTATAAGGGGAAAAAAATAAAAAATCTTTATAGTGTAAGTACACATCAGCTAAAATCAGATTTACTGAACATTCTCCCAGATGCCTGCTGAGCCCCTGAAACTGCACAAATAAAATTACTTTATCTATACAGGTTAAGTAAATCTATCTGCACCAACGAGCAGGTAAAGCACAAACACACACACACACACACACATTAAAGGGCAACTATGAGAGATTCTAAAAATATGTTGATATATTATGTCATGTGTTATGGTGGCTGTAAGTGTCCGAGTGCTTCTCATGCTTCAGAGCAGAGTTCTCTCCCCCAAGCGTGAGCCTTCCAAGCCTTTGCAGCAACATGTGTGTCTGTGTGTGTGTGTGTGTGTGTGTAAGCTCACTTGCTCACTTGTGTTCTGCTTTAACAGCTAACAGAGTGTTTTAGGTTGATTATTACACGTTACTGTAAACATTTAGCTGCCTCTCTACAGGCTGGTTATAATTTGTTTCCACCAACCCCTTTCTCTCTTTAGCGGTTCTATCTTTAGCGGTTCTAAACTCTTTTGCGTCTAGATAACTTTCCGAAAATTTTGTATTATTCGAAACACAGATTCAGTTTTACCCCCTGTTGTAAATCACACTACAGAAACTTTGCTTTCTTCACCCAGAGGATATAAACGCCATTTAAATGTGGTTCCTTTTTAAAATTTGGAAGCACACAGTTGTCTAGAATCTCTTTGTATGTTGTAGCATTACATTATTCCTTCACTGGAATAAACACAAATCTCACAGTCATGCCCCAAATCTTAGTGGAAAATCTGACTAGGAGAGGGAAGCTTAATTTAACAGCAAAATGGAAGCAAATCTGGAAAATGATTTTTAAATCACATATGATTGTGATGGTCAGGTGTCCACAAACTTTTGGCAAAATAGTATATCAAGCTCTGGCCAGACGAGCACAGCACTGCTGATCAAAAGTGAACATAAGCCCTGCACAATGCCATGCTAGTTTTTTACCAGATCAATGAAGACGCCAGATCTGCAAACAGGAAACATTTCCATGTCTTCCTGGTGTCACAAATAGCTACTCGAGTGGTAGTAAGCTATCCTTCTTTTGCCTGGGAAACATATTTTCTCTATTTTTTTTTTTTTGTTGTTGAAAAACCAGAATAAGACCAAGCTGTGCTTATAAAAACACAGCAAACACATTTGATGGACATACAAATCTACAACAAACTCATATGCAAGATAAGAAAACGGAAATAAAAAGGCAGAAGGGGGGGGGTCGGCAAACAGGGGGGTAAAGGAATAGAATGACAGAGGAAGGAAGGAAGGAAGGATTAGAGAGGTAAATACCAGTGCAGGAGAGGGAAGGTTTCCTTTGGGGCTCGTGACTATGCTGTTTTTGGTGCTGTTGGTCTGGGGCTGTGCAGGAAAACACAACACACACAGGTTAAAGAGGAGTCAGGTTTAACGTGATGCAGGAAGATATCAGCATGCGCTTTTTGTGCACACACACACACACACTTCAGAACTGTAAGAGCTGATATGCGCAAAAAAGGCGCTTTAGGGCAGTTGGCTGAGGGAAAGAGAGGTTAGTATAAACAACATGTCTTTTTAAAAATGCATTTCTTGCTAATTATACTTCATAACGCAATTCCATTAGGCTCGTTTCACAATAACAAGGCTGTAATTAATCAAATTCATATTCCGAAGCACTTTTAACAATTCTTTATTCTAAGCAAACACTTTCTTTCCCTTACAGTCTAATATTCATTTACAAAATCATCATGAAGAAGAAAGCCAGATGCTACGAAAAGATGTTCACAAAGCAACAAAAACGAATAAAAGGACAAAGAAACAGATGTGTTTTATAGCAATGTTAGCTAGACACTAGTAATTAGCACACAATTTCTGAAAAAAAATCCTTGTATACAACAAACATGTAAAACAGCAGCTAATAGCAGAAAGAGAAGCAGGAGAAAAGACACACACAACTGGACACCGGACAATAAATATAAGGACAACTGTATACAAAAAAGTGAACCTTACTCTAAAGTCAGGTGTAAAATTTTGTTCAATTTAGCTTGAACAGGAACCCACCTTACCTCCTTCCAAGTCAGATACTAGTTTAGATCAACCAGCATTTGTTCACACATTAAGAGCAAAATCAGGATGTTGAATATTATTGGTATATACTGTAGAATGGTATGTACCATCATTCTTAAATTCCTGGTAGTCCTTTGGAAAATCACGCTTTAGTTTTTGGTAGCCAGAAATGAATTTTAGTATACTCACATGAATATACTAATGACTGATAGCATGATATCGGAGGAATTAGTGTGCAACAGATCTGGAGTGCCACTGACAAATATCATGTCAAATCAGTTCAGATCCTTATACACAGTTTGCGTGATCGTGGATTTAAAGTGAAAGTAAAACGTTAGCACATATTTATGTGCTATTGATAGTGGCTGGTTGATGCCCGATTATGACAGAGGTTCCTCTATGACAATATTGAGAAGGTTGTACATAGAAAAGATGACATAGGATTGTACATTCACTTCTTCTAGAGGTGAAGCAGGGCCGTGAATTTTTGGTACTGATCCATTTTTCAGGAGTAACCTTTTAGCAAAGCCTGCTTTATACTGACCCTCGTTCATAAAGAAGTCTGGTAAGTATTAATTTATGCAAACGCATTTAGGTATATCCGGGGAGTGACATTATGCTTCACTGTCAAAACAATGGAATGGGTTGCCAGATTGGATTGTAAATTCCCAGCCCAACTACAGTGTGAAAAAATAACTTGCAAAGTAATTGAAGTGAAAGGTTGTGTGGTGTGAGTGTGTGTGTGTGTAGTGCTATGTAGAGAACATGAATAATATGAAGGTCTCCTTCGGGGCTGAATAAAGCAGTTACTGATGCAAAGGGTGTTGTGTGTGTTGTTCTTATGTTTTATGGGGACATAATAATATGTCCCTAATTCTTTTTATTTTTTATTTGCTCGTGCACACATACACCCATTCTGGGCAATCGTTTACAGATTAATAAAGTCAAAGAATGTTTAAAAAAGGTCATAAGCAGCCAAGTAGTGAGTGCAGTCCTCAGAGAGATGTGTAGTAACTTAAGAGCTATTAGGAGAAAAGGGTGGAGAGAATGAGTTAAGCTCTAATGCCCAAATGAGTAAGGAAACCGGAGTATGCAGCAGAAGGATTCATTAATCATTTATGAAGTGCGAAGTTCTTCCTATTTAAGTATTGGACACTGATTAAAAGCAGAAGGTTTACTGTTTATTCACCAGTGTAAACAAGAGGAAAGAGTTTATGCAACAGTAACACAGAAAGAAGCGGAAATCCAGCAGGTATAAAGTAGAGCGTGCAGAAACATGGATCGTTGTTTCTTTAGGATACAGGATAAAGGGATTCCAGACAGGTTCAGGTGGTAGACTAGAGAAGGATAAGCTAAAGGATAAAACAATAGGAGCATTGTTCTCACCATGTACTGAACGGTAGAGCTTGACTTTCTCTTCTGGAAAGATGAAAAGAGGGAAAAAATGTGGTAAATTTCAAGCTAATTAAAAAATAGAAAAGAAAAAAGAAGTGCTCATGTGACATCTTTAAGTAGTTGATTAATTGCAAACCCATCCACAATATTAACTGAAGAAACAGAAAACTTTGTGAAAGCCTGTCTGAAACACCAGGTCTGAACAGGAAACGGGAGCAGGACATAATAGGAAAACTTTCAGTCCTTCAGACGTCAGAAAAGGAATCCAGGAAAGAAATGTGGGATTTTTTAGACAGTGCCCTGCCACACATAAATTTAATTGTCCAGTCAAGTATTTTGGTATTTGGTAAATATTAAAAACTAGCAGTCACCTTGGCCTAACAAATTTGTGACCTATATTGCTATAAGAGATACGTGGAGCAGTACCCAGATAAGAGCTTCTGCTAAATGATGTAACAGTAGGAGCGTCTATGTTTGGAATCAATTCTACCCACATTTAATTTTGATAGGATAAAAATAAATATAAATAAGAAACATCTAAATGGCAAATGTCTAAAATATTATTATCAAAAAGCTCCCAATGTGTGTTTCCTTTGGCACCTTGCATCTTCCAGTCACTAAAGGAGCAAAGCAAAAAATGCTTTAGTGTTACGGTAGCACCGACGCTGCACATTTCTGAATAATAAAAATGTATCTAGCGGAAATGCAACAGAAACTTTCCAACATTCGACAGGTGTGTCAGAAGGATCAGGAGAGGAACAAGTGCATTTCTGGATAAACCAGAAAAAAGAAAGGCTGCAAAGCAGGAGAATGAGAGACGGCATGAAATAGAGCGCGAGAGAGAGAGAGATGATGTCTGTAATGACTGATAGAGGACATGGGGGAGCCTGTTGCTAGGCGATGAGAGGAGCACAGCGATGCTATTTCTGTCACAGAGTTTCCAGGGTTCAGACTTGCGGCTATTCTTGGAACTGGAGTCATATTCCCATCTGAACTAGTTCTTTTCAGCTGCCATGTGCACTTTCTCCCTCTCTTTTTCTCTCTCCCTCTGTTACACACAGCTTGTGCAGAAGCAAGGTGCAATGATGAAGCAGGTGTTCATAAACGATGCGGAGCAAAAGGTCGATAGTTGCTAGTATTATAGACCTAACTGATTACATCAAATGAATGGCGTGTTCCCCTACTTGTAACCTTTTACGTGTTTGTGTGTGTGTGTGTGTGTGTGAAAACAGCATTAAAAAAATTAGGTGAGGATTTTCGAGTATTTTTTGATGTAAAGTCATAATTTTCAACAGAGTTGCAATCTTTCTTAATTAATTCCCTACTGTAGGTACCACTTACTTACACACTTACACACACACACTAAACTAAAAAAAATAAACCTTTTAATCCATTTCGTCCATTTAGTCCATGTCTAGCAACTAGCAATCATGGCCAGCTGATCAGATGAAACTTTTTTAATGTATTAAAAAAAAGGAATGATTTTAATAGAGAAATCGAAAGGAAAAAAAAGGAAGCATGCGATTTCGGACAGCCTTTTTGTGTGTGTGTGTGTGTGTGTGCGTGACTGAGGATACTTGTGTGTGAACACCCGCACTACTGTGTCTTAGATTAAAAACGCTTTAATGAAATCAATTATAGTAATGCCGCATTTTATTTTCAGTAACTGTGACAGCGCTGTAACGGAGGAAATAGTAATTCGTTTGATTATTTGTAAAAAGTAATGCAGTTAGTTTCACCGTTTATTTATAATGTCATTATTCCCATCTTAATTTACATTTCATAGGGAACATTCATCCTAATTATGTCACTTATCTAAAGACTTTCATTCTGTAGTTTTGCACTGGTCTGAGTAGATGAGAAAAAATGAAACATGGACACTAGCTACGTCTAGCTATGTCTGTTTTCAGTTCTCATTAACACGTAACCCTGCATTTATTCTATCTATAAACCTGAACTATCGTGCCCTACAGAAAAAAATTTAATGCAATAAATCATTAGATTGAAATTGTTTATCATTTTTATCACAAAGACACATGAATAGACAGAAGACAGAAAGTGACATCAAGCCCCTTGCTAACAGCAATGATGTAATCACAAACAGATCTAGAAAGCAATGTCGTAACATCAGCTACATGGGCACTGACACAGATGTGGGAAAAAGCAAATTAGAAGTAAAATAAAATTAGTCATGTAGCAAAAGGTCAGGAGGACATCTTACCTTGACGTCGGCCTTCTTATTCAGCAAACTCTTGGCTGCTGCAATAGGAGACAGGAAACAGAGCCAGAGATTCAGCAGACGGTCAGCGAATGCAGCTCACGTCTTATAGAAATATTAAAATATAATACAGATTCAAAAACCACATGCTCAGTTTCCCGTTTTTCCATTATATTCTTCAGCAAAAAGGACATGATTTTTTAAAGAATTGAATTAAAAAAATGGCATTGTTAGTGTAAGTTCAGCTGCGAATGCGTCAGACCTCAAACTCAGCTTCTGATCAATTCAAGCACACTCTGAATCTGATCAGGAATCAATATCCATACACAGACTTCTGTCTCTTTCTACACAGAACTTAAACACACTTATACACGATTATGATCGGAAAAGATGTTTGCTTGAAGGTGTTCGGGTAAAAAGCTCTCAAAATAGCATAACACCTGGTATTAAAGATGTATTATCTTTACACTATTCCATGAATCAGAACTGAGTTTGATCACTGTCTTCTTAAGAGAAACTCTGTACCCACGTCACCTTTAAACAATACGTTACGCTGCAAATGTGAAATTTCACACTTGGTTTTTTTTTCTGGAGCTGTTTGAGCCTCAAAATAGAGTAATCGATAAAATTAAAAAAGGTTTTTGAACCCTGGTGTGATTCTGATCTCCATATTACTCTTGAGTAACATGACTTTCACATGGTTGAACTTCTTTTATGTTATTTTGTAATGTTTAATTTTTTTTTGTAATTACTTACTAATATAAAAAGCACACTTTGGTAGGACTGAGGCAGTTTGTGCTGCCAGTGCTTTACTGAGAACACGTTGTTTTTTTAAAAAAGGCTCCTTGTTTGCTAATATGTTTCACCAGGTCATGTCATGCATCCAGAAAGAAACAGACTTCTCTGCTTTTTTAAAGTTATAATATGTATGTAATATGCTTAAAACCAAAACCAAATACATATCAAGTGTAAAAAGGCTCCAAAAATACAGATTAGACAGACTGTTTAAGATGAACTAATGAATATTAAACCCCAACTACAATTACTGACACAATAATCATTTAGGCCTTAAATTCTCAAATTTAGTTTTCATCATCATGACACAGTGGAACCTCAGGATACGGATGTCCCCCCTTTAGAGTTTTCACCTTAGGAGTTGAAGATTTGCAAGAAATTTGTATCGGCATATAAAGAATTTTTTGGTATTTGATCAAACCGAACTGAACCTAGCACGGCTAAGTTGCGCAACCGTCCAGAAACCGTTCAAAACATCAATAAAAAGCCAACCGAATCAAGTTTTTTTTCCCGGTTAGCAAATGCTGTTTCAAAAGAGTCGACCCCCGATAGCGAGGTTGCATTTAAAAGCTATGAGATATTTTGCACATTTTTATGTTGACAGATAGGTGGCGTGGGTCTATTCATTTTATAGTTTACTTTTACTTATACATTTGTATGTCTTTTATAAATGTTTTGATTGCTTTTATATGCAAAAATATGATTATAGCGTTGGAAATTGGTAACATTGGTAATATATAATATAATATATTTTGCCGTTAAAAATATCGTTTTTAGAACAAATTGGATTGGTATGCCAAGGTTCCACTGTAACGCTACAAAACCTGTACAAACACAAGCTCAAAGTTTTCTCGTGGTTTTACCTTGCATGTTTTTACTAAGTCGTTTATCTTACACACCACTGACTTATTCAGTCATCATGCGATTTGGTTCCGTAGGTAACGTTGTGGATTTAAGGTGAAATTCATGCTTTATTGTTTGCTTTGGCTCAATCAGTGAACTACAGTCAGCCAAAAAGGAGAAGTAAGTGGTAATAGCCACGAATCAGCATAGCCAAAGATATGATCAAGCTTGCATTAGTCAAATCTAATGGCCATAAATCTAAAATCAGCATAGCTAAAAGTAGGATCAAGATTGTATTAATGCCCCAGTCTTAGTAGCAGCCATAGGCAGTAAAATACACTGCTCATTTAAGATGGTCAGGGTCATGACCTATAAGAACCAGGGCTTAATTTGCGAGGTCCAGAAAATGAGAGTAAGCATCCATGCAGCGATCCCTGTAAAAAAAACTTAACTTGCTCTAGGGAGAGAGACAAGGAGAGGGTTGAGAGCCTTACCTTGCCATAAACACAGAGCGCGAGAACAGAAAAAGAGAAGAGAGGAAGAAAAAAAGGAGGACAGCAAAGGTGAAAAAAACAATACTGAGATTTATTCTGTAACTGGGAAAACTGAATCAACCTCAATCTCACATCTGCTGCATCTGAAGCGCGTGTGTGAGTTCCACAAATAATCATGAGAGGGGAAAAAACCCAAATCTTATAGACATAAAGATACCGTATGTCCAATAGACGTCTTTGAAAAAGTCAATAAACATTTGTGTAAAACAAATTTTCATAGAATGTATTTTTTGTCTGTTTACAAATCGGACGATGTTTTGTTTCTTATTTTAATTTATGTCCTTTTTTAAGTTTAGCTTTTATTGTATGTAAAAAACTTAATCATTTGATTTTTTTTTTTAGTTTTACAGTTTTTTTTCTGAACCCGGTCATCTGCTCATGCTGCAGAACATTCTGTCAGTAAACCTCTAGCTGGCTTTACCTGCATGTATAAACTCACACGCTTCCCTGACTGGCTAGTGTCACTCTGATTGACAGGGAGTAGAAGTTTGTCCCTCCCACCAAAGAGTATGACAGATTTCTGTTCCCTTGACTTCTGGCTGTGTCAGAAATGTGTTGATTCCCCTATAATGGATTTAATTAGATGACAGACCATCAATTAAAAGGTGTTTTTTAGGTACATTAATAATCTTACAGACTGTCTAAACTTTAAATTCTATTCAATTCTTTGATGAGAAACTTTTGTCAAAACTTAACCGTGGTTCAGTTGAGATGTTCATTGCTCAGAATTTCTTTTCCAACTGTAATATAATAAAAAGGAGAGCCACAAAAGATAATCTATTAACTGCCATTGTGCTCCGAAGATTTTCTGGCATGTGAATGTCAAACAATTGTAGATGGATGTTCTTGTTTTTGGGCACCACAGATGAGCAGAAGAGGGAGAGAGAGAGCGGCTAACCGACAGAGACGGTGCGGCATGAATATTTGATTGCAGGCGTGTGGAGACGGCATCAAATATGAAGCGCAGCCTTTTGCACTGAGCCACAGCCACCACTCCAGCTGAGAGCACCAGCTCTCCTCTCCCATCTCGAAACGAGGGCTCTCCAGTGTGCTTCAACAAACACGACGTCTGCGCTAAGATACGCTAGGTTTGGATATTTGACTGCAGGAGTGTGCGTCAAATATGAAACAGAGCCTTTTGCACAAATTGACAGCCGCAGCTAGCTCAGATAAGAAGCTGCACTTGATCACACTGAAGTCTCAGGCATGTTGTAGTCAAAGCATACACAAAAAAAAAGCTGTGCGGGTATTAAAATCGCTAACACCACAGTGTCAAGCAGGTCGAAAACCTCAGTTATACTTTTCCACTCATCCAATAAAAAAAAAAAAATAAGGAAATCAGTCTCTATCAGAATTTTTTTTTTTACCACAAACTATTTCCACAGTGCAGCTGTTGCAACAGACAACTTCCCACATCCCAACGTATTAGCGGTCATGCGTTAGTCCAGTCGCTCATGCAACATTCAGTACAGCAGCAGGCAGCCTGTTCCATTCCCACTTTCAGGTTAAACTTCACAATCTCATACAAATACAGAGGGACAGGAAAAGAGAATCAGAGCTGGAAGAAATGAATCGAGATGAAATAAATGCATGAAGGAAGTGTATTCTAAACAATATACACATCGCTTAAATCAAAAAACACAAATAACAGACGCACAGGAAATGTATGGTGTCTCTGCGAGGTGCAGAAAAATAGAATGAAATGATGACAAGTAGGATGACCAACAGCGAAGGTGGAGGACGTATAAAAAGAGAAAAAAAAAAAACTTTAGAGAAATAGAAAGACACAGGTGAATGAATGAAAATGCTGTAAGAAGCGAGACAGGAAGAAAAGGAAGGTAAAGATGAGCCACTGTGGGTGGCGCATGCTTTCAGCATCATGCAAAATTTAAAAGTAGACGGAAAGTAGAGGAAGGAGAGGAGAGGGTCCATGTAATTATGAAGAAAATAAGGAAAGACAAAAAAGGAAATAGAGGTGAAGGGAAAACTAGAAAACGAGCAAAAGAGAGGAGGTTAAAGAAATAACTCATTGTTTTTTAACTTAATCTCATCTGTAGCACATCTAATAATCTTGGACACCTGTTGGAAATGTTCTAAAGGTATTTAAATCACAGCGCTGCTGCAGTCTCCATTCTATTTAGCCAAAAGGTGTTGACTTATTTTCTTTAACAGCTGCAATTCAAGCAAGAAAAGCAGCTCTACATAATCTACAGTACAACGTGTTATTTTGCAACAGAGAAGTCGTCTTAAAAATTAAATGGACTTTGGATCAATGAAATTGTCTGCCAGAGGAATTTTACAGTAAAGTTTGATTTTGAGTTTTGAGAGTTTGATTTATTGATTTATGTATGAAAGGAGACTCCTTTTAGAGTTAATAGGTTTTCCACATGTCTTCAGGTAAGAAAAGACATAGAGAGAGAAACGGGGGGATGGGATCAGGAAAGGTCCCCAAGCCAGAAATCAAACTTGGAAAGCTACCCACTGAACTACTGCTCCGTCCGGTTGTTTTTTGTTTTTCTTTTACCCTTAAAAAAATAATTTTTTTAACCTTAATGTAAGTGTTTTAAGGAACTACACAGATTTATGGATATTATGTATAATTATTCAGTGTCATTATAGAGTAAATAGTAAAATTAGTGAATATTTCTCAAATCGCTTACACTTTCTTTGGTAAGAATAAAACAAGTTCTGGTGCAACTGCTCGGTTAGTGCGGTTCATTTGTGAAAGTGTGAACGCTTCCAAACGAACTCTAGTTTGGTTCGATTGATATATGAACGCAACACGGACCAAATATATATGATGTCACCAAGTGGCATTGTGATTCTTTGATTTCAAGGACAGTATAATAAAGCATAACTATCGGGCTCGTCTCATTAAAGGACAGATGTTGCCCATAAGTAAAACCATATATACACGCACACAATGATTGAAGGAAAAAAAGAAGTTTTATTTATATAGAGCCTTTCCATTGCTCAATTACTCTACATAGTACATACCATCATAGAAATTCACTGAACTTAATCCAGTACACAGCTTTTTGGATGGTAAATTACGTTGCATGTTGAGAATGTACCACTATGCCTTTAGGTTCGGTATCTGTAGATTCGCTGTCAAACATTCTAAGCAGACCGAGACCGAATTATTTCTATCGGGACCAAATGAACCGAATGAACTAAACTACTGTACAAGTGTGAACACACCCTAAGAGAAACACAACATTTCCATGATCTGTAGTTAATTTTTATATAAACAGGTGGTCTGTTGTTTTTTTCCTGTGCATCGAGAAAAAAGCATGCCAAAACAGATAAAGATTAGGTTAAAAAACACACTGGAGTATTTCTTTAAAAAGAGATAAAAAAGTGGGAAGAGAAAGAATAAGGACAAACAAGGACGGGGAGAAGTATGAAAAAGAGGACAGGAGGAGAGAAGGCCCCCTCGGGGACTCTGCTACCTTGTTCCACCAGCCCTGCTGTGGTGCCTGCTGCTGCAGCAACAGCAGCAGCGGCGGCAGTGACCGAGGCCGGAGCCGTGGTCTGCCTGCTACCCACTGACACACAGTGTCCACACACACACAATAAGAGGAGGAAGAAAGAAAGAGAAAAAGAGATAAAAAGTAAGAAAGAGAGAAAGAGGGTGGGATAGAAAAAGAGAAAGAGAACAAGGAGGAAAGAAGTGTTTATTAGTCTACGAGCAAAAAAAAAAAAAAAAAAAAAAAAAAGAATCTTTTTTTAAGAAATCATGTAAATATTATCCCCACTCAAAACTATCACATCAGAGGTTCATTTTAATCATCAACAGAGACGCTGCTTCAGACAGAAAAAACTGTCATGGGAACAGTTCTTTAGCATGTGAACACACAAGGAGACGGGTTTCGGATGACGTAACAGACAAAAGGAGCACACAAGAGCACAAAGAAACAAATCAGGCCCTGAAAACATGACTAATGACGGACATGATCGGATATGTCAAAATGTCAACTGAAGAGCTTGATGCACTGTAGAGCAACAAATACAACCAGAACCCGACATCCAAGGGACTTACCCGAGAAGTTCCTGGACACCAGCATTGTAGTTAAAATAGCGCCCTGTACAGAGAGAAAGAGAGAGTAAAAGATAAGAAGGGTGCTGGGGTTTATTGTTGAAATCATTTACATTAGTTACATTTCTAGCACTTGCAGAGACTAAACCAGAGGGAATTACATTTATCTAATATTTTATAGAACTGAGAAGGGGTCCAGCTTTAGGATTGAATCCAATCAGCAATCCAACACCTTCACCACTGAGCTATCAGAGTAAAATCAATTACACTGTTTAAAAGGATCTAATAATATAATATTAGTGAATGTGTGAAATTTCCCATTTTGATATTCGTGTGCAAACATAAAGCGAGACTAGATTCAATAGTTATGGGCACAGAAAACTGATGTTATACCTTCTGTAAGCAGGTATAGTGAAGAGGAAGATATTTGGGTTATACTTGGGTATCGCTAGAAATAGAAACTCCCAAAATAATTCATTTAATTTGGTTTAAAAAGCTATTTCAAGTGTGCCGTCACACCTTGAGTTTCCTTCTGGCGTTGAACTTCTTCAGGCACTCCACTGTCTCTTGTCTGTGCATCATGGAGGCCACGGTGGAGCGTTGCTAAGGAGACAAGCACAGAGAACAGAGTGATATAACTGCATAAATAGGTTCAGATGATTGTATACACATACATACAGTAGATCAAATGTGCGTGATGTGAGTACTTACGCAGACCCACGGGTGTTTAAGAGCCTCCTGTGCTGTGATTCTCTTGGCTGGATTGATGGTCAGCATCTGGTTGATAAGGTTTTTGGCTTCAGGAGTGACTGTGTCCCACTCTGGAGAGGGAAACTAGCCAAAACAAAACAACTAAGTGTCCAAAACGCTCAAATGCGCACACATCCTTAGTGATGAATCACAGCAATGTACAATCAGCATCTGACAGGACTGTAACTGATGGTTATATATGGACAACCCTTGACAAAAAGGTTACGTTAAAAAAACCATCAGAAGTCAAAGTATAAAATACAGAGATATTTTGGCTTGCCAGCTTTCCCCTTTAGCAGTAATCTTAAATTATTCTTTAAAAGTAATAACTTTCATTCTTCTTCTATTTTTCACCAGCAGGAGACATTATGTCCCAGACATAACGATAATTTAGGGTATATTTACAGCAAAAAATGCTATGGAAAAGTCACAAGAAGAATATCAATAAAAATAAACGATGTTAACACTAACCGAACGAATGCACTACTAAGTAAACACCATATTTAAATAATATCGTGCTTTTTTCTTCAGCTGCACACACTTAATAAATTAAAAAATCATTTTTATATCTACTTTATGGGTAGCATAGTTATAGTGTAAGTCAAGGGTTATCTGCATATTGAGTCCTTAATCTAACAATGGTATGTCTGCTGGTATATCGGGCCAGAGGAGAACTGAGCCTGGAAGGTTTGTTTTTTTGTCGCTGTTGCCTCTGGGACACTTAATCGGGGACACTTAATTTCCAGCAAAAGAGTGTTTAGTGTGTGTTTACTATTGTCCTATTCGATACTGCAAAGCTTTTTTGACTATATAATATTTTTAGTACATCAGCTGCTTCTCGATAGTTTGCATATATAAAATGATATTGCAATATTATAACGAAAACAGAATTTCTTAAACGTGAAAAGATGCAGAAAGAATAGAAGGAAATAGAACGTGATTTACATCATAAGCCCCAGCTTTAATCTGCTGGTAGAGTTTATGCTGGTCCTCATCCCAAAACGGAGGATAACCAACCAGCAGAATGTAGAGGATCACACCTGAAACATACACACAGAGATTCTTGACATTTGTAGCTGTGTATGTCCTTCAAATGTATGTGGCTGTGTGTGTGTGTGTGTGTATGTTTACCACAGGCCCAGATGTCCACAGGTTTTCCATATGCCTCCTTCCTCAACACCTCAGGAGACAAATACCCTGGTGTCCCAGCAAATCCTAAACACACACACGCTTCTATGATTCCTCTAGAATTATGGTCCAATATATACAAAACTGATGACATGGTCGAGTCTAATCACCTTCACTTTTTATACTACAGTAAAGTGTAATACAACTAGAAATTCAAAATGTATTAATATGCCCTACAATACAATACACAGGTGCTTGAAAATCAGAAAGATGAAGAGTAAAGCATTTTACAGCAGAAATAACTTTGCAATTTGTAAAAAATTATATCATCGTATAGCTTCGCAATATGTGTGAGCTTACAGTGGCTTTAGAAATTTCATAATAAACACTAAATATATTTTAAAGAAATATATTCTGAGGGCATTTTTGCCTTTATTGAGCAGATTAGACAGTAAGTAAACTAAAAGAGAGAACATGGGTGGGATTGGGAAAGATCCACGAATCAGGGACTGAACTCGGGACCTCTAGACCCCAATAGTACCATAAATATGGATGAGCTACCCGATAGGCTACCACTAGACAAACAAAATGTAAAGCCTTATCTGCTCTAAAATTTGTCACACTTTCTTTGTTTCAAACCTTCTCTAATGTGGCAGAGTATTATATATAGATTATATATATATATATATATATATATATATATATATATATATATATATATATATATATATATATACACAGATCATAAAACACAGGGAAGCTGCTTTAAAGTAGAGAAAAGTGCTAAAAGTACATGGACCCCAGTATAGTGCACTTGCATACCAAACCATGCCTGCTGGTCTCCCTGCACTTCGATGGCCAGTCCAAAATCAGCCAGCTTGACGGCAGCGTTCTTACATTTACTGGCCAGAAGCAGATTTTCTGGCTGGATTGAGGGCAAAGAGAGATATTACAACTTTCATAGAACACACAACCAAACATACGCATACAAATCCACACCCACACAAAGACACAATATTATGCACAGACAGGCAGCTACACTGTACATGCAACCAAACTGTGGAAAGCGACACACACACACAAACACACACACACAATTAATAAATGTACAATTGTACACTTTTTTCATTTTTACTTGCCAGAAAGACGGGCATACGCAACCATGCTTTTTTCCCATTAATTTAAAGCAAGATTAATGACTTAAAATTTGACGATACACAGAACTTCCTTACTATAGTGGTCATTATTTTCTGACATTGTGAGTGTCAGTGTGCAAGTGCGACTGTGTGTTGTTGGGGTGCGTGTGTGTGTGTGTGTGTGTGTGGGTGTGACCCAGATTAGCTAGTTTCATTATTCTCTGTCACTGACGGATACTAATAATGTGCCGTTCCACATACGCTGCACAGGACACGTGTGCACAACCATATGCTTTCATATAACAGTCTCCAGAATCTTTTGACAGACACACACACACACACACACACACGTCTTAAACGCTGTGCTTTTCTGCATTGCAGGGGTTTGGGTTTCTCCAGCCTACTGTTTACCGTTCGGATTCTTTTTCACCGTGTTGTACATATACGTATGTTAAATTGGAGTGTGCAATGATCCAAAGCAAACTCTATGATATACCTAAAGACCATAAAGTAAGAAGAGGATATTCTAAACAATCATAACATCCTCAAACTAAATTACATTTCAGGTTTTTTTCCATTTTACACCAGCATCAGACTAAGAAAAGTGATCCAAAAGAACAACAAACTAAATAAGTGATTCAGCTTCATCTGTGTATAGTGCTGATTAAGACTCCTGCAAATAGAGAGAGACGAGGTCGCGATGAGCATGTCACATTAGCAGAAAAACAGAGGAGCAGCTCATAGTTGTGGTTTTTCTTTGCTTTGTAAATATTTTTCCAGCGGTTTTACAGCGAGAGTGGAAATCCATTGCTGAAATTTCCTTGTTGTAATGGAGAGCGCAGCCAATGGTTGCATAGCAACAACATACGACTTCACATAAACGCGCAATCAACCGAACATTTTAAGAAAAAGGGAAAACGGCAAGCCTGGTGTTTTCCATGCGTTTTAGGCCCGATATGTAAATGACGTCTAAGTTCGGAATCACCATGATGTTTCTGTCACTAATGCTCAGGAGCATCGGGAGCAAAATAAGCAGGTGGGAGTAGCCTTAACATTAACTGTCTATATCTTCTCTATCAATCAGAGCAACATCAGCCAATCGTAAATGTCTGCAAGCTGATGCATGTGCAAGATGTCAGATAGCTGTTTTTTGTGTGTGTTGATTAAAGCACACAAGCCCTACAAGCACCGCTCAACTGGTTCCACTACTGCTTAAGATGCAGGGTGGTTCTGCTTTAAAACTTTTTGTCTGTTCTGGCACCAAGGTGATGGAATGAACATCTTCTGTTAGAACAGCAGAGTCACTGGCTGTCCTTAAGCGATGATTAAATACTTCTCCTTTTTCAAGCGTTTGCCAGTATTGATCTGTTGAATGATGGAGACTTTTTGTACAGCGCTACGGAAAAGGGCATCCAATGTAAATGTAAATGTACATCTGGGCCAAATAATATAAAAGACCTGCACACTAAATCTTTATGGCAAGTGAGCTTCTGTAATGTTCTAGAGAAGCAAGCATTAGTCACCAGACTAAGGCAGCATTGCTGAGAACACAAAGCTCCAACGCTGAATTGTAAGAATTCTAAACTGTATTGTGTCTCTGGAAAGAACACAAATATGGAAGAAAATGTCCCTCCCCACACTCTCACTCATCTCTAAACTACACAACACTGCAATTTCCTTTTTCAGCTACGTATATAAATGCACACACAGAATCAATGACTCACACGAACCAACTCACTATAAGACTCCCAAGCTGCCTCAGTGAGTTTTGCTCATTTTAGCGGAGATAAGTTCAGAAAGATTTACTGTGTGAGTAACACATCCTGCTGTAGCCCAGCATAGCTCTGTCTAGATGTGTGTGTGTGTGTGTGTGTGTGTTGGAATGAAACGGATCTCTCATTCCTGTAAAGGCTGCTCCTGCTGCATTCCCACTACCAAGAGTAGGAGTCACAGGCCACTACTGAAAAGGGCACTCCAATTTAAGCAGACATCGATACCTTGAAACCAGAGTGGCCCTGCACTCAGCCAGGGGACATGATGGATAAATTAAACAATGACGCATCACATCCAAGCTGTGTGTGTGTTTAATGCTTTCAAATATGCATTTAATATCTTCACACTGCTGGATTGACATTGTTTTTACACTGATCATTATCTGACCATAAACTGCATGACTTCAGAATAGGGAAGAGAAATGATAACGCAAAACACTGTTTATTTCATTTAGATCTTTGTTCTACTGTATTTATCCATGCTTAGAATTTATATTTTACACAAAAGCATATTGACTTAGTGATTAGCACGGTTACCACACAGCAAGAAGGTCCCAGGTTGGTATTTCCAGCAGGGGTCTTTCTGTATGAAGTTTACATGTTCTCCCTGTGATTGCATGTTTATTCGAGGTTCTCTGGTTTCCTCCCACAGTCCAAAATTATGTATGTTAGGTTAATTGGTGATTCTATATTGTCCATAGGAGTGAGTGAGTGTAAGTGTGTTTGGTTATATGTCTGTATGTGTACCCTGCCTTTCACTAAATGACAGTTGGGATAGACTCCATCAGATCCTCGTGACCCTGATTAGGAATAAGGAATTTTTAAAATATAATATTACATAAGATGACTTCAGTTCAGATGACTTTAGGTGCTAACAACCCAAACATGGCCCATTAGTCTCAAACATGGCCCATTAGTCTTAAATATAATCTTAGAGAGACTTTTTAAACGATTTCATAACTATTTTTAAGACATTTTTTCCCTGACATCTCATAAAAGGGGAGAATCAGTAATAGCATAAGATTTTTGTTCCGTTTAACTACAGGAAACCTTGCATGGTAATGGAATGTAAGATGATAGCTGGTTGAGTCGATTAAAATGATGCAGGCTGATTGTCAGAAATGACACTGGGTGTAATGATTTGAGCTCTCTTTTCTCACTACTTCCTGTCTGGAAATTCAATCAGAGGTGGACATGCTTGAGATTTATTATCTAGTCTAACGCATCATAAATGCACTGCAGTCCCGATCGTTTGCAAGTGTCAATAACTAGGCAAAAATTTGGCAGCTGATGGAAGCTACACTAATTCGTATATATGACTTAAAATCTGAAACCTGATCAGAGTGAAGACTAAGATCTGTAGTGTAGAAGATGGTAAAACTTTTGACCACTTGTGATGTCCTTTCTATTGCTTCACTGCTCGTGAGTCATTAGTTCCCCCAGACGATCGTTAACTGCTATCACTGTGTGATTTTCATAGCTCATATTTACCACTTAATAAAACCTCTAACAACATCTACAGTACACATTCCACACAGTGGTAGCTACATTTTTGCTCCCAATAACACACTTTTCTTATTCCCAGACACACACCCACACACAGTCACACTGGCTCACACGATACTCAGCAGACGACAACATGACACCTGTCACTCACCTTCAAGTCTCGGTGCACCACACCCATTTGATGGCAGTGAAGCACCGCCTCCAGGATCTGCTGGATGCAATGACTGCATGCAAACACCAGGGGGCGCATGTTAGTCTGAGCGGCGCTACAATCCCGTGCACAGGCCAGGGGTATTTGGGACAAGGGGAGAAAAAGGTGGAAAAGGGGATCTCTGCAGACACAAAGCTCTTGCCTTCCAGACATGAAGAAGCAATTTTAATTTTGTAGTTTTAGTGTATCGGTATCATTTATCTGGTTAAAAAGAAAATAAATCTTTACTCTTTAAGGTAATCGTTTGAATATAATTATGCATCTGACCATCACACCTTTAAATAGGCCCAAATAGATTTGGACACAGGCACAATTTTCAAAAAAAAAAGTGTTTTAGAATTTACAGCTTTTTATTATGGAGACTCCCTACTTTTTTTTTTTTTTTTTTTTTAAAGACCAAAAGTAATTGGACAAATGACTCAAAAGCTGTTTTGTGGACAGGTGTGGGCCGTTCTTTTATTATTTGTTGAAGTAAGCAGATGAAAAACAGCGAAAGCAAAAACGGAAAGGCAAGGCTGTGTGCCTGTGGAGAATTCTACCTATTTTTTTCTAATCTTTAGTCTATACTCTTTATCTTAGCATGTCTGTAGCTCTACAGTTTGGTACAGAAAGCCCATTAGGCAGGACCTTCTCATTAACAGAGCAACAAAATCTATGACATTACTAACCGAAAGAAAAAGGAACAGAATGTTTTTGTTTTCCCTTTCAGACACTTACATAAGACACAGAGGTCGTTTCAGGAGTGAAACACAAACAGAGGGAGATGAATAGACTATGCACAGGTCTACATATATCTATGCTGGACCAGATAGATATATCAATACACATACTGAAAACGCAATCATGTTGTCATGTTCGTCTTCATGACTGTGTGCGACTGCGTGAGCATTAGCAGGCGCGTGCGAGCACGTGTGGGAGGTTAAGGACACGCGGTGTGAGGCGGCGTCATCGCATTGCATGTATGAGGGCTGGTTGCTAAGAGACTGCAGCGTGTCGTCATATGTCGGTGTAGAGGGTGCTATAGTGCCGAGATATGCAGATTATAGGGCTTCATGGAGTGGGGGGTGGGTGGCGGTGTGTGTGTGAAAAGGGGGTGTGAGTTGGATAAAATCTAACAGCTGTAATGACAAAAATGTTGTTAAAACTTTAAGCAACACAGCTGTTTCTAGTTAATCATAAGAACACAGACGAAGACCATGTGAACAGATTCACATTGGGAAAGCATCACGTGCATGTGTGACAGAGGGTGCGCAAGTGTGACGGATATTATTGTATGTGCGTGTGTTTGTGTGTGTGTGTGTGAGAGAAGGCGCATGTGTACGTGCTCTGATTTACTGCGAGAGGCAAGGCTGTAAAGTTGAGGAAGATAAATCAGAGCTCTGTCTCTCCTGACGAATAAATTCTGCACAGGTCATATCATCCCGTGCATATCAGCGTGTGCTTGTGTGAGGAACAAAATATGTGAGTGTGTGAGATTCGAGCCTGTTTACATGTGACTGTGTGTGTGTGTGTGAATATGTTATGTACAAATCTGACATGAGAGCATGCTCCATTTGCGTCCTTATGGGAAGTTCCTATATGTGAACACATGAATATGAGTGGAAGCGTGCATAGCGCTCCCCCCTCCCCCTCTCTGTCAGCTGTTGAGAAGTGTGGCCTGCTGGGAGAAAGGTCTTTGGGGTGCTGTCGCAAATGTCACTGTGTCAAGTTGTAACCTCGGCAATGTTAGGAAAAGCTTTTAGAGTGGTGGCCCATGCCTCTGCAGAGCTTGACTCTGGATCATCTTTATAAATAACATCACACACGCAGGCATTTGGGGACGTGTATCATATAAATAGAAAACAATTACTGACCTCAAAACTGCATGACTCGGAGAACTATTACTACTGACTGGGCATGTGTCGAAAATATATACAGTGGTACCTTGACTTACGAGTGTCCCAACTAACACGTTTATCAAGATTCGTCGTAACATCCACCCAGCATCCTGTGTCTTACTCGATAGACGTCAGTGATGTCATCAGACATGCGCGTTAGTGTAACAGACTAAACTGTTCATTGGGTTTGAACGTGGTTCATTTGGTGTCAGCACTCTGTGTGTGTGTGTGTGTGTGGGTGAATGTAAAAAAAAAAAAAAATTACACACACATGTCTATATCGAATAAACCAGTTCAGTACATTTTGGACTGCTTTCGCTCTTTATTTTTTTATACTCAAGTGTTTAGGCGAACCTGTGACGCACACTCGGTTACATTAGCAAGTGCGTTAGCAAGTGGAGTCGTCTGATCTCCAAGATAAATGCTGAACAAAAATTTTCTCTAATATTTGTTATTTATAAGTACATTTTTCTTATTTAAAAACATGCAACAAAAAATATGTGGTGTTTTTTGGGGACCTGGAACGGATTAATGGCATTTCAATTAATTTCAATGGGAAAAATTGATTTGACATACAAGTAATTGAGTTGAGAGCTCCGTCACGGAACGAATAAAACTCGTAAGTCAAGGCACTGTATAGGAAAGAACGGGACTAAATGTACAATTAAAGGAATATTATCCGTTTTACTATTTCAATAATGTGTAATGACAAAACTTTTATGTATAATTATTGAACACTGATGAGGCAAAACATATTGTGGCAAATAAATGAAAGCAGTTGTTGTTTTAATAAAAAATAAATAAAAATAACTAACCAAATTGCAGTAAGTGGAGCTTTTTACCCCAAATATAATATAATATTAAGTAAATATCATAGTGAGTAACATAAAGTTAAAACAATTCAGTCTGAAGCAAAAAATAAAATAGATGTGTATTTATTGCAGGTTTTTTTTTACTTTTTGCAAAATCATGGGACATTTTTAGTCTATGATGGTTAGTTTAGGCATATTTTATTATTTATTTCAACTATTCAAATTATAAACCTATTAATTTTTATACTAAATACTTAAAATTATGTTTTTCTTAATTACTGGATAGTCTTTTTATAACATGAATAAAGTCAAAAATAATATAATATAGTAGATAGACAGGAAGTGAGAGAGAATTGGTACGGCATAAGGAAATGCCTCCGAGCTGGGAATTGAACTCCGGCGTCCTGGAGCACGTTAGCGACATATTGTGTGTCGATGAGCAATTCACAAGGCTTTTGCGCCGGCTAGTGAGTCAGCAAATTTAGTTTCACTTTAGTTATAAAAGCTGGGCTTTAAGCCCTAATAAAAGGTCTGTTTTTTACCCCAAATACCATGCTTCCACTTTTTTGTATTTAATGAATAAACATGTATCTAAATGCCACAAAAATCTCAAAAACAAAAGATGTAACTTTAAAAATATATTTCTACTTAGTTTAAAAATGTACAATATTTTCAGAACATTACATTTTAGATAAACTTGCCACAAAATTGTCTTTCGCAAACGCGTTATAAACTAATTAAATTGCAAGCAAAAACCAAGGGCTGCATTCGGGTTTTTATGCCACCTAGTGGTTTAAAACAAAATATAATAAAAGGTGCCTTTTACCCCATGGTGCCTTTTGCCCCGGTTCTCTAGCTATATAAATTTTACTGTAATGCTGACGAAATATCTGGCCTGTCTATATAGGGGCAACGGCAGCTCAAACAGTTAAGGTGCCGAGTCGCTGTTCAGCACTGCCGCCAGTCTGCCACTGTTGGGTCCTTGAGCAAGACCCTTAACCCTAATACTGCTCTCTGACCCCAACCTACTAAGCAAAGAAATAAATTCTACGGTACTGTAGAGTATATGAGACCCTTAAGCACCTTTATCTATCCACCAAATTATTTACTAGGGAGATCCAAATTAAAGTTTCTTTATAAATAACATACGCATCAACCGTTTTATTGGAAATAACGTGTTAGATTGGCATGATTCCCCACTTTGAGCTGCTGACACATGATTGGCTGAATAAATAACTGCATAAATATTAGTTTTAATGATGTTTACCAGTAGAAATTGATCTCAGAGACGCATACTTATATAAATATATTTGCATAACATTACTTTATCCACAAATACATATTGGTGCATGTAATTGGATTTTTTTAAATTCTATACATAGCATAAAGAATGCAGTTTAACACGATACCATTTAAAAGGAAACAAGCATATCACCAAAAAAAAACAACCCAAAACCAAAGCCGCACAATAATTATTAGGGGTAAAAAAGCACCCTAAAGCAAAAAAAGACACTGACTATAATTCTGGACTAGACTTTAGTGAAGATAAGCTAAACTGATGTACAGAATAACAGCAGGAAAGGGGTTGGGGAGCAGGCAATGCAAGAACACGAGCTCATGATGCCACAAACATACAGACAAGCAAGACCCACAGACAAACAGTCAGACAGACAGACAGACAGACAAAACATGAGCAAAGCAGGATGTGAGTGGGCTACATACTGACCTTCAGGTCCCTGTGCACTATGTCATGTTGGTGAATGTGATTGACACTGTCTAGAATCTGATGGATGCAGTGACTGTGAAGACAAAATAGGGAGAGAGAAAAAAAAGAGAGAAAAAAACGGAATGATGGAGTAAAGGTGGGGAGAGAAGATGAGAAGAGATGAAAGGAGCGTGAGAGGAAAGGTGAGAGAATAGAAGATGGTGAACCGTGAAGGAATAGAAGAAGTGGAAAGGAATGGAAGAGAAGAAGTACGGATGCAGGACAGGGTAGAAGGGAGAAAGTATGAGAAGAATGGTAAAGGAGAAGGAAAAAGAGAAAGATTGAAAGTGGAGGTGGTAAAGAGACAAAACAGTTTTTTTCAACATGATGAGACACAACTGCAACGGCACACAGCCTGACATGCTTACAACAGAGAGAGAGAGAGAGAGAGAGAGAGAGAGAGAGAGAGGGAGAGAGAGAGGAGAGAGAAGAAGAGAGAGGAGGGAGAGAGGAGAGAGAGAGAGAGAGAGAGAGAGAGAGAGAGAGAGAGAGAGAGAGAGAAAGAGAGAGAGAGAGAGAGAGAAAGAGCAAGGAGGATGAAACTGAGGAAAAAAATGAAGGCATAAGAGAGAGAAATGGGTTGATTTAAATATGCGGTGTTTGTGTGTGTGTGTGTGTGTGTGTGTGTGTGTGTAATGAGATTTTAAAACAGCTTTTATTTCTACTATTTTTCACTAATTTCTGTTGCACAGACAATACAGTATTTACACACACACACACACACACGCACACACACACCCTTATCTACCTTTAATATCATATTACGACAGACCTGAGCATCGATTCGATTAGTTTTATACTTTAGAGACACACATACTAAGCACTCAGACATATACTGTACATCGAAAGATTTTATTATAAACCTGACGAAAGGAGCTACATATGAGAGTAACTGGGAAGAATGACACAGATAGGAGAGAGCGAGAGATAGAGAGAGCGAGAGAGAGAAAAACAGATAGAGGGTGTGTGTGACAGACAGAGAGAAAGAGACTGAGAGAAAGAGAGAGCAAGAAAGTGTGTGGGTGTGGGTGTGTGTGTGTGAGAGAGAGAAAAAGAGAGAGAGAGAGAGAGAGAGAGGGAGGGAGAGAGAGAGAGAGAGAGAGAGAGAGGAGAGGAGAGAGAGGGAGGAGAGAAAGAGAGAGAGAGAAAGAGAGAGAGAGAGAGAGAGAGAGAGAGAGAGAGAGAGAGAGAGAGAGAGAGAAGGAACTGATGAAGACAGGACAAGACCATTTGAAATGGACAGATAAAGCCCCAATTATGGCAGTTAATTGAAGACCTAGTTTTGGTCTCTCTCCTCTGGGAAAAGACGATGAGTGAATTTATATGGAAAAGGAGTCAGAAAAAAGGAAAAGAGAGAAAGAGAGAACTAGCTTGTAAGTATAAAGATGTGCATCTTAGGGCAAATCACTAAAATAAACAAATCTCCTAGCCCATTGCTTCACCCTAATTTATGGCGATGGGCAGTGATCAGAGCATCTGAGCGGCGCGAATCGAACTCTGGCTCTGCACTTGTGTCTTGCATCCCAAAATATGCTGCTTCCTCCCCTCACAGCGCACAGCAAGCATCAGAAATCAACACTGACTCAGTTTCTCGCTGCTTTCAGATTGAATCTAAGCGTAATCGCTGTTTTCACCTGCTGAGCAGAAAGGGTTTCATTTCAACATGATTGTAAGTGTGTACACCGCCTTAAAACAAGAGAAGGCTCGGGTTACGTAATCAGTGGAACACTGCTGCTGGACTAGAATTATTCCATAGGACAGGGAACGCTATGTGATTTTTTTATTCCAGACGCAACTGTGTGTGCAATCTGCCGCGGTTATTCCATAACGACTGGTTACACACAGATATACGCACGGCTTACTGTGATAGTCGTGTGTCGACGGTGTTAACGGTTTCAGCTGCCCACCACGGCACCACGAATACATTTAATATTTATATTAAATATTTGTTTAGATAAGTAAAAAATCATTTAGTTTGAAATAGAAAAAATAATAATTCTATGGTTCTTATTTATTTGTGTTCACAGTTTTTTTCCTATATCATGGTGCACATGGTACCACCCTAAGCACCCCCCCCCACACACACACACACACAGTGACACCGGTATTACCAGTGTTGTCATACATCGATTATATACACACATTTTGTAAAAGTGCAGAAACTCTTGTTCATGTAGTGGAAAAGGGCTAGTATGTAGGACATATGCAGTGTGTGTGTGTGTGTGTGTACACATGAGTGTGAGTGTGTTAACTAAAATAGGTGAAAGAATAAAAGTGACATGGTGTCAGTTTCCACCAATGAAAAGCCAAATTTTTCTTTCATTTTCCCAATAATATAAAATTAATGTATTTAATTTATGGCTCATTTAAAAAAAAAGTTTATGTTTGAGGTGCGATATTTTCTCACATTTCTTTTACAAGGTGGTTTAGTTTAGTGCATTTTAACAATCTGTCGATTTTTGCATGATAAATAATTGCAAAGTTTTAAACAAGCTATTTTGGTCTGGCTGTCGATTCAGTATGATGTTGAATCACACCACATTTTTCTAAAGTCTTTAAAACGAGCTAACATGATTCTTGTGACTAATTGCAAGATGCCAAGACACAAGAAAGGGGGGCGGCAACTTCTACATTACAGGACAGTGTAACACACTCGGAAGAACTACCCTCTTTCACATACATTAGCTTACATGGAGCCACGACTGTCTGGTTTCACTGTGAGTGACCAAAAAACAGTGAGACTTGGCTGATGACTTGGTGGTCTTTGCTCACAACCTTTTAAAAATTTTGGCTGAGTAAAGTTGTGTCTTCATTTTCTGTCGTTACATCTCACGATTTGGGATAATCAGTAATACTGATGGCGAAATTTTATTTGAATTTATCTGATTTTTAAGTGTCCAAAAAAAAAAAGATTTCCATTCAATCATAAAAATATATCCAAAAACGAAAAATAGTGAATGTTGTTTTGTGTTGCGATTTAAAAAATGCAGTTGTAGCTCAGTCGTTAAGGTATAGGCCGGCTGACCAGAATATCGTGGGTTTAATTCCCACCACAAGGCCCCTGAGCAAGGCGCTTAACTATTGACTATTCAGTTAAATAAAAAAAATGGGAATGTAAATCACTTTGAATAAGAGTGCTTATACAAATGGCAGAAATGTAGTGTGCACTACATAGGCTGTATGGGAGAATTAAACAGGAGAGAGTGTTTTATACACCGGTTCGGATTTTAAATTGGTAGAAACAGTTTTTAAAAAAGTTTTTTTGGTTCAATTAGGGCAGGTGGGAATAAATAGAAATCTTAATGATGAGATGGTACAGAGTGATAAAGGTAGAGCGTGAGAAATAGAAAGAAGTACATAAACAAACAATATGAGGTTCAGGCCATCAATTTATCACTCTTTCTACATGTGAAGCGAGTGTGAACATCTACAGGTCGACAAGATGAGGAGTTTCCTCAGCTGGATCAAATCACAATACACACTCATACCATCTACATTTAATGCATTTCATTGCTGTGTGTGTGTGTGTGTGTGTGTGTGTGTGTTTTAGTTGTGTAGAAAGAGATGTTAGTTATGTAGGCTCATGCCCAAATGTGTGTAAGTAGTAGAACGTGTGCAACTAGGGGATGGATACTAATGGTGAACAATGAAGGAGTGAAAACAAGGGGAAAAGAGAAAGAGACGGAGGAAGAAAGGCATCACAACAGCTGAGAAATGACAGACAGACAGAAGGAGTGAGAGAAGCGCAGGATAGCTTTGCGTACCTGGCATCAGCTTCACTATAGTACTCTCTGGCAACAATGTCTTCAAACAGCTCTCCCCCTGTCACCCTGCAGACCAAAAAGAGTGTTGGTTAGCACCACGCTCACTCACACATGCTTCCTACATCCACACACACACACCATGCGCCCACACAACAGCTCAGCGTCATTTCCATGGAAACAGAACCTGCTATGACAATTCTACGTCTTCTTGTCGGCTTTAACAACAAGAGTCTGGCTCAATCTGCATCTTCCACATCATGTCAGATGTTACAAAAGCATGCTTAAGTGATCAATAGATAACAGTATAATCAGCTATACACTATTTTTTCTTTGGGGTCAAAGTGCAGGGCCAGCTGAATGATGGTAAAGGAGTGTAATTCAACTACAGGAAACAATGTTTTTTCTTTCAGTACCTAAGGATAAAGTGACGCATCTCCGCTTCCATCACTTTCGCATATGACAGGTCACTCTCGTGGCTTCATGGGGTTGTAAAATGTACGTCGGATGCAAACTTTAAAACCTGGACGGAAGTACTAGCAAATCTGGGAACTTTTTACGTACTGTAATTTGCATATGATGAATTCAGATCTACTACTCAAGTATGTGGATTTTGGACAGAGCCAGGCTTTATTTCCAATTTGAAAACAAGTGAACAAACACACGCAACAAAGAAAAGTTCAACTGCATGGAAAATATTTCAGAAGTCTACAATGTCAGTGAAATTTGATTATTTTAGGACTTAAGCTGCTAGACACTAGCTAAACTGATGCTCGTCTAGTAGTATACCATTTCATGCTCCGCTTGCAGTGGGAAGTGACTTTCAATATCCAACCAGTGTAACAAGCGAAAGATGCATCTGCATAAGATGATGACAGCGAAGGGACGAGGATCTGTGTCAGCTGATGTATGATCAGAGGTTTAGGAGTCTTATTACCAGGAAATATATACAGGCATACTTACAGGTCAAACAGCAGGTAGTGAAAGCCTTCCTCTGATATGCTGTCATGAAGCCGAACTGCAACAAGAAAGAGGTTTTTTATGCAGCTGAGCTTTCAGATGTTGATCGTGATAGTTATGAATAAACACATTTAGCCGGTGCTTAATGAAGAAAGGGTGATGCAGGTATTACAATGACATCATCATGAAACTTAGGGCCGCAACATACGTCTGTTTAAATCGTTGAATAAACAACAATTGTAGAACAATGAATCGATTAATCATGAATAATACAAGGAAATCATGCCAGCTTTTATAATCTTATTAATTGACTGCAATTATTTTACTCATTATTTAATAGGCTTTGATTTAGTATTCTAATAGCTGAATTTTAGCAGTCAATAATTGCCAAATAAAACACTTAACATTCCCTCATTTCATTATCCCTGCATTTGTCCCAATTAAACTGAATTCAATTAAACACTAATGATAAACACAAAGACATGAATATATGTATTTTTTCTCACCGATATTTGGATGCTTGAGCAGTCGACAGATTCGAGCCTCTCGCTCAAGCTTCTGATGATCTGTAGGGAAGGAGATTGTGTGAAAACATCAGTGTGTCAGACACCACATGTTGCAGCACTTCTAAAACTTGTTAATAAATTTGAACTACTGCATATTGCGTCCATATTCTTTTGCTGTTTCATCAGCCATGCAAGACAGCAAGACACAGCAATCAGAGTGATATTAATATTTATAGCTCTTTATATAAGCCTGAGAGCAGTGCTACAGGATGACTGAGGAAAGACAGCGCAGTGACAGGGCTTTGTGTGTCTGAGGCAGAATGAATGAATTAACACTGCAGGAAGGAAAAGGTCACAAGACACCACCCAGCTGTCTTTAGTCCATTCAATTAAGACTATGTGACGTTAAGTTGGTAATGTCGGCCTCCACTGTTTGCGACAAGTAAACGCTGATCCGAGAGCTGGGGTTGATTACCACTATAGTCTCGTTATCAACACGCGGACACAGAGAGAATTCAGATGATTTAAAGTAGTCATTAATTTACATTGTATTATAGCAACCAGACATTTTGTAATCATTACAGCTCTTTGAGTTGTTAACCACCAGCTGACCTCTAACTAATGCCCATGACGTGTGCCAGCAATATGTGTGTAAGTAGCCTACATCCTATCTAATCCTTATTTTTTTCAGACCCAGACAGCTTTGATTTAAAACTGTCCACAGGCACTTCAGCTCCCCCTCCCACAGAGTGACGATACTGGATGACGACACCGGATGACGTCTGAGGCGATTGCGCGTGTCAGAGGTCCAGCTCGACTGAACAGTGACACGTGACTTGTGTTCCTTGCCCAGATCATCAGTGCTTTCTATAGTCTGCATCAACAGCCTGCATTTTGGTCGCGCGTCCAATATGGTCTGTATTAACAAATTCACACATTTTATACTTATGATGCACTTAAACCTTAAAAAAAAATACAAATGAATGTAAAACCCAGCTGTTTTCTAAGTGTCCATATTTTTGGACAAATACAAGAGCATATCTGCATCAGCAAACAAAATGAAGAAGAATGGCAGGGTAAAAGATAAAGTTTTTTTTGTTTTTTTACAGAAGCTCTGGTTTTAAAGCAGCATGGTACATATGGCACGAGGTGGGAGACAGGGGAGGAGGAGAAAGGAGGGATGAAAGCTAGAATGAAAGGGCATAGAAGGAGGAACAAAAAAACAAAACAGAAGGACAGAGAAAAGAAAGAGATAAATCCCAGAGCGGATAAAAGGAAAGAATAAAGAGCATAAGTAATGTGATCACTGGGTGAATATACACAGAAATGCCACGGCTGCTGCATGAAAATCAGCACTGAACCATTTTTGTGTGAGTGTCGCTAAACGAACTAAGCAGGCACACAGATAAGACAAATTAAAGAGAAAAAAACATCACAGTGTCTTCGGAGCTGTAGGAACTAAACAGTTTTAATGCACCACAGTAAAAAAAGCTTTTCCCTGATAGTGTTGATGGCACTTCCCGACACATCAGCCCAAAAAAAAACTAAATTAATATTGTTGTTGCATTTCCACCCTGAAGTCGACTACAGGGTTCTGAAAGATGTTGTCATGGTTACAGTATTACTTTTAGACAGGTAGGAATATGTTGTGATTGAATTTTGGTGTGTTTTGAGCAGCAGCGTGTAATCAGGTTTTTGGGTTTTTTTTAGGTTTGGTATTTTAGTACTGTTACTAACTGTACTATAAAGTTTTCTCACCAGTAAAATGACACATGATCTACTGTAGTAATGTTTTCGCTGGTCGTCTAGTCTGTGCGCTCAGAAGGTGTGGCTCTGGAGGCGAAAGTGAGAATTACAAGCTGTCCCACTGCACCTTCAATAAAACCTGAATGATATTATTTTGGCACTGAATTCTGTGTGAAGCTGCTTTGAGACAATGTCTATTGTTAAAAGTGATATTTTGTTGAATTGACACCATAAATTTGAAACAAGAAACATGGATTTTGAGTGAGTAAGATGCCACAACTCAACCTTCCGCCCCCCCTCCATAAAAATTGTGGTTATATTCAGTCAAGGACGTCTATTTAAATCTTAAAAAATAGAGCAAAAGATGACCCGATCAAAGTGCTCTGAAAATCTCTGCAGTGCTTGACAGCTCGCGTCTTTTAAAAGGATCCAAATGCATTAGCCCTAACCATCTCGGTTTGGTAGCTACTGTGGGGTAAAACTGTGTGCGTCTCATTTTCTGGGAACAACTAGCACATACAGGATCCTAAATGGGACAGCGGTGCAGAACTGATGCATCATGAGAGTTGCTGTGAAATCCAGGTCACCCTCCACTGCACTCCAGCACATACACCCTAGCACACAGAGCCTTTAGATGGTGTAGGGTGCTTCATACACTGGTTTTTTATACACCATGAGCTTTTCCTAAATGTAGATTTTTGTATTTGTTTTAACATGATTGTTCTTACTGGGTGCATTAACGCCACATTTTGTACAGCCTTCGACAAAGCAGGTGAGTTTAATAACAGAACAGTTTTTGAGTTTAATGAGCACTGCTTAGTGGAGGATGAAAGGAACATTATATAATAAAAATAAAATGTAAAACTCAGCAATATTCGCAGAAACAGTGCAAAACTATAAGACAATAAAGTGCTGAGTTATTCAAAATACTTTCTGTACTATTTGCTAACGTTCAGTGCACTTTGTGGCAGCGGCCCAAAAAAAAGGTTTTTGGTGTCAGTCCACAGGACGAGGACACATCATGACATTCAACTATTCTTGTGCGTCCTGACATCGACAGAGAGAACAAAAACATGACTTGTGATAATTATGATGGCTGACGACAACAGCATATTTCATTGACATTTACTGCACTGACATTTGGCTCTTTCCAACCTCGTGCTCGTTTGGACACACAGCCTCGGTTACCCTTCTTGTTCCATCACAGACATCCAGCGATATCACCGTCGTTTTATTCAATGCTTATATCCCAAACACGCACTTTTCCATGAACATTGGCAGCTGCATACTATTATTGCAATTATCCAATCATGTGACAGCAGCACAATACACAACATTATGTAAATATACTGTGACAAAACCTTCAGTTCAGTTTCAAACCGAACATTCCATTAATTCTGGCGATTCCTTGGCAAGGTTCTGGTTTAAAATGTTCTGAAAGCCGCTTATCCCCTTAAGATTTTCGCACCCATCGTTCTGTAAAGACACAAAATAAAGTAAAAAACAAATAGTAGGACTGTGTAAAAATATCCATTTAGCGGACTCTTACGATAATAGTTTTCAAAATAGTGTGTCGCTATTCAAATGACTTCCTCCTCTGCCCTGGAGTTGCCACTGATACGGACAGCCATTGTCTCAGAGGAAGCATGGTGGAAAAATTAAAGGTGCCTCCTGCTTGGTATTTTTTTGTATTTTTAGCTAGATGTTTTACTTATTGCAAGTATTGCAATATATTGCGAAATGTATTGTTTTGCAGTTTATCATGATATGTATCGTATCGTAAGACCCTTGCCAATACACAGCCCTACTACCGAGAGAAAGGTGAACATCTCTGGGGGAATTTTCTGCGGCTGCTGTTTCCTGAAATCATCGGGTGTATTAAGCAGGGGGTTGATCTCTCAAATGTCGGACCTTCAGTTGATGCCCTTTTGTGACTGTCTCCTCTATGCAAGGCCGGCTTACTGCGGCTAAGCAAAGAATCAGCGAAGCGGAAGACACAATTTTAAAAAACCGAGTGGCCCCCTAGGGCTTCTTAAAAAAATACAATTAGGTTCTTAAAAATATGCTGGAATATAAAGAGTGATCTGAACAGGAAAAGTTGAAGACAACTGGAATGTACCCATGCTTGTTTGTGGTTACTACTGGATTCTTCTTTGATTTATGACACACGGTGTAAAGTATGAATATGTGCATGTTGCCCAGGCCATGACCATCGCTCTACGGCTGCCTGGGTCAGATGCGTGTCCCGTGCTCCAGGCATGAAGCTATGTTTTCACGTGTTCGCTCACTCGCGCAGACACACACACAGCTGCCAAGTGCCATAGCTGCCTTCACAGTCACAGCTCCCTTAAACTTCTTCACTCTCGCACAATTACTTGCAATAACTCATGCCTTGTTGTTGGGTTTTAAACCCTTTTACTTGTATCACACGATCTTTTTTACTATAAACTTTATTGTTTCAGTTTGAACCGTCCTATTGCACATTTTAGGCTGTAATTCAAATGGTAGATTTATATTAATATGTGATTATTTCTATAGTAAAAACTCATTTATAGGATCTTGTATGGCAGACGCTACCAATCGAACTTTTAATAAGTGGCAGTGGTAGCACAGTGGTTAAGCTGTTGGACTGCTAATTGAAAGATCAGGGTTCGATTCCCAGCACCAACAATTTGCCACCCTGAATTGCTCAGTTGTATAAAAGAGATAAATGTAAGGCATCATGGATGATGCTGTCTGCAAAATGATGTAAATGTAAACGTAATAATAAACAAATTTTAAAGTAAATTGGAAAATAAAAACAGTTTTGTGAAAGCTCTGTCCATAGAAAATTGCACTGGTTGCAGGGTAAAATGATGAAATGGTTGGGGAAAGAATGTCTTTGGCTGCTACATAGTGATAATATGAAGTAACTTTACACCATTATTTCATAGAATTAAGTAATTCTATTAGATTAGTTATTAGATTAAATTAGATTAGATTAGATTCTGTTAAATAACACATTCAGATATTTAAAACCTGACAGCCCATCAAACAGTGTCTGGGTACCAAATGTATAAGAGCTGGGTAAAATGAGCAAATAAACTGCACTATAGATTCACAGGCTAAAATTGTCAATAAGATTGACCTTCTTTATTGATAAGACATGTTCTAACTTCTAAAAATTCTGCACTTTATACATTTAATTATGTATTTATCTTTATTTAATTTTTTTTCAAACTCTTAAATGGGTGATTTAATGTATAATCAACTTGGTATACCTAAAAATAAATTATGGTTAAATTAGCTGGAATATGACAAAAAAAAACAACCTTTTACTGTACTGAATGCAATATTATAAAAACAAACGAGTAAGCGAGAAATTAACACAATTACACTAATAATACCTAAAATTTACTTAGAAGCCAAATTTCGCCTATGACGTTCCAACAATACATTAAGTCGTGGGCTTAAGTTACATAATTTATGGTCTTAAGTTAATAGTCTCATGGCCTCATGGCCTGGAAAATCAATTCATGGCAACAGGTTATTAAAAACCACTGCCTGTGTAACCTCAGTGCCTCTATACATTCCTAAAATTGGCATAACAACTGTAAAATTATCTAGTGCATCTTTCCACCCCACCCTTACTTCATAACACCAGGCTATGATTGTATTCTCTACCAGTTTTTTAACCGGCTAACTCGCTGCATAGCAAAGCCTTGGTAGCAAAATACTTGTTTGCCACAATGACCAACGCAGGCTGTCAAACGCTCAGCGACACCTGGCCAAGCAGCTGCTTGATTCATTTTACAGACAGGGTGACATAGCTACACTCCTCTCCTACAGAAAACTGCTCGCTGTGGAGCAGGTGCAGGCTGGAGTCTGTCTCACTGCCATGGAATTCGGCCTCGGCCTTGGCAATAGCTCTTACTGTGGAAACACGTGCCACTGGCAGCCAGCACTGGACAGCATGCCGGTAGACACAGGACACTAAAAGAAATCTGTCAACTGGTAGAGGTTTACCTCAGTGAAAAAGAGAAGTCGTGCTTGCAAAACATGGCTACTTGCCGCAAATAAGATCCAAGTAATAATAAAAACTGGAATTTTCTCAATAACACGAGTGTTTCTAAATCATAAATGCTGTTCCCGAATCCAAAGTTTGTTACAGGACGGTTCAGAGATTCTGAGTTTTGAATACTGAAGGCTTTTCAGATTGACACCACAGAGTGTTTAGGAAACTTAAGCTACTTCAACAGCTAACCGTTTCACAGCACATTTAAACCACCTGCGAAATAATATTAGTTTTTTAGTGCGAAGTGTGCAAATCGCAAAATTAAATAAATATTTTAAACTAAGGAAGAAAAATATTTATTCTCGTAAGACAACAATTAAACGCGTGCCTTAAATTCTTTTCATTGGTAATTCATTATTTGCTTTTTTTTCTAGAAAAATGTTGAGCTAAAATGGTAAAAATATCCAGAAATAGGCTTAATATTGCAAGAAGTATAATGCCTTAAAAAAACGATGTATGTTTACCAATTCGTAGCATGTATCCTTTCAGAAAAATCAAAGAAGTTGTATGTGATAGGACAATATATTTTAGTGATAAAAACAGACAATAGATTTCTATAGGAATTTAAAATTTCAATGGCTGAAATATGAACCAAAAATATATATGGCATAGTGCGCACGCGCCGTCCGGCAGTGTTCAGCACACAGGTTTTACTCTCCCTGTAGCCATCATCACCGCACGGTGTGACGAGCATCTTAATAATCTGCTCTATAAATGAGCGTTCGGTTTGAGTTGCTCATAGCCGATATGAGTGAATAGCTGAATAGCATTAGAGCTGAATAGCATTCTCACAGCTGCATCTCCGATTTAGAAGGCTCCGTAGCACAAAGCAAGCTCACCCCAGTCACCGAAAAGACTCTGGGACTAATAAGAATACATTGAATTCCTGAGGTTCAATAATATTCACTTTTGTGCGAAAGCAAGATTTAGAAAATTTGTTGGATAGTGAAAGAATTTAGAAACAGCAGGGTTTCATTTTACACACCAAATTTGGGTTAATTACCAATAATGAATTACAATGTTCCAAATAAATTCTCCTAAAAGTGTTTTTATGTCTTCGTATCGAGGGTAATGACTGTCATCTTATGATTGCTCATTTTTTTTTTCTCACCACTTTGATCTTAATTCGGTAAATAATCAATAAAAAGATTTTATACAGAAAAAAACATACAGAAAAACCTTGTCTTACCTCTGGCTGATAGTTTTTTGGTGTTAATGATTTTGGCAGCGTACTCTTGCCCTGTGCACAGCTTCACACATCGTCTCACTACTGAAAATGCTCCCCTGGGGAGAACAAACAGAAAACAGATTCAAATTTCATGTCAAGTTTAAGTTCATTAGTGATAAAGTGCTAAGTGGCTCTTTTGATTATTCTATTTCAGAAGCACACATAAAGCAGGACAAATCCCATCCCCTCACCTCACCTCACCTCATCTCATCTCACCTCACCTCACAGGCCTCGTCGGATTTAATATCTTCGTCGGATTTTAAACTCTTAAGCAGGTTTTCTCAACCTAAATTTACACCAGCAAGAGACGAGGCAACAAGTGACTTTTCATTTTCTACACATGACACAAAGTTGGTGTGATCTATGAAATCTACAGATGTGCGAATATGACGCATGTGTGCAGAAAAACATCAACAACCCGGGTGAGACAACTAAGTAAACAGTACTAACTGGAACACGTTACTTCATAACAACAGTAGATTTGTAAACACCCAACGTACAAACTGCTCCTACGCCTGAATACACACTCTGACATGCTCATCGCAGGTCTACTGACGTCGTAATAAAACGGTAATAAGCACAGAACTCCACTTGTTACATCCACTTGTTATTTAGGTTAGGCATCTTAAGATACATTCGGTAATATATATACTGTAAAAAGTCACATTTATTCTTAGGAATCATTTAATACTAATCTATACAGAAAAAAATGTTTTATATTAAAAGCTACTGAGTTTAAGACCATTTGTACAGTATATATAAAATCTCATTGAATATTCATAGCCCCTATTGTCTATTGGAGTTTTTATACTAAGTTATCAGATATACAGAGTCGATATCAATCTGATCACAGCAAAAAAGGGAGGATTAGATATTAGGGGGGAAAAAGAATTAAATTTGATCCTGTAACAAACGGCATAGAGCGAAAGTGAAAAAATATTAATTTTCTTGAGTTGGGTATATTTCCAAATAAAGAGACTTAGTTAACGTTTTATTGTATTTATATTTATTCTAATTATTATACCACGAATGCAAGTCTTTTTCTGATCCATTAGCCTGTCAAGTTTCAATATCCAAATATCTTTTGTTAAAAAAAAGGAATCAAGACATATTTTGGGTTGAGAGCATCAATAAGCGTATTTATGCTTTCTATGTAATTAAGGAAGCGTGTGTGTGTGTGTGTGTGTGTGTGTGTGTGTGTGTATATATAAGGACATATTGATTACATCAGGCAAGTGTTTTTTATATCCATTAGCTGGTTTTTAACAGATGCATCTATGTGCTGTGTAAGTTGTTATATTAGGGTCGCATATCATTTTGAATTGATTTTACTATATTAATAAATTATAATTTATTGTGTATTTGCTTAAAAAAGTTCAAAAAGGTCGATTTACAATTTTTAAGGATGTACAAGTTTTTACAGGTTTTTAGCTACATGGATTTTCTGCAGTTTAAGTAAAGGCATCTAGTGCTAAATTTTGGATTGTTATTAACACATCTTAAGGTTTCAGTGTTTGGAAGGTCAAGGTGGCATCATACTATCTTTTAACGTAACGGTTCTGGTGACTAGAATTAATCAATATAGTTAAAAAAGAAAGAAAGAATTATAAATAATTGCAACTAGTCAAGTTTACCTTCAGTTACTGCGTTTATTTAGAGTAAAGTCACAGACCCTTTTTTAACCATTCACAAATCTAGTAGTGACTGACGTCAGCTACGAATAAATTAGCGAACAAAAAAATTCTTACGTCATCACAAAGCCAATAGACAATTTATAAATCAGATTACATTTGCAGCATTTGACAGGACCCCCCCCCTTTATCCAGAGCGACGTACATTTATCTCTTTTATACAACTGAGCAATTGGGGGTTAAGGGCCTTGCTCAGGGGCCGTCGTGGCTTGGTGGAGCTGGGAATTGAATCCACAATCTTTGGGTTGGTACTCCACCACCATGAGCCACCACTTCCCCATAGATTTATATTAAGACGCAGCTTCTCAAATATGTAAGGAGTGAAAACTAAAAAACCTGTGCGATTAATACAAATCAAGTTACTATGACAACCTTGGTGTACACGGGTTTGTGGTGTGGGATGTGTGGGAAGGTGGGAAATTTAAAGGATTAGCATTCTTTTTTTTTTGAGAAAAGTGACTTAACAATGATTTACTTTGTGTTGAAGCGGTCAACAGGACAAATCTCTCTTACGCAACAAAAAAAAAACTGTGAGCTTAATCACTGCTGAGGGATTTGTCAGCCTTTTTTTCAGGCAACCTTAACAAACACCATAAACTGAAGTGTGTTCACACTCCCTCACAGATTTCGCAGCACTTCGACTCGTACATTTGCACCCTGCATCGACATTTAGTGTCCGGCTCCTACTTGCGTCACAACTGGGAGTTTATCGGAACAGCTTTTCTACTTTTACGCAAGCTGATTTAAGGCGTGCGCTTGCACAGTGTCTGAGACGCCTGTTTTCCTAATTCGCCTGGTCTCCAACAGAAATCCTAACATCTCTAATACGCATACACACGCATGCAACGTCGGCCTAAATCCCTCCGCTTCGTTTCACACTTCATTCTCAACGCGTCGTTCATGTACTCACTGTGCTTTTTTTCTGCAGATTTACTGCAATGAACACAAATAAAATATTCAGTCTATTCAATCATAGTATTAATATTTCACTAAACATTCGATGCAATTTTTAACCTCGTAGTGTTTAAAAAAACTTAACATAATAAAAATTAGATCATTATTATACGATAAAAAGATACATCAATCGCAGTTGCAGCCCCCAGACCATTAAAAATCAAAATTTTAAAGCTACAATTTTTTTTTTTTTATAATGCTGGTCGAAAGTCTCTGTACATCCCAATAGCGATCATTAAGTTAAGCTGTCTAAATGTATTTATATTTTCTGTGGAGGATGTAGGAGCATAAAATGTGTATCCAATTAAAAGGTTTCGTTCCAAACATTACGATAGGCTTTTCCACCTGTCTGTCAACATATTCAGGTTTATACCTTTGTGCACCCTCTTCATACAGACAGGATGTGTCATCAGCGCATTTTCATAGTATAGGAAATAAGTCTGGATCAAAACAGAGCGTAAAGCCGAATTAATCTTGGTGTTACGTTTCCACACTGGAGTCGACTAGAAGAGTCAACGGGTCTGAAAGATAATGTCACTGTCACAGTATTTCTTTTGGACAGATAGGATTATGGTGTGATTGGATTTTTTTGTGTTTTAATAGTAACATATATTATTTGGTTTGTGTATCTTTACAGATTGATTCAACTACAGCAGCAGCGTATAATCGAGTATTATTTTATGTTTGGTATTTTATTACTGTTAGTAACTGTACTATAAAGTTTTTTTTACAGATAATTGACACATGATGTATTGTAGTAATGTTGTCTCTGGTCGTCTAGACTGTGTGCGTTTATGTGTTCAGGAGGTTCGGCTTTGGACTGCGGTTTGCAACTTTGAGCATTATTGTACTTCATTTAGGTTCAATATTTTAGACTTTCCACAGAAAATTGCTTACTTATGAAACTAAAGTGTCATTTCTTAGAATAGTCAGATGTTTATACGAGCTACCTGCACTGCACAAATTTTAAAGGGTAGAAACATGCTTAATGTCAATAAAGTCACGAAAGCCGCAGCAGATTTATATCATTAAGTTCAAACTTAGGAGCTCTGGCAGTGTGTTGTGATAAACAAAGGCAGAAACAAGCATGGAGGAGCGTGACACAAGGCACAGAATAGAAGTCTGCCTGACAGAAAGACGTAGACAAAATAACGGCACCCCTGTCATTGAGATACCTGAAGATAAATTAACCAGTTTAATATTAACATATATTTGCAACAAAATTTTAACATATCACCCAGCCTCAATCTATAAAATCTACATAACAAATACGTTCAGATGCCCAGAGAATGAATTTTTAACTGCACTCTGGCAACCTAAATTATATTTGACTCTCAAAATCCCTTAAGATTTCTCTATTTAATCATTTCCCTCATGGTAAAGTGACAGGATAGGTCTACACGCATCACACAAATGCGTCCATAAAAATAGAAATATGCAGTCAGACACACTGACACATGCTTCTGTCTTGGCTCGTAACCTTGACCTCAACAGGGGCTGTTAATCTGAAGAAACACTGATATAATGTTTTAAAAGAATATAACAGCTTTTTGTTTAAAAAAACACTTTGTTCATTTTTTTTATATTCTTATAGTTTTATCAGAAAGTGCTTTCTTTATGAAACTAAACTAAATTTGGTGCCATATTTTCACAATCAACAGCTTAGAAAATCACTCCATCATTTAAATCCATGAAGGGATTTATCCGAGTGCGCATGCGCATAATCCTATAGCAAGACGACTGTTTTCAGTTTTTTTTTACTTTTTGCTTTTATTACTTTATCCACACATCCACACACCTTGTGTATAATTCCAGATGTTGTATTATGTATAATTCGATCTTATGCACATCAGCATTAAAAGCAAGACATGACTAAATAAAAGAATTTTTAACCCAAAGGGGGGCGTAGCACTAACCAAAATATGGCAGCGTTACACACTTTTCCTTACAACCTTTTCTGACAACACTTGGAAACAGCGTTTCGTTTAGTTAATTTCTTATTTCTAAATGTTGATTAATTTGAAATAAAACGTTTAGAAACCATGCCATGATTTTAAGACATAACGGTAACGCGAATTCTAGTAGCTGTCCTAAATCCCAAAACACTGCCTACAACGAGTCACTACGTAGAGCCCTGAATGCCGTTAAGTTCTCAACCGATCTAGTGCACTTTTATAGGGAGTGCGGCTGTATTTGGGATTCGGCCCGTTTCTCAGCGCAACACCACACCTAATCACTACCGTTCCAAAACTACTCCGCTGCTCGTTTGACAGCTTCAGCTCCGCGCCCGCAGCGACCGTGTTACACATACAAATAACGGCGGAATGTAGCTCAAACTAGAACACACTGTTACTTACTTCCCGAGCTCTTCGTATAGCTGATATTCGTCCGTAAACCGAGTGCAGGTCGTCGTAGCCATGTCTCTCAAACTCTCTCTTTCTGTCTCTCTCTCTCTCTTCTCTCCGATACAGCCTGCCTTGGCTAGCTACAGAATTACAGCTAACGGTTAGGTCAGGTGTCACACACTCCGACTCTCTATTTTTATTCGTTTGCTTGCAAACCCTTTTCTTTTCCCGATTTTGGTAAACACCCGTCAGACGGTAAACACTAAGACGGAGCTGCGGGTGTTCAGATAACGGACGTCCTCTGCCCCCGCTTGCGCGTTCTCTTTTCTGAAAAGCGTAACTTTGTCTACCCGTATTCTTAAAGCCCCGCCCATTGATCAGATTAGCTAGTACTAGGCGTACGAAAGCACTTCTCTGATTGGATGGTTCACACGTCGTTGAAGTCACTACAGCAACAGCAGAACCGCAGATTTTGACACGAAAAAAGTAAATAAATAAAAAAAAAACTGTATAAAAAAAAGTACACATTATGCCCAGTGTTTGGAATTATTTGGGGGGTTTGTTTTAAACATCATTGGGATCATACTGTTTATTATTTTAATAAGTAGTGCTAGCCAATCCAAGAGCAAGAGGCGGGATTTGACTGAAAAGAGGTAGGGGAAAAAACAGGGCTTCTATATAACGCTTGAAAAACTTAGCTGACGTTTGGATTTCTGTCGCCACTGTGTGGTCATTTTGTGTAACTGCAGGCGTGGGTAGCGTTAGCGCGCGCCTCTATCCGGATACGTCTGTACTCTAACACCAAATAGGGACAGAGGCACGAGGGCCATTTTGTGTTTGGCTGAAGATGTTTATGTAACTGTGTAAAAGCAAGAAAATCTTTACTAACTTCAAATATGTTAATGTTTGCATAAATATGCGCCGTCGGACAACCTGTGCAGTCAATGCTAGAAATATTTTCACCAGGAAGACCAAATATTATTGTATAAAAATATATAGATCTAAATTTAGATTTGGTGGATGCTGCGGTTCGCAGTTCTGTGGTGTGGTGGTTTTTCTTATTACACATTTAGAATTCAATTTCGATTAAAATCCACATTTTTAAACACACACATTTGGACATGCTTTTCCCCCCGACTGCCTATTCTGATAAACAAATAGATAAAACAACACACTCCAAACAGCACTTAACAGTGGAGCATAAAAAATATAACCACTTTAATAAGGAAAAACCAATAAGGAAAAAGTGGCAGTTAAAACATTAAAGTGGCAGTTAAAAAGTGGCAGTTAAAGTGGCAGTTAGGGAATAAAGTGGCAGTTAGGGAATAAAGTGGCAGTTAAAAAGTTAAAGTGGCAGTTATAAAGTGGCAGTTAGGGAATAAAGTGGCAGTTAGGGAATAAAGTGGCAGTTAAAAAGTTAAAGTGGCTAGGGAATAAAGTGATTGGCAAAACGTGGCAGTTAGGGAATAAAGTGGCAGTTAGGGAATAAAGTGGCAGTTAGGGAATAAAGTGGCAGTAGGGAATAAGTAGTTAAAAAGTTAAAGTGGCAGTTAAAAAGTAGGGAATAAGGTGCAGTTTAAAAAGTTAAAGTGGCAGTTAGGGAAAAGTAAAAAGGTTCAGTTAGGTGGGCAGTTAGGGTGGCAATAAAGTGGCAAAAGTTAAGTTTAAAAAGTTAAAAGTGGCAGTAGGGAATAAAGTGGCAGTTAAAAGTTTAAGTGGCAGTTAAAAAATAAAGTGGCAGTTAGGGAATAAAGTGGCAGTTAAAAAGTTAAAGTGGCAGTTAGGGAATAAAGTGGCAGTTAAGGGAATAAAGTGGCAGTTAGGGAATAAAGTGGCAGTTAGGGTAAAAGTGGCAGTTAAAAAGTTAAAAAGGGCAGTTAGGGAAATAAAGTGGCAGTTAAAGTTAAGGGCAGTTAAAAAAGTGGCAGTTAAAAAGTGGCAGTTAGGGAATAAAGTGGCAGTTAAAAAGTTAAAGTGGCAGTTAGGGAATAAAGTGGCAGTTAAAAAGTTAAAGTGGCAGTTAGGGTCAGTTAGGGAAATAAGGGTTAGGCAGTTAAAAAGGGAATAAAGTGGCAGTTAGGGAATAAAGTAAGTTAAAAGTGGCAGTTAAAAAGTTTAAAGTGGCAGTTAGTTAAAGGGGGTTAGGTAATCAGTTGGCAGTTAGGGTTAAAGGGTTAAGTAAAGTGTCAAAAAGTTAAAGTGGCAGTTAGGGAATTAGAAAGTGGCAGTTAGGGAAAAGTTTTGGCAAAGTGGCAGTTAAAAAGGGAATTAAAGTGGCAGTTAGGTAATAAAGTGGGCAAGTTAGGGAATAAAGTGGCAGTTAAAAGTTTAAAAGGCAAGTGGCAGTTAGGGAATAAGGTGGCAGTTTAAGTTGAAAAAGTTAAAGTGGGAGTTAGGGTATAAAGTGGCAGTTAAAAAGGTAAAGTGGCAGTTAGGGAATTTAGGGTTAAAGTGGCAGTTAAGTGGGCAGTTAGGGAATAAAGTGGCGTTAGTTAAAGGGAAGTTAAATAAAGTGGCAGTTAAAAAGTTAGGGCAGTAAAGTAAGGCAGTTAAAAAAGTAGGAAGTAAGTGGCAGTAAAGTAGAAGTTAAGGTATGAAATGGCAGCTAGGGAATAGGAAATAAAAGTGGCAGGGAATAAAGTGGCAGTTAAAAAAAAGTTAAAGTGGCAATTAGGGAATAATAGTAGCAGTTAAGGTATGAAATGGCAGTTAGGGAATAAAGTGGCAGTTAGGGTATTAAAGGTATAAGGCAGTTAGGGAATAAAGCGTGGCAGTTAGGAGTTAAAAAAGTTAAAGTAAGTGGCAGTTAGGGAAAATAAGTAGCAGTTAAAGGTATGAAATGGCAGTTAGGGTATAAAGTGGCAAGTTAGGGAATAAAAAAAGTGGCAGTTAGGGAATAAAGTGGCAGTTAGGGAATAAAGTGGCAGTTAAAAAGTTAAAGTGGCAGTTAGGGTTATAAGTGGCAGTTAGGGAAATAAAGTGGCAGTTTAAAAAGTTAAAGTGGCAGTTAGGGAATAAAGTGGCAGTTAGGGAATAAAGTGGCAGTTAAGGTATGAAATGGCAGTTAGGGAATAAAGTGGCAGTAGGTTAGGGTATTCGGGTATAAAGCGGTGGCAGTTAGGGAATAAAGTGGCAATTAAAAAGTTAAAAAGTGGCAGTTAGGGAATAAAAAAGTAGCAGTTAAGGTATGAAATGGCAGTTAGGGAATAAAGTGGCAAAATAAAGTGGCAGTTAGGGTATAAAAGTGGCAGTTAGGGAATAAAGTGGCAGTTAAAAAGTTAAAGTGGCAGTTAGGAAATAAAGGCAGTTAGGGAATAAAGTAGCAGTTAGGGTATAAAGTGGCAGTTAGGGTATAAAGTGGCAGTTAGGGAATAAAGTGGCAGTTAAAAAGTTAAAGTGGCAGTTAGGGAATAAAGTAGCAGTTAAGGTATGAAATGGCAGTTAGGGTATAAAGTGGCAGTTAGGGTATAAAGTGGCAGTTAGGGAAAGTAGCCAATTAAAGTAGCAGTTAAGTTAAAAAGTTAAAGTGGGCCAGCTTTTAAAGTGGCAGTTAGGGTATAAAGTGGGAGGTAAAGTGGCAGTTAGGGAATTTTAAAGTGGCAGTGGCATTGGGGATAAAGATGGCATTATAAAGTGGCAGTTAGGGAATAAAGTAGCAGTTAAAAAGTTAAAGTGGCATAGGGAAGTGGCAGTAGGGTATAAAGTGGCAGTTAGGGAATAAAGTGGCAGTTAGGGAATAAAGTGGCAGTTAGGGAATAAAGTGGCAGTTAAAAAGTTAAAGTGGCAGTTAGGGTATAAAGTGGCAGTTAGGGAATAAAGTGGCAGTTAAAAAGTTAAAGTGGCAGTTAGGGTATAAAGTGGCAGTTAGGGAATAAAGTGGCAGTTAAAAAGTTAAAGTGGCAGCTAGGGAATAAAGTAGCAGTTAGGGAATAAAGTGGCAGTTAGGGAATTAAAGTGGCAGTAAAAAGTAATAGGATGGCAGTGAGAAAGTAAATTGACTGTGGCAGTTAGGTAGGTGGCAGTTGGGTAATTAAAATACATTTGTTTACTGAAACTGCATATAACAGACCAGAGTTTGAATGAAATGTATAGGAATATACAGTAGTATTGTTTATTTATTCATTACATAAAGATAATTACCCCAATGTTCATTTTCATTAAAATCCTAAGTAACTTTTGACATGTTTTGCATAGAGGAAGTTTTGGGAAAGAACCCCAGACACTTCACAACACAACCACCCAGATGCCACAATTCATTACATCATTTATACTCTAAATGTTATACTTTTATCCCAGTGTGCTGCTCCTGCTGTAGGTCTGCCTCTACACCATTATCTGTTTCAGACTGCTAATTTGGGTCGTGGTGCTGAAGCTGCAAAATTGCACATCATTTGAGGCAATTAGGAAGATGTCAGATTGTGTAAATTACTGTCTAAAGAATGAATCTCCGCCTCGTAACCATGCCCCCTTTTTTTGCTGAAGTATAAATAACAGACTCAGAGGACTCTGGGAAATGAAGCTCATGTTTAGTCATCAGGTCTTTATTTTAGCACCAGCAGAGATGTGATGAACAAGGACGTCTCACAAAGGTAATAATATATAGCTTTAATTAAGCTGATTGGGAGGAGACCGAGTGGTGCAACTTCTTGTTGTTGTTTAGGAGACATGGTTACTGCAGGTTGCTTGCGTTCGTGATACAAGCCAAAATTTCTGCACTCCTTCTTTTTGCACTGGTCAATTTAATTGGTTTTTAATTAATTTAATTTAATTATTTAAAATGCATTTAAACACTTTGTCAATAGCATCCTTAATAAATAATGCTGATCAAGGAAGTAGACAAACCGGATACAAATTTTTGTCATACACACACCGCTTTATTTGATCTCTCATCATTCACTGCAATAATAAATAAAGTGAAATAAATACACCAAAACACACCCTTTATACAGAAACAATGACAAACATACACTACAGGTAAATAAAACCCCAATTTGTAATTATGAATGATGTAATTAGCATAAAATGTATACAGCGTTTTATATCTTATTGCTTAAAATGTTCACATGCTCGTTGTGGATTAAATGTAAAATCGGTCCTCTTCAAGGTTGTCTTTTTATAAATCACACCTCATCCTAGGTCCTGTTTAGATAGCCAGGTTGCCAAGTAAGAAAAAATGAATAATATAAGACAGTCTGTCTTTAATTAAGGTCACAAGATGTCAAGAGAAGTTTACAAAACGCAGCCATCATCCCACGACACGCCGCAGGGAACTGACATGAAGGTGAAACAAAAAGTCGGCGTAGGAAGCGCCTCCGTTAGGACTCCTGTCCTCCACCAGGAGTCGCTGGACACACTCGTCACAACTGTCGCCTTCTTTCACCACCTTCAGCTGAGCACACACAGCAATATCGAGTTAGTAGTACACTCCCATGAGAGGCTGAATAATATATACTGTATAGCAGTGGTGTACCGTGGACTTTTAACCCTTTGACAGCTATATGAAGTTTGTATGAAGTTATACAAATTACGCATGACTGACCTTATATGGCGCTGATGTTTAAGAGCTGCTTTTAGTAAAGCTGTTCAGACTGTCAAAGCCAGAATCAGGACTGTTCCTGAACATTGACTAACTAAACTTTGATTGGCTGATGATTCTGTCGCTAACAATCTGTTACAAATCAAATGAGGCATCATTCAACGAAAGGCTAGCGCTATCTGAAGTGCTACCCCAGACGTTTTAATGTAGGACATTCCAGTTCCACCTCAACAAAATGTATCATAGGCAATTTGGTGGACATTATTAAAAATGAATTAATTGAAATTAGAGTGAATCTAGAAAAACATTACAGAATCTTAAGTTTTAGGGACAGTAGCTGCTGTGCATTTACTAATATAACAACCCTCAAAAATATTCTTGCCCTTTTTGGGGTATTTTATAGATCTAAATCAATCTTTAAGAGATTGTGTTGATAAGTTATTAAGAGGTTTCAACTAGACTTAGGGACTTGTCCGTCCAAAATCGTGAGCAAAACTAATGGGCAGCAGTGGCGTAGATGTTACGTGATTTACTTCTGATCAGAAAGTAAAACTTTCTGTCTAAGCGGTAGCCTTGTGAGGTGGGTATCATGTCGACTACTGCACTCCGGGCATCCCAATTTCAAATCCTGGCTCACAGACCTTTTTCCGACCCCACCTCACTTGTTGTCTATAAAATTTCCTATCCCTTTAATAATAAAGGTCAAATCTCAAAAAAAGAAAATAACACCTAAAATGAACGGCTGGATACGGCTGTATGCATCATTCGAGAAAAAATCTGACAGACCTTAAGAGTCACAGCTGCAAAGGACTGTAAGATGCTGATAAATTTCCGGAGCCTGACAGCGAGAGAATTCTCCAGCACAGGAAGTTTAATCTGCACAACAAAGTGAAAAACTGTAAAAACACTGGCCACAAGATGAAAAAACAATATTGTAAGTCTTCAGCTGGGGATCTGGTTTACTTCGCCTGATGTCAGAGATAAGAAGGAGGCTGTGTTGAAGAGTTGTGTTAAGGCCTGAGGAGAAACCTGGCTGCCCACCCAGAGGATCAGTGTCAGCGGGGAATACAGCAGGTAGAGATGGTCGGACTGCAGGCTCGAGGCAGAGCAGCGTAACGTCACATCCATGGAGGGCACAGAGTCTCCTTCAGCGTTCACCAGCTGGAAAACAGAGCAGTGGAAATTTCTGACTTTGGTCTCGGATACGGAATAAATGTCGTATTTTAAGTAGTAAATTAAAAATCGCAGGCTTAATTAGTAAAATGCAGCAAATTTGATCAACATATATAAATAAATAAATGCCTGATCCTTTTCTCTATTAGAAAAATAAGGCAACGCTACATAACGATGTACATCAGAAGATCAATAATGTAATAAAAATGCACTTTAAGCTTTAGGCTAATGGATTAAAAAAATACTGAACATCTTGTAATAATCTGGAATTTCTTTTTCTTTTTTTTTACGAATCTTTTCGACCTGCCGTATTTCCCCCATTTTTGTTGGTTCAATTGCTCGGTGACAGAAAATTTGTGACAAAAACATCATCCCAAATGAGCAACAGTTTGATTGCAGGTTAAAGGACAAGACTATTGTATGTTTCTCGTCTAATCATAGTGATTATACCCCACTGTGCTCGGTTTCTGTCAGTGCAGATGGTGCTAAATACGTTTAGGGATGTGGCCTGCACTGTTTCTATAACAACCAACATGAATATGTGGGCAATGCAATGTTTCACCAGCGTTACTCATAATCACCAGTGTTGGGCATGTTACTGTAAGAAAAGTGACTGGTTACAGTTACTACAGTATAAAAGTTATTACTAATTACCAGGGAAAATAACTATTGTGTTACTTTTTCACTGGGATTAGTGAATTACGAAGGCTACGGCTGCCACAGCGCTTTGTCGACTATCCACGCTGGAACATTCCGTTTCCCAAACCTCACCAAAGGCAGGACGAGTGGGTACAGCTGAGCTGCGGTGCTGCGCGTATCCATGGAGACGGTGATGCTGCGCAGCTGCAGACGCTGATGAACAGAACTGCGCAAACCCGGGAGAAGAACCTCACTCTTCCTTAGACTGTTAATGTAGACCGGGAGTGTCTTTAGAAATTGAGGCATCACTAGCTGAGGAATGAGATGTATAAGATGAAGTCAGACTAGATACAAGATAACCGGAAAGATATCTGCTTATGTATCTAAACACTATTGCTAACCAGACTATACTAGTGCAAATTATTAAATACACAATGGGGGATTTATATTAATTGAATTTAGTCATATTTAATTAAAGGGTTCTATTTTGTAAACACTGCTGTTAGGAATTGTGTGTGTTAGTGTGTATGACCTGTCCAGGTGAGACAGAGGTAGTGCTGCAGTGTTTTCTGTAGCAAGCCAAAGCTTCGGTGATCTCAGTCTGCAGCTCCTCACGAAGACACTGCAGAGGTCTTTGCAACGCCATGCAATACACTACAACACACACACACACACACACACAAAATACACGTTTGTACAGAAATAAAAATAAAGTCATTTTTTTTTTACATCATTTAGTAATGTAATGTAAATACTTTGGACTACTTAAGGTATGTAACACAGAAGAACATTAAATCTAATGACTTGATAATAAAAATGACTTTGACTAATCCAAGAATAAGTTTTTATGTAGATAGATAGATAGATAGATAGATAGATAGATAGATAGATAGACAGACAGACAGACAGACAGATAGTAAGAGAGTTATGGATTTTAATATAAGAATAATTGTTATGAACATGTTGTTCATGAAAAAACATGTTGTTTAAAAATAACCAATATGGATGTAATGGTCACGTGTCCCAATACTTTTGTCTATATAGTGTAGTATACATAACCATTAATCATTATAAATACTAATTAGCCAGTAACCAGCAGGGTTATTTGTTACAGTTGCTATAGTAATTGTAGAACGCATACTCTTTTTGCAGTAGAAAGTGAGCAGCGTCTCGGCCTGACTGGTCCTGAACGTGTCTATCAGACTCCGAGAGCAGGCCAGAGTGACTGTGTGAACCCGTGTCCTTCTCTCTCCTTTAAACCCACTGTAGGACAGGACAGCCTGCAAGAACACACACTAGTGATATAACTGGTGTAAAAAAATAATGAGGGTGTTGGCGATCTTGATTAAAAAGTTTATTGTCGTGTAGCGGTGACAAAACACATTAAGCACTTTGGGTTCGGGAAGAACCAGAAATCGTTCTTGCTCAAACCTTTTATACAGTAACCTTTCATTTAAAATGGAAACTAACCGCCTTTTAAGTGTGTTAATTTCTTTGTTCTAATAATGTAATATGTCACTTATAACAAATGGCGGTCTGAATAAATAATGTTTTAGCAGAGTTAAGGAATGGGTAGAAATCCATTGCTGAAATGTTCTTGTTGTAATTTCCTTGTTCCGTGTTTCCAACGCCAAACGCCTCTGAAGCAATTTTGCACGCCCAGTTTTTTTTGGTTTTTTTTATCACGTTTTTAGGCGGGATACGTGAATCACCGCCTGAAATAAAGGAAGTGGTATCGTAGTGTTGGACTGATCCCAGCACCACCAAGCTATCACTGTCAGTCCCTGAGCAAGACCCTTAACCGCCAATTGCTCAGTTCTATTAAAAAAATAGATAAATATAAGTCACTTTGGATAAGGGTGACTGCCAAATGCTGTAAATGTAATCACCCCTAACATTGCTGTTTTTAAGGGCGTAGAATATTGATTTTATAAATACAAACAAGACCGTTCTCACCTGTATGGCCACGCCTCTTGTTTCATCAAGCGATTTGCAGTGTGTGAACTCAAAGGCCAGGGCTGTGTGAGGATCAAGCGCTGCCATAACAGCACAGTTGGATTCAGGGCCAGTAAGAAAGGCGCCATAGCAACCAGCCACTTGTAGTTCTACGGAAATAGACACACAAGTCAGAAATTATTATTATTAGCTGATTCGTGTCAGTAACATTAACTTTATATGGCATTACATTGTAACCGGAGGGGTTGGCAATTGTGTTAGTAGAACAAAACACAATAATTAAATTTGTTTTGCTGCAATTTATTTGAACACAGTCAGTTATGTTACCTTTGCTAACGAAAACGCGAAGCTGAGCTCTGTAAGCCATGTCAGTGTCCACGCACCTCCGCAGATCTCCATGGAAACGCTCTCTCTCCAGCTCGGACTAGAGAATGACGACGATTTACTTACAACAATACCGAAAAAATATGAACGCATCTTAAATGCGTTTACAAAATCGATTCTTTGTATTAAACAGAACATTAAGACACAATAAAAATACACAAAAAGTTTGGATTTTCGACTTTTCCTGGCAAGAAGGTGTGGAATAATTTTACACAATAAAAGATTTATTTGCTTGTTTAGTGTTATCGTTGCTATAGTAACAGCTACAAACACTCCTATAATTAAGACTGTTAGACAAACTTGTTATCAAACCTAAAAAAGTATAAAATGATTAATATAGCAAAGCCTTCATAAGAGGTTGCTTAAATGATTATGGAAGGAGTCTCCAGTGTAAGTGTTTTTTTAATGGCCAGGTTTTCAGGAAATTTTGGTCAGATGTTCCAAGGCAATAAATAGGATTATAAAGTGATAGCAAACTGCTGCAATATAAGAGGAATACAACTTTAGGACAAGCTACATTACTGAATCCTACCTTACTGTTAATTATTTAACAACACACCCATGTGTATTTATGTCCTACATATGGTCTATTATACACTGAGATGTTGTTGTTGTCTAAACATGTTGGTAGACATTTCATGTCTCTGTGGCATATTATGCTCAAAGTATAGCTGAATATAGATTGTTCTTTCTAGACTAAACACTGTGTGGTACCTGTAGGCTGTTGTAGCAGATAAGCTTTCCACCTGTGAGAAAAGGAACATGCCCAGGCCAGGCCCCACCTACATCCGGCTGTGAAAACACAAAAAGCTGGACGCTGCATCCTTGACTGACACATGCCTTAGCCAGTGATGCAGATGACTCTGGTGGCTGGAATATTGACTAAAACAAAGAGTATAAAAAATCAAGACAATCTTAACTCCACCAGAAAAAATGGCTTTGCAAATGTTGTTGCATTTTTTGTTGAGTTTACCTTTGGTTTGATGGAGGAAAAAAAGCCTAGGGAGGTTTGCTTCTCCGAGCTTTCAGTAAGAGGTGAAGAGTGAAAGATCAACAGCCTGCCAGGACAATCTGCAGCCTGTTAAAATAAAAAATTAGTGCCTGTCAATCTTAGGATAGGGGTTATGACCTGTGTGCCTGTCTGTCTTACAAAAGAAGGTGTGGCCTGTTTGCCAGTCAGTCACTGTTTGCCAGGAAATATCACTGGTTTGCCTGTCAATCTCAAGACAGGAGGTGTGGCCAGTGCACCTGTCAATCTCAGGATAGAAGTTGTTCCTGTCAATCTCAAGAAAGAAGGCATGGCCTGTGTGTCTGTCAGTCACAGTACAGGAGGCGTGGCTTAGTAAAGAAAGGCGTAGCTTTTGTCTTCAAGTCCCAGAGTAGATGGCAGCCTAAACACCAATCTGTGCTAGTAAAATGCATGTGGATTATTTGCTCATCAGACCCTCTGAAGAAGGTTTGGCCTATGTGGGTTTTTTTTGTCCCAGCGAAAGAGACGTGTCCAGTCCCTGCTTTCCAGGCTTTTGTCTCCCAGTCACAGTAAAGCAAATGTAAACCATAAACAAATAATGTAGGTATTGTTTACCTGTAGGATTTTGAGTCCTGCTTGAACAGGAAGATCTTGTGAGCCATAACTGTCCTGCATCTCGGCATCAAACAGCGGAATTTGTTCTAAAATGCTAAACATGCAAACATCATACCCAATCCTTCGCGTGAAATCTTTATCTGATGTCAAAATTACAGAAATGTTGTGCACTATTACCTCTGTACAATGTGCCTGCAGTCTTTTAGTGAAACCAGAAGCCCCTCCCTCACAGGAAGTTCCGGTTCATCCGTATCTGTCAGGATCATCATGTGGGGTTGGGACAACGTCGGACTGAGATCATAGAGATGGATCCTGCTGTCATAAGTGATCAAACCAACTCGCAGATCTGTTTCACCCCTGAAGGAAGATAAAGAGGGTCACAAAACAAAGCAGAGGTCAGCGAGTATACGTTTTAAGTGTGTGCCAGTGGGTACGAATCTTGTACCCATCGAAAGTCTGTAGTAGAGAACAAAGCTGCTGGCAGATGATGTCCAGCTGTCCAGATCTTATTGCAGTGGCAGTGACATCAATAGCCAGGAGCAACACCGCAGGCTCACCCTTTACACAAAACAGAAAAAGGAAGAATGTGATACGTTATAACACACACACACACCCCAATGCACCTAAATAAATAACATTAATCATTGAACTAACAAAACCTGGATACAAATTAGATAACTAGGGCTGCCAGATCTCACAGTGCTTTAATATTTATACTCACATCTGCATGGCTAATATTCCATGTTATACTTTTAGGTGCCTAAAATAAGTACACAAAGTTTTATTAAAAATACTGCATGGACATTTTTAATCTTAGATGCAAATGGTGGGCATCGAAATTTAGACATAATTGTACGGGATTTTTTTAGACGCCCTAATCTAGAGAGAATTAAATTCAACTAATTTGTACAGCTAAGAAATTAAGGGTTAAGGGTCTTGCTCACGGGTCCAGCAGTGGCAACTTGGTTGTGCCAGAAAATGATCCCATGATCTTCAGATGCAAAATCTTAAGCACTAAGCTGCTACTACTTGCCCCCACACTATTGCAAAATATTTTTTAATGCACATAAACATACTGTATATAATGAAAATAAAATGAAATTGAAAAATTGGGCTAAATATTTGTTTGAAGGATGTGAAACAAGAAAGGAGGGTTTGGTTTTAATTAATTAAAACCGAATTTTAGGACCTTTAGAACCGCATTTTTTTGGTTATTTGGTGTTGTTTTTTAATCCTTTTCCCTTAAAACGTACTACAGAGTCAGTGGCGCTGAAGCGACATAGCGGAGAGCTCAAATACCAAGTCAACTAAAGAACAGAAGGAGCTTGTAGCTATAAGGGCAAAATAAATAAATCATTAATTGTAATTGTGGTTAAATGTTCAGGTTTTGATTTCAGGTCATATCGCTCAAAAAATAAAACATACATTTGTATAAAAAAATATCAGCACATTAATATTGTGTTGATAAATTAAAATAAATTATTTTTCCAGAAGAGCAGAACTTCTTATCCATTTTAACCCTCTCTCCTTAAAAGTTTATTTGCAAAAATCTAAGCATAACAATTTTAAATGTTTTTTTGTAACCTGTAGCCAAATTTATAATAACATAAATGTAATTTATTTTTCATCCAATTAAAATAAAACTACAATACATTTTTTGCAAAAATCCTGTTTACCTGTTTTTGGGTGTCCAGGATTTCATATGAACCCAGACTAAGTTCTGGTTTCTTCTCCTGATCGACTCGTTGCCCCTTGTTTGTAGGCTGGTACGACTGCCATGGCACTGACAGAGCAACAGAGGAAGAAAATCTTACCAATACTTTCTTTCACAGCTGAAATGTATTCATGTGAAAAATGAAACACTGAGATATTCTGACCTTCAGTGAGTTTGCCACAGAAGGGACAGTAGAAGCGTTGCCCACAGTCCTGCCAGCTCATAGCAGGACACATGAAGGCACCACACACACCACAGCCTTTAACGCACTCCCCTGTGTTACACACTGGCACTGGTTTCTGTGCAGAAAACAGAACACACCCACGCAATAAAAACATGAGTCTAAAACCCTAAACGTAATATTTACAATCATTTACAGTTTAAAAAACTGTAGACTGCACAAAATGTACAACCATAACAGTAAAAGAAAAGAACTACGGTTGTGTTTAGACAGCATAAATTGAATTTTTTATGCATTTGAGTAGTAATTATTTTTCAAAACCTGGACATTTTTTTATTTAGTCATCTTCGATACCCAATTATTCCCTAATTCGGGGTCAAAGGGATCTGCTGTGTCTATCCCAGCCGTCTCTGAAAGGGCAGGAAGGGGACACCCTGGACAGGTCGCCAATCCATCACAGGGCCACACACACACTCATACTCATTTTTATGGGCAATTTAGAATCACTAATAAACCGACCATACATGTTTTTGGACTGTGGGACAAAACCGGAGAAACCAAAGTAAATCCACGCAGGCACATGGAGAACATGAAAACTCCACATAGAAAGGCCCTTAAACATTTTTTTTCTTTAAGCCGAACAGGGGCTAGACATATAATTTAGTACATTTTTATTATGTATTAAAAAAACAGACTTGCCATAGTGTTTCGGGAAAAGCTGATGGCTTGCTATTTGTCCAGGCACACAACGCCACATACCTTTTCAATACAGATGTTAATAGATTCCCTTTCTGTTAACAGCTTGCATGCTTTTTCTATCTTCTCCACAATTATGAAGCCTTCACAGCCCCTTTAATTTCACTGTCCATGCAAGTAAACATGATTTGCTTTAGCTAAAGTTTGTGTTTTAGTTCTTTGACTCCATACTGACACATTTTTCTTTGAAATGACTGTAGTTTTTGAAAACACAAATATGAGACAAACTGGATTTTATTCGTATTTATAGAATAAATATTCAGTTTCGCATCTTTGTTGGAATTGTCAATATTTGCTGTCTACTTTTTTTTTAGCCATTACCTTCAAAGTATGCATTTACTTTCTTTTTAGTTATTACCACTTACATTTTTCACAGTTATTACCGTAATAATACTTTATTGATGTATATTTAAACAGTGCACAGGCCACATTAAATTGCCTACTAGAATTCGTCCGTGGGCCTAAATTAAAGTTGCGGCAGGGCGTGTTTGGCCCATGGGCCTTGTAAATGACATGTAAGTAGACCTTCCAAAGTGCACACATACACACCTCTTTATTTTGTGGTCTGGCCAGGGGGCAGAAAATGGCCGCTAGTGGCAGGTGGCTCTGCTGTGCAGACTGGGCCTCAATAGGAAAGCTGTAGGAGGTGCAGCGGATAAATCGAGAAGTGGCGTTACCTATGTACACGGAACAAGTTGACAAATCAGACGAAACGTATGATGTAATGTCATATGCATATTAAGGTTTTCTTTCTGTTTTCCCAGGTTGGTGTGTGGATGTGTTTAGTTGGTACCTTTGTCCTCTAGAGTGCAGGAGGTGCTGGAAAGCGGAGGAACAGAGGACTTGGGCTCAGAATCAAATATTTTCCCCTCCCACTGAGCCCTGTCCTCATTCATTACCTGCACCTACATCCAAAACAATCCAGTACAACTCAGTGCAGTGTAGCTCAGCGTTATTCACCGGATAAAAGTGGAGTCTTATTTCTGGGTACTTACAACACTTGGCAGTAGCTGAGGGTCCAAACCATAGCGGGACTCTGATTTTGGACTGGTCTGAGTGAACGACACAGTAACCACAAATACAGTTAGATTCTATATATACAGTGCATTGAAACAAACTGTTTATCTATCCAGAGTCCATATTTCATAGTTCACATGAATGTTTTCCTCTCTCTTGTATTTTCATTGCATTGTGTGATCATGACTAATATGTAACACATGATATATTTTGCACATTATTTCCCCACACTAGAGCTACCTAAAGTTTATTTTACCCTAAATCATATTCGGATACCCTCGAAAGGATAGGAATGACATATTCTTTGCTTTTTTTAGAGTTGTGGTGGATCCAGATCCTGTGCTGGAAACTTTGGGTGAGAGGCAAGAACACGGCCTGGATTGAACACCAGTCCATCACAAAGATTCACATTCATCTATTTGTCAATGTTTCTACTGCTTATCCTGCACAGACTTTAAAGTCTATCCCAGGGGTATTAAAAGACAAGGATGGGGGCACCAACCATCATAGCAAACACTTACTAGATGTGATTTGAAAGAATATAAGTTTGGCCCCCAGCCACACTGAATATACTACAACAATACTACTGGTGGTGTCACTAATAATAAAACAGATCAATAGGGGCTCCCAAAGTGCTCAGGTTCTTAGAAGGTTATTTCCCTTCATATCGGTGCCTCTAATAATAATTACACAAGCTTACACACCCATTCACACACTACAACACATGTCTCTGGAGTGAGACACACACACACAGGGCATAACTGGGGATCAAAACACCCAACACTAAGACTTGTCTATTTGTAGTTCCACGATTCCCAGAAGGTAAAACATTCTTGCATGTGACAGTAAAAACAGCTTGCTGTGCTTGGCAATCACCGGCTGCAAATGGTTTCCCTGAAGCGATGTCTGTGCTGGGCTTCTGGCATCAGAGGCGGGTTTATACACACCTGTATTCAGAACAGGGCATGCTTTTAAACGGTGATCAAACGCCAAGTGTTGACAAATAGGCCAATTGTATAATAGAATAAGAAATTTTTTTGAACGCACCATTACAGTGTGGCTGTGAGGGAGACCAGTACGCCGTCACTGGCTGTGAATAGTCAGAGTTCCCCGTACTGCCTTGCATTGCTGTAGGTTCCATAGCAGCCGGTCCGTTCTGAGGTGTACAGTTTGGGTGTAGCTGATAACCAGATGAAGAGGAATAAGCAGGAAATGCTGTAGGAGAGTAAGCTGGAGATGTGATTCCATTCCAACTGTTCCAACCCTCCCATGTCTGCTGCTGGTGCCCATAACCAAGGTCAGAAGCAGGGCTGTCCATCGTCCTCAGACCAGTTTCTAGTGTCATTACAGCAACATACAGACAGTATTACAAAATGAAAACACCTGATTACTACAATGGTACCCAGTGGTTATTGATGCTCTGAGTGACAGTCTGGCTTTACAGGGCAGTTGATGATACAGGAACCTAACTCAGGATCATCAAGAGTAATAAAGTAATTGAATGTTGTGATCTAACACGTTATAAATACTCGCACGGAAAAATGATGCTGTGCATGACATGTTAAAGAATCACCTGGTTGGATGTCGCGCTATCAGCTGATTCTGTGTCGCAGGGTGATGATACGTGCCGTCTGCGCCATTTATGCTCTTATATTCAGATTCATACGAAAAATCACATCGTTGTTAGGTATTTTTATATAAATCTGCGCAGAAAATCACTTGGAATATTGTCTTGTAACCGAATGAACGATTATTATGTAATTATACGGTTTGCTTTCTCAGCTCTCCGCTGCACGGCTATCGGGCACAGAGAATAATGTAATGGAGAATCACTCGGGAGTCGATTCTTTTGAACAATACAATATACGAATCATCTTTCATATCAGCTATAATTCTTTTTGCATTTCATTGACTAGTAAGATTTTCTAAACTTTGAAAGTATAACTAATTATATATGTAATGAATGGGTGGAAACGATCACGTCCACAGAGACAAATTTTTAACAGATAGAATGAAAGATTTAAGCTGTTTTCTGCATATTGCAAAAAATCGTGATGTTTATTGTTTAAGAATAACAGTGCTAATTTATCTTATGTTGAGTCTTTACAGAAAAATATAGAAAATATGTTTTTTAAATACTCTGAAATTCAAAGCAAATCGTCGTGCCCAAGACAAGTAAAGAATCAAAAGAATCAAATGTAAAAATTCATTTTACGGTCTTGTTCAAATGAATCGATTCGGTGCAGTAACAACAAGAAGCAAGTCGCCACTACGTACGCCGTGTTCAGATACAACAAACTAAACAATAATTAAAAAGGACTTCAACTACTATATTAAAAAAATACAGATTTAAAATTCCGTTTGAGACTGAACAGGGATATAAAGAAAGCTTTGAAAAAGAAATATCACATTAACAAAAACATTTACATTTACCAACGTTTAACAAATCTAATAAAATATTAAAGTAAATGAATCTTAAAATATGTCTTCTTTTTGATTATATTATTTCTCTATCGCAATAGTTTGCTTCTAATAAATTTATATTAAAATGAACAAACGAACAAAAGGTCAAACATAAAATCCTATATGTAATTTAAGGTAAAACATGTGATTTTAATGATATATATATTAAGTTTTAATACGAGTTGTTCTTTCTAGGCCTTAAATCACATGTTCTAATATCTACTAGCTTATGAGTCATTTGTGTTATTTATTAATAACAAAATTTACAGCATCCCTTAACAATGAGCCGCTGCTGTACGCGGAGTAAAACCTAGAGGTCAGTATTGTACATTTGGTGTACTGTTACCGCCGTCATTTCCGGTGCAGAATAAGAACAGCGTGTCCGCGTGCAGAAGAAGGAAGTAAAACAGCGTAGAAGTTTAATTTCTAAACATGCAGGTAAATAGTTTTCGGTGTGCTGTAGGTTTTACTCTGCATATGACATTTTATTCTATCATCATTATCTTAAGCGGTTGTTCTGATAAGCTGTGAGCTGATATTGTTCGATAAATCAATGATATAAAGTTACATGCTGGCAACCACATAGTGCATGAAAACAGACGAAAGCTTTTGGAGAGAAAGAATAAATACACAAGGAGAGGGTAACATTGATGGAGTTGCTTTCATGAGGTTTTTAATTCACTCATAAGCACTAAGTACCTCTTGTTATTTTATTGCTATGAACAGTATATGTTGTTGTACGTCTCTGGTTCGTTAGTTCAGGTTATAGAAGCCTCAAACATGTGTTTTATCAGAAGCCTAATTTATTTTCATGCTTTTAAACAATCAAATTTTGAATATTTTTATTTATGTGTGTGTGTGTGTGATATATGCTGTGTGAATTATTATATTGAATTATATTTATGACCTGAGATTGTTGTATTGTGTAAATCAGGTTATAAGTTAATTTGTTTTTATTTTCATTTAGAGGAGGAACCAGCTATGCTAAGTGTTTGCTAAATCTGGTAAACTCTAAGAAGATGGGCAAAAGCAAAGAAGAGAAGAAGTGGAAAAGTGGGGTGTGTTTGGAAAGTGCACCTGCCTGTACTGTCACCTATGAAAACCTCCATAAAGATAAACTGCAAACAAGTACAGAAAAGGACACTTCCATAACAGACTTTTCACTGGAAAGTTCCTCTGTAAAGCGTAAGAAGAAGAAGAAGAAGGAAAAGAGAAACCGTTTGTTAGAACAAGAAACCGTCAGCGCTTGTTCCACAGAGCATACTGAGAGTCTCCGGAATGACAAAGAAAAGAAAAGGAAAAGGAAATTTATTGAGGAGGAATTACGTCAAGTTGAAGATGGAAATTTACGTACAGAAGAACCCAAGAGAAAAAAGAAAAAGAGAGAAAAAAATGTACATGTGAACGAGACAGAGGAGACACAAATCAGTGAACCGAGCGAAGACGTCCCAACTAAGAAGAAGAAGAAGAAAAAGAAGCTGAAAGAGTGGAAGGAGAATATTGCAGTGAAGACTGAGGAGGTCAGTTTAACAATCGGATTAGAGACACAAAGAAACGAAAAACGGAAAAAGAAAAACATATCAAAAGACAACAGCAGGGACCATCCGTCGACCCAGCACAAGCAGACAGAGTCAGTGTCCACACCAGAAGAAGCTCAAACTAGTCGAGGCGATAAAGAAGCCAACCAGGATGTACAAACCAGAGAAGCCCTAGAGATCGACGCAAAACTTCTGAGCGAGATTAAAGAATTTATGCCCAATATCGAGTCAAAGGAGGTGATGAGCATCAGGAAAATAATAAAATACGACTTGCCAAGATTTAAGGAATTTAAAAACCAGGGTAAGTGAATGTTTGTTTTCGAGATTTAGTCTAATATTTGTTAGATATTGATTTTGTAATATTGGCTCCATGACTATATGGTGCCATATGTGGGAGTTTGTGTGCAAGACCATAATTATAGCACTGCATAATTAGTAGAATTCCTACAATCTTTTATATATATATATATATATATATATATTTTTTTATTTATTTATTTATATATATATTATATATATATATATATATATATATATATATATATATATATATATATATATATATATATATATATATATATAATATTAATTTTATTTGTTTGTTTGTTTTAGACCTGTCTATTTATATTAATGTAAAAATAAAAATTGTTTGTATTTTGTTTGTAACGAGGAAGTAAAGTTGTTATACTGTTGTTATAATTGTGAAATCAAATATAATTTTTGTATCTTTATTAGTCTGATAAACATGCAAATAATTGGTTTTTCTCCCACTCACAAAAAAATCTATAGTTTGATCTTTAGTAGAGAATTGAAGTGACCGGTACAGATACCTCTTATAACGCCATTGGCATCACTTTCAGTGCACATAGACTCCGGCAGCAGCTACAGAACGTCGGGATCAGAGCAGTAGAAATAGATTGCAAACTTCTTTCGCAAAATTAAAAGTATTAGTAATAAGATGAGCGACTAAACCTGCAGCAAACCCTTGCAAGACAAAACAAAATGGCGAGAGAAATCACTAGAGTGTCAGTCTGTCACTAATTGTTAATTTGTACCCTGATACTTTATTAAGGCTTTATTTGGTCTTTGTCTTTAGGCATCTCTTTAAATCATGGACGGTTCACTGCACAAGAAAACGAGAGACTAAAGAAGAACGTCAAAGACTTCATGGCCCTCACTGCAATAGACAGCCCCATCAAACTGTTTTTCACATGCCGCTTTAAACAGGAGCAGGAGAATATAAAGAAGTTAAAATGGCTTCACAAATTCTTTGAAAGAATAGGTAAGATATTGATTGTTATTAATCGGTGCGTTTTAGACGTTTTTATGCAATGATGAAATAATTATTCAGTATTTTCCTTTTTGAACCATATTCAAAGGTCAGTAAATTAATGCTGTCTTTGGAAGAGGAAAAAAAATATCATATAGATCTGTCTGCTTACATGGCAGACACTAATGCACGTTTTCAAGATTCATATCTGATTTATTTCCACATATAAACGAGACCTTAAATCAATCAGAATTTAAGTGTTCTTTTATTGTATACACAATTCCAGGTATCCCATCTTTGCCAGATTGGGGGAAAAAACCCCAGAATTGAGCCACTTGATATGCAAATGCAGCCCAAGCTGCCAGTTCAGGGCTTGCAATATTGTTAGCCTGAAGTTCCTGGGCTATTGTGTGTTCTAGGCGGGCTACCAAAATGTGTCCCCGTCCTGCGCATCAGGCTGTCTCATAGAAATTGATATTATCCAAATTTGGCAGTCATTCAACACAACACTTCCTGGGCACTTTCTTCTGAGCTGCCGTCTTCAGGAATCTTCTTAGACACCTTTGTTTTCTAGTGGCAATTTACATTTTACTCTAAATCATATTAAATCTGGTCATAAATAGAATTAACTAGGCGAGCAAAAAAAAAACCGTAACATTACTTCCTACATATGCCACATGCCAATTTTCTCCTGGTTTCGTCTTTTAAATAGTGTCACACTATTACCCTTTTCCAGAAACACCAGGCGGTTTATTCTACCCCTATGGTCAACTTACCCTATTCTCCCTTATTGGTTTTACACAATATATGAAATTGACTCTCCAGGTCATGTGATGAAGATGCACGCATGCACAGTGAGGAGAATTGTGAATATCTCAAATTGGATCTTTAGTTAGAACCAAATATTTGTACTGATGATTGTAAATTAATTATTTTCTACAATTATGTTTTAAAAATATGTTTAATTTTGTCTTCTTTAAAATACTTCACATGATGTAACAAACAATGTTAGGTATTTTGGGCTACTGAAATTAACAGCATCTGCCAAATCCTGTAAATGCCATAGATTTAAACATCATTTCTGTTCCTGTTTCTGAAGGCAAATTATAAATGTATGTGTTCTATAAATTAATATTGTTCTATCTGCTTTGCAACAGCGGAAGGAATTCCCAGATCCTGCTATTATGTTTATGCTCGAGGGAGAAAAATGTTCGATGAGCAAAACTACCGAGGAGAGTAAGGACTATTTTATCAAGCGTAGGAAACATGCACAAATTAGATTTTTGTTTTTCATTAAATAATCCGCGTCCTCCTATTCCATTCATGTATTTCTGCCATCCTTTTGTTGTGTGTGTTTTAAGATTCTCAAAGGAAGAACTTCACACCCTAAACAAGCTGCACAATTTACATGGGAATAATTGGAAGAAGATTTCTGAGCTGACCGGTCGAAGCGCCATCTCGCTCGAGAAACGTTACAAGCAGATCGGTAAGTAAAAATAAATAATTACATGAATACATAATACTTGTCTCAGTTGCCATTCACACACAACGCATTGTTGCTTCTGGGCTTGTTATCCAGCTGACAAGGAAGGTCCGTGGTCCAACAAGGAGGTCCAGAGACTTTTGCGAGGAGTACGAGATTATGTCGTAAGCCAGATCCCAGGCGCAGCCGAAAGTAACAGTTCCCTACGAGTAATGAAGGAAACGCTGTATAAAAGGCTTCCATGGCAGAAAATTGCTATGAAGGTGAAAACTCGTTCGTGGACACAGTGCAGGGAGAAATGGTAAGATACGTTGTGTGCAGTTTTTTTTTTTCTGTTTCTGAAAATCTCTGTCTGTTTGCTTGTGAAAATATTTTTACCGCAATCTTAACACAAAGACGCCATTTCTATGTAGCTATGCTACGCTACGTAGTGCCCACATGATACACTGCCATAATATACAGTAATGTTTTGCTATAATAATACCCTATATTATCATTATGTCTGAACGGCCTGCTGGTGAAGAAAAGAGGAAGAAGAAAAAAGCTATGACCCTTGAAGAGAAATTAAAGCTAGGTAGAAAACTAGCATGCCTGTAATGAACACATCAGACGTATATCGACTTACGATATTTCGACTTACGCTCCAGAATGCAACCCAATCATAGGTCGAGGTTTGTCTGTATAGAAAATATATTTTGTTTTGGTAACCTAAAAGCACCCCTTTATTTGCTAATCTAGTGTTTTAATTTCATAATAAATGAAAAATAGTTGATTTGTTTTTTGTTTCCGACAAACAGTAGTGATTTGTCTTATTTGTTTCCATGATTTAATTATAAGAGTAGTTATATTTTCTTTTTTTTTTTTTTTTTAAGGATGGGAATTTTGGTGGTTAAAATGTCTTTCGGAGCCATATGTACGGAGAAGAAATCTCTTGATATCCAAGTCAAACTCATAAAACGGTACGCAGTCGTCGTCTTCTGGGGTCACCACAGTGAATCATCTGCCTCCGCCAAGCCCTATCCACTACATCGTCCTAACTCACACCCACTAACTTTATGTACACATTTATCACATCCTTATACCTCTCCTTGTTCTTCCTTACCTTTCTTTCTTACCTCCTGCCTGTGGCTCCATGTCTACCCCATGTTAACTTACTAATTATATCACTTCCAGTTTATTCAGAAATCTTTCAGTAATGGTGTTTATATATGTTATACATAAGCAAAAGTGGTAACAGTTCTTCCTCTACTCCACAGGATGTATGAAATGGATGTGGATGACCCCGCCTGTGTCAATTGGGAAGACCTGACAGCACTGATTGGGTAAAACTGATATACCACTAATCTCATACATATAAAAAACCCTTTTTTACTCTAAAATTAGTATTATTGCCCCAGTCAGATTTTTTATACCTGCCAGAGTAAACAAAGACATCAAATAAAACGAGTTTACTAAACTAAAAAGATCTGGCAAATTACATATTTAGTATTATTATTATTATAATAATATAGTCTCTATTAACAGCATATAGGGCTATATAAATAAAACTAGTTTTGAAAAATTTGAAATTTGCTAGTGGGATCCATAAAAAAATTATAATCCTCTAAAAATACATAATTCCATGCTAAAAAGATGTCATATCGATCAGAATATTTTAATGTATGCAAAAACATGACCGCTAATTGTTTTATTAAACACAGTGTATATAAAGTAAGTTTCTCTTTTCGATATTTTGTTAACTTGAATGCAGCAGAATGAAAACCTTTTTCTTTTCTTTCTTTTTTTTTGGCTTCTGTCAACCAACTTTTCTTCCTAAATTTGTAACTTGTAAATAAATAAATAAATGTACACTTTCGTCTTTCACCCCCACATAATTTTTGCACTAGCTGTAACTGTATCTTACTCGGTATCTGGTATATCGAGGGATTTAAGAAGCATCTCATGACAGTTTGTTGAGAGGTTTTCTATGAAATTCTGAAAGGATCTTGTTTTCTTTCTGATGTGGTTTTAAGTGCTGTCTTATTTTCCCCATAGGGACGTACCTCCAGCATACTTGCAACGAAAATGGCACAAGCTGAAAGTGTGCAACGTGCCCGACTGGCAAAGAAAGTGTTTTGCGGGTAAGGTTTTTCAAACTTTTTTCTAAAAGACCATTTAAGTTATCTGATTGTCAGATAATCCACTCTGTTGCCCAACACCTGTATAATGTATTTAGTTAAGCTGGTAAGATAGCAAAGGTTCAAGAAACTTTTGTATTTGCTCTTCAGTTTTTACAAACAGTTGCAGTTTCTACATTAAATCAAAACTATAGGTGACAAATCTTTGTAGTGAAAACGTATTTAAGGTTTCTAACATTTCTCATGTATTGAATTTTCCCCAGATATTGTCGACTTTCTGTACGAGAAAGTTTTACCTGAGCTCGAGAAGAAGCTGTTGTCCCTCAAAGGTCTGGACGAGACACAGCATACAACAGATGATGAAAGCTATCTCTTCTCAGACATCTTTAAGGATGTTAATGAGGATGAAGATGTGGATGATGACGACAGTGACAACAAGAATAAGGAATCTCAGTAGTGGAGTTGTGTATAAAACATTTTTAAGACAAAATAAATGTGTAAAATAAAATGAAAAGACTACAGATTAATATTTTGGTTGATTTATTTTTTGGAATTTATTAAATTTGAATGTTTTAGCAGTATAATAATTTAACACTCAACATGAAACTCCTCTGGACCAAAGTAATAATCCAAATATGTTGCCGGTCCATTCTTTATACTTTATCCTAAAACATTTTTGAATTACTTAATAATGCAGTATTGTTTTGACTCCATAACATGTGTTACATATTTTTCATAATTTTGGGGCAAATGTTTGTAAGTAATTTGAGTGGTGTAGATATTTTTGAAATAGTAAAAGAATGTAACACTCTTGTGTGCCATTTATTTTTACTTTCTAAAGACTGGAGTCCTCCCTATCTTTTTTCTTTTTTTAATTCCGAACTCGAATTAACACTTCAATATCTTCAATGCTTTAGGGCTGCCATAATCCGTTCCAGTGTGTCCGAGTTCCAGTAATCATAATTCCAACCCAGGAACCACCCTGTAAATGTGGGAGGCTCCAAACCCTGTGCTATTTTCACAACAGGAGTCCTTTTGTCTCTGACGGCGGGATGGGTTTCAATGTACCGGACAGCTTAAAAAAAAAAAAAAAAAAAACACACAATGGGGAGTTATACAAGTCATGTGATCAGACATAGGAAAACATGTCTACATACTGTATTAGAGCTGAGGAATTAACGTTTCCATGTTTTCTGCATAGAAGGTACAGCTCATGCAAGAACAAGACAACCACAGTATTTGCAAAATGAATTAAAAAGAAAAATCAGCACCTGATCACACGTCATTGATTTATTCATATATTTTTATACACAATTACATATGAACACACTCACCCGATGCTACAGCCTCCGTTTTTTCTTCTTCATTAGCCTCGTTTCCAATCCAAACAAAAACCTTAGAAAATCACCACACTGATTAGAGCGGCACACAACCTGTGTTTCAATATAAAGCAGCAAAGTTTACCTCATCCCAAGTGTCCAAGATCATGACATCATCAGAAGCCAGATCCTCTTGGGTCATCTCCCCTGGAACTTCATCAATCTGATGGGAAGAACTTTGGACTTTACCCAACAGTAAAACTAATAGATGTTCATCATTGCTGGCTATTTTCGCCTCATAGTAGGGAAAAAAAGTTGACAAGTCACTCACGCGGATCTGTCCAGTTTTGTTTGAACAAGCAAACAGACGAGGAGGATGAGAGTCCATTTTGCTCTTGAGTCTTTCAGACGTGCGATATTCTGTTTTTCCTCCAAGAACTCCCCAAAAGTGATCTACAAATGTAAGCATTAGGGATAAAAATAAATAGCCATTTTACAATTTCAATGGCATAAATGATACTCGTATTCAGTTAGCGGCTTTACCTCCTTCTTCACCTTCTTTCACTTCAGATAGCTGTATTCCTAAAATCTCACCAAGTTGTTTAGCCCCATGCTTCTCAACATCACAGGCACCATGACCCACCCACAGCACAGAGTCTGATGGGTTCAGCAAAACGAAGGCATCATTGGAATTGAGGTTAGAGGCCACTGGATCAACCTTTGTTGAAATTAAATAAATAGCATGAAAATCATAAAATTGACCTTCAATTTCTTCAATCGATTTCTTAATAGATCGATTTCTTCAATCTATTAAATTTGCTTACCTCAACAGCTCGCGTTTTCCCAGCAGTATTGGATCGAACTTGGAAAAGGCGGATTGTTGATGCTTTGGACTGACCACCTTCTCTAGAAGTCCCACCTTTGTAAACCACCATTGGTTGGGCTCCAAAAAGACTCATAAGATGTGAAGGTTCCTTCCCTTGAATCACTCGGACCTAAAACAAGATTATATACACATTATAGGGTCAAAATTGTGTGTGTACACTTTACCAGCGTGATGCAGGTTTAAAGCCACGAAGTAAAGTATTATATTTAGCCAGTCAGTCACCTGCACTGCTCCTCCACCCAGTTCCTCATCCAGCTGTATAGCCAAGATGGAGGAAGCTCCTTTTTCGTCTTGGCTGGAATCCTCTCCCTGCCTGAGTACCACAAAAAACACCCAATGATTGGCCAGAACAAAAGTTGTCCAAGTCATATACAATAATGGATACAAATAATGGTGCAAGTGATAGTTATTTGACCTCGTTGGATATTGTTACTTGTAACCTGAACAGACAAAGTGTCTGGCCCAAGATTGCCATTTAAATTTTACAAGTTATCACCATGGGAATGGTGTAGGGTGGGGTCTTTTCTTACCAAATGTAAATAATCTGTCCTCGACGTTCCCCATGCTGGTACTTGTACAGAATGATGTAACTGTCACCTCCGTAGAACTGCCCATAGGTTGAGTGATCAACCTCCACCTTGTTGGACCCTTCAATGCGCCAGATCTTTATTTAAAAGAGATGAAATTAAAGAATGCACTGGGAGGTTTCTTTTAAAGGTCATTTAATTTAACCCTCTGCTCATTCATGCAATCAGCCAAACTACAATTTAAGCAGATAAAGATTTAGAAATTCAGGTAATTTTTATCAAATAAGAATAAAGGAAATATGTTTAACTTTATCTGCAGTTTTTTCAACAACTTCATGACAACTGTATTCTCAAATTCATGCATAAACCCGTTTTGGTCATGTGGTATAGCTTAATTTTAGGTTCCACATAATTGATTCAAATAAGTCAGATGGATAACAATCCAAAGTAGTGAATGTGTAAAGAAATTAAAAGCTAAAAGTTCTTAAGTGAGATATCAACATTTTACTGCTGGTTACTATTCAATTTTTACCTTTTTCTCTCCATCCCCATTGTCCACCATTCTATGCTGAGCAGCCATAACATTCGACACATGGAGTGTAGATGCATCAAATGGTACTTTTTCAATCTTGGCGATCTTGTTGGACACGTATCCCTTTCCCATGCCAGTAGTCTGGGCCACATCATGCCAGGATTTAAAAAACTGTTTAAAAAGAGGTGTCTCCCCGTTTTCAGGTAGAATCTGAACCTGGGTGTGTTTCGGGTACGTCATTTTTTGAATGAAGTCTTCTGCAGCCTTCATCCCTGCACTCCTCTCCTTGGGACTGGCTTCTTTACCTGTAATTGATCCATTAATACTTAATCAGAAAACGTTTCTTATCTCAAAAGGTCTTAAAAAGCAACAAGAGATGCACTATATCATAAATGATTGTACAAACAATGAAGCCTAAATAAATTTATTAACGTTTTTTTCAGACCTTTCCAGACAAAAATTTTTCCACTGCAACCATGATCCAAAATAAAACATTCAGTCGACTCCAGTGTACTCTGAGAGAACGGATTCTCTGCTGCAACCATGGTGATGGACATTTCCCCACTTGCATCAGACACCTTGGTGTTGGAATTTAATAACTATTTATACAGTTTTAGTGAAACTATTTATACAATTTTAGTCAGGTAAAGAAAAAGCCTTACCTTGTACAACGTGGCCATTTTTCTATTCGACGAATCGGTTTCTGAGTCGTCACAGGCTGAATCTGGAAGCTCAGGCTTAGGTCCAAGAATCTTAATGTCATTAAAGGAGTTTGGTGTTTACAATTTTTTTGGGACATGACAAAATGACAGAAACCAAATGTAGATGAAAAAAATTATTTGAAGAGACTAGATTTCATTATTTAACAAAGACATAGTTAAATTCAATTTACAGCCAACATCCCATAAAAGACGCCATAAATATTTTACACAAATGTACCTCCAGCATTTTTTCAGGCTCCGTTCCCTCATCACATACGTACAGTTTTGCTCTTCCAGCTCGCTCGTTATCACGGATGCCCTTAGAAACATTGACGGCTTTCAACCTTTCAAAGTGATTGCTCTTTGTGCCACACCATTGGTAGATTTCCTGCCGAATACATCATAATTTAAAGCAGTACTAAAAGACTTCCTTCTGGGATCAATAAAAGTTCTATTTTATCTTACATCACCAAGGTCCAGAATGAAACAGTCTCCATGGTTGAAGCTGTCCCAGCTCACAGGAACTTCAGTAGCCCTTACTGTTCGTCTACCTGTAACATGAAGGACCCTGTGTATTCCTGCCACATTAGAAGTCACGTGTTTAAATCCTGATGCCACACCACCTTGCTAAGTAATAAAACAAACAAAAAAAAAGTTAATTTATAGACAGTCTAAATGATGCCTAATTTGTAATCATGTATAAAATGTATAACCTTGCTTACCATGTACTTCAAACCTGATTTAAAGTAACCTACAAAGGTTTTGGATTCATAGCCCTGGACCTCTCGATACTGAACAGGAGTTCCCCCGAGATAGTCATCCATTTGGACCACAAAAATGGCCGCTGCAGCACTCTCGTCTATAGTGCAGGTGTTACCTGGACAACATGGTCTAACTAGAACACCTCAAACAAGATTGCGTCCAATAACTTGAGTATAATTAAGGACGCGTTCTTACCTTGCCAAAAATGAAGATCGTATTGTAGACTTCCTAAACGTTGCTTGATGGTGTTAAGGACGATGTAGGTATCTCCTGTATAAAAGCTTCCACAAAGATTTTCTGGGACGGCCACCAAATCCATTTTCTCAATCTTCCATACCTGCAGACCAGGCTTCTGTCCTGCTGTCTTAAACTCAGGATGATATACCATGCTTCAAAAGAAACAAACTGTGACTTTTAGACATCCGTATGTAAAGTTTGAGCAGGTCTGTCATCTAAAGATATCATCTCTAACCCCTTTACAATATAAAAGAAATTAATTCTACTTGTGAAAATCTATTAAAGATACTTCATGCACTCAGTTCCTTATTTAACAAACAGCTATAACACTTCATTTACCTACCTTTTGCTAAACTTTGATGTTTTTAATGTTAGTTGGGTGATAGTTCAGGACAAACTATGGTGAAACAAGTCAGTAAGCGCACCTACCCAGCACAGGTGTGCTTTATTCCTCACAATTAAGCTCAGACCACACCCATCGTATCCATTTTCCACAGCCAGGTATTATGTTCCGTACCTATGACCCACCAAAGATCTGCAAACATTGGTGATTTTTTTGTTTTATTTCGTAATGTACCTCTAGATTCTTAATTCTACTACCTATGATCTATTGTGAACAACATGGCCACTATGTCAATCAGGTTGGAACTTTAAAACTAAATCAGGTAGATAAAAACATGGATATCGTTAAATTTTGATCCTAGGTGTCATATTCCACTCTTTTTTTTTTAGACAAATGAAATTATACACTCAAAGAAGTTTCTATAATAAATCAATTTACCTTTTGGTTTATATATTTCTGACTGTAGGTAACAAAGTTAAATTTGTTTCTTAGTAAAATTTCTGGGTGTCTCTGCTTAAATACCCTCGAATCTATCTTTAATTTTAGAATAAACGTTGTGAATATTTGTTGTTTAAAATTTGCAGATATTTTACGTATTTTAAGTTATATAAATATATATATATATATAGCTATATACTATATATATATATATATATATATATAATATATATATATTTTCTTATATAAATAAGAAAAATATAAATTTGATGTGTCAGAACTGAAAATGTTTGTCTTAAGTCAAATAATACATACCAAACATGACATTAAGGGTTGTGTGTGTGTGTGTGTGTGTGTGTGAGAGAGAGAGAGAGAGAGAGAGAGAGAGAGAGAGAGATTGCTGCATTTGGTTTTCCAATAAAATAATAGACCAATAGATTTCAAAATATTATAGTAAGATCGCGAGCCAATGCTTTGCATCATTCGACATGGTTACACAAGACTAGATTATATAAATTTAAACATATTTATTATAACACACTAGATGATAAATAAAATAATATTTTTACACTGTGTTAAATCCAGGATTAAATAAAGCTAACAAAGATTAAGCGAAATAAACAATGTGACTTCCGCGTTTGGTCTTGGGGCTCCTCTGTGTGTCCACTAGAGGGCGCCGCAGTCACTGTTTTGATAGACGTATAGGAAAAAGCTGTCCGCCATCTGTGCGCGAATCTGCTCAGGTCTTCAGCAGCCGGCAAGAATTGACATTTTAGGTAGATTTTTTTTAACCTGCTATTGTCAGGAAATATCTTATTGCAAAATGCTTTAGAAATGTTCCCGGGGTGGTGAATAAGTCGTTGCTAATGGGCTGGAATCCTTGTGTTTCGCTGTTGTCGCTTGTATCTTGTGACGCTAGGCTAAGGAAGCTGAGCTAAGCTAAAATGTCGGAAGATATTTGAGTTCGCGATTTTTGAAAAATTAATTTGACAAATAGACCCGGTAGTTTTGCTTTGCTTTATAATTCATCTTATGCGGATATTATCACGACAATCGCCTGTACAAGGAAATAAATTTATTCGTTATTAGCTAAATAGGTAGATGCGGATGCTAGGCTAACTAACTAACTAGCTAACTAACGGCTATTTAATTTCACCGGCCTGCATCACTCTGTTTAGCCACTTTAGCGCGATGCTTGTTTACGTGCCTGACTTGTTATTAAAGATGTCATTCGGTAGTATTAGGCGACAAAGCTTTTGTTAGACTTATTAAGACACATCAGATACTTTATAATTGATAGCTGAGTACATAATGATATTAATTTTATTAGCTGTCATTGGCTTGTTAGCTAGGCGTTAGCCAGGTTACTGCCAGGACAATAGTGTCAGCTGACTGGCCTTCAGTGAAGCATCGGCAGATTCATGTGGTGCTTTTTTGGGTCGATTTTTCTAAATATAATGCGTTATTTGTATAACATAACAAATTATCTTCTTCTATTTTCAGAACCAAAATGACGACTGCACCATATAATTATTCTTATATCTTCAAATATATCATTATTGGTAAGTCTGATGGAAATTTCGTATTTTTAAGATTTGGTTAATTTTAAATTGCTCACAGGAGTGTGTGTGTGTGTGTGTGTGTGTGTGTGTGTGAGTGGTGATACATCTGTGATACATTTACAGCATTCGGCAGACACCCACATCCTGAGCGACATACATTAATCTCTTTTTTTTTTAATACAACTGAGCAGATAGGGGGTTGAGGGCCTTGCTTAGGGGCCCACAGTGGTGGCTTAGCGGTCTCTCTGGTATTAGTCCAAACACCTTAACCACTTAACCACCAATTTCTACTAGACTAGACTGGTGAAGGGCGTACCCCTTCTGCCTTTTGCCCTTAGCTGGGATAGAATCCAGCAGACCCCTGTGACCCCGAAGAAGGGAGTATAGAAGATAAATGTATTTGTTTTATAATTATTTATTGTCCGTTTTGTGTTTATTCTTCCAGGTGATATGGGGGTCGGAAAGTCTTGTTTGCTTCACCAGTTTACAGAAAAGAAATGTAAGTGATGGTGTTTATCAAGCCACCTTTAAACTAGTGATCAATTTAAAGAACCAATAATTCTCTGTAAGCGTCCTGAAGAAATAAGCATCATTCCTAAACAAAAAATTTGCTCTGAGTGTTTATTCGGGGTGAGATGTGCTAACTAAAGACATTTACACACACTTCATCCCCAACAAAGTACAGATCTCATTAGGAGAGAAATATTCCGGTGTAGAAAAAAAGCTAATCAGTCGGAAGAGCTTTGTATTGATTTACAGTGACTCTTTAAGGCATTCCAATCTTTCCCTTGGGCGCAACTTCCCATATTTCTTTACCATCCGCTCAGTTAAATGATTCTCAGTAATTAACTGGAAAACTCCACTGAAAAATAGCACATTAACCTACATTTTTTTTATATAATCATTTTACATAGCACGTGCCTGGATACTCCATCTTTAAACCCTACAACAGAGCAAGATTCAAGAGTTTACTGTTGTGTGCAGGAAGCATCGGATACAATGACATTCTTACTTAATAAAAGTCTGTGACATCATTTATAACAGCATTAAAAAAAAGACAACGCAAGATGTAAATGCAGTTTTATAAAAAAAAAACCCAAAAAACAGATTAACATTATGTGAAAGTGTCCAATGTGTGTAAACATTGTAAGCAAACAAGCTTTAACAAGGTGTTAAATCACAGTCCATTTAATATAACTGAATTTGCATGTAATTTTGGGCCAATTCAATGCTTATTTTTATTTCATTTTTTATTTTTTTACTCAAAGTTCTTAGTGATTGTAGTTCAGGGATTCATGCCAGACCATAACTAACAGTTAAGCATGGGGCTTTCAATGAGGGGGCACACAATCAACCATTAAAATGTGCAGAAACACATTCAGCAAACAAGAAAATCACAATTAAATAAATATCAGCATGATCACGTCACAACAAAAACACAACAATTTTATGCTGTCATAAAGTTCTAATGGCCAAGAGTCAAATTAAAGCCTACAGAAATTGAACAAACGCATAAGTTATCTTTAAAAATAGCGAAGGCTTTTCTCTGCCTACGCATCAATATGCTAAGGACGTCATGCCGCCTGAGAAGCTACACAACCGATCAGAAAAACAGATTTATTTTTAATAAAAAGTCTTTCTTAAATTCTTGTTTTTATTACATTCATTGTTCAATGTTTAATTTATTTTAATTTTTCTGGATGTATATTAAAAACTGGCCTGCGAAGCACAACACTAGAGTGTAGTCCGGGAGGTTGAGTGCAAAAAATATATAGTTTGTGTTTAAAATGTGACTATAAATATATCAATTCGTAACTGTCATTAAAAATACGGAAAATGTAAACGGTGCTTTCCAAGCTAAAGCAAGATCAAGAAGTTCATGTCTATAATAGCGGCTTACACACAGGCAGGGAGTCCCCAGTATCATACAGAGTGTGTGTGATGCGTTGTTTGTTCTTTTCTGAATCAGTCATGGCAGATTGCCCTCACACGATCGGCGTGGAGTTCGGCACACGGATAATTGAAGTGAGCGGGCAGAAGGTGAAGCTGCAGATCTGGGACACGGCAGGTCAGGAGCGATTCCGTGCAGTCACCCGCAGCTACTACAGAGGAGCCGCCGGCGCGCTTATGGTCTACGACATCACCAGGTAAAGTGGTTCTTGAGAAAGATTTCATGATGTCACATCCATAATGTATTTATAAAAGTATTGTAGTGGCTTTTTGGCTTAATAATCGGGTCTAAAATGGTGCTCTTTTTCTGCAGGCGAAGCACGTACAACCACTTGAGCAGCTGGCTGACTGACGCCAGGAATCTCACCAACCCCAATACAGTAAGTCTGTGACATCCTGTAAAACAAATCCTGCCCGAATGAATTACTTGTATTAATCGATGTCATTCAAATAAAAAAAGAATAAATAAAATTTAGAAGAAAAAGGTTAAAGCGAAATTAGCTAATTACCTGCTAATTACATGTAAGTAAGATAAACATAGACATTGTCACTAATACAGACTTTACTGTTACACTGTTTTTGCTCATTAAAATCATTTTTTTATTATTATTATGATCATTTCAATTGTCTTGTCATTTCCCAGCCGTAAATACCTAGAACACGTTAATTCAGCCTGAAAGGTGAAAAGGTGCCACCTCCCAAAATAAATTTAAACAGTTGCCTCTAGTTTCAGTTTCCTTTCCTGTGTTTTATTTGAACTAATATTTATAAACTGCATTTAGAGTTTTAAGAAGACACGACTTTACCAGATCAGTTTTCTTATTTTAAAAAAATAATATTAATACCTTTCGGCATAAATCCTGACTTTATTTAGCATAAGCTGATCTTCCCTTTGCTCTGATTGAATCTGTGATTGCTTCTCAAGCGTCTTACTTACATATACGGCATTTGGCCGACGCCCTTATCCAAACTGACATACTTTTGTTTTATTTTATTTTTTTTATCTGTATCTGCTGAGCAGTTGAGAGTCAAGCATCAGTCCAACACCTTAACCTTCCCTGAGCTACCTGAGACATGTGTTTCAGAAGTTAGCGTGTAAATGTTTTGTGCTTTTTATGCATGCCCTGTATTGATAAGAAGGCTGATCTGAGGGATAGTGCAAGTTACATCAGCTTAATATCTGTCATATGGGTAGTTGTGGGATGTACGTTAAACTGCATGGAGGAATAAAAGGACTTTGCACAAACAGCAGGGGGTCATAAAAATCTATATTTCTCACTGCAGTTCAACTCTCCTGCAGTTGTGTGTTAGACGCATAGCAAACGCTTTACTAAATGTCAGTTCTACATTGTAGATAGTAGAGATGTTTTGGTTCCTAAGTAAAGCAGATTTAAAATAAAGAAAATTTTGGTGGATAAAGGCAAGCTTAATGTAGTGTAACCATATTGTCTTTACCACCAACATACAGTTTGTAATAAGACCACCACCTTAAAGCATTAATCAATATAAACGTTTGATTATGAATTATATTTATAAAGATATAATGTTCTTTGACAGTGTACACTTTAGCTGCATTCATGGTGAAACTTTTTAACTGTGGCAGATTATTAGAAAAGGCGATCTGCCGACTCGGGTTGGGTCTATGCTTGGTCTGTGTGACATCACAAAAACACATCTGAAACTTTTTGAGAAAAAAGAAATTACGGTAAAAGATTTTAAAAAATGATCATTTTAAAACACTGGGTGAATATTTATTCCCATATGGTGGTTGTGTACACACATTAACAACACACATTTCAGTTCAAACAACTTGTTAAAAGTGCATGTCGCATCCGATGACCCCTACCGGATATTAGATTTCGAGAGAGATTAAAAGTGTTACAACAGACAAAATAGGCATTCTGCAGATATCACGCATTCACAGAAACGGTTCTATTTTATTAAAGAAACGCATAATCATTTGGTATGTAGAACATTCTGCGCAAAGTTAATGGTGATTTAAAATGGGATTGTGCAGTTTTGAAGTTCTGTTGTGTTTTTTATTTTTTTTATTTTATAGCTGTTATTTTGAGCCTAAATGATAAACAACGTTATTAATATTAGCCTGTTACGTTCTGATTGTGAAGGATGTCTTTACATTACACCCTAGTACATAAATACTTCCTGACTTCCTGTTTAGGTGATTATTCTTATCGGTAACAAAGCTGATCTGGAAGCACAGCGAGATGTTACATATGAAGAGGCAAAGCAATTTGCTGAAGAGAACGGTAAGAAATAGTGTTATGACATGGAACAGATTTGTTATTTAGGGTTATTACATCCTACTGATTTATATGTTTTAAATATAATCTTGTTTTGTAATAGGACTCTTGTTTCTGGAGGCGAGTGCCAAAACGTAAGTTTATTTATTTTTTTCATTCAGTCAACAGTGTGGTGCTCATCGCACTCACTTTCAATAATAGTGAAAAAAATGAAAGACTTCTTGCTAATAGTTTTTTATAATTATATATTTTTACCAATAAATGATGTCATACTTGGGGTTTGTATATGTCATTAAACTTTTGATTAGTCCTGTACTAATACTGGCAAGGTAGGAAATAAGGTGTGCAGTTATTTATTTGCAAAGGTCAAACGTTTTTTTTTTATTATTTAGTATTGTTCCAATAATGCCTTATTCATAAAGTATTTTTTTTTGCCTCACAGAGGTGAGAATGTTGAAGACGCCTTTCTGGAGGCAGCTAAGAAGATCTACCAGAACATTCAGGATGGCAGTCTGGACCTGAACGCTGCCGAATCAGGAGTCCAGCACAAGCCTAATGCTCCACAAGGCGGCCGACTGTCTAACGACACACAGCCTCAGAAAGAGGGCTGCAGCTGCTAATGACCATGAAGACTACTTTCTGTTTCTCCTGTTCCATATCCTTCCTCCAAACCAACCTGACACTCTCTCACTCCCACCTGTTCTCTCTCTCTCTCTCTCTCTCTCTCTCTCTCTCGCTTTCCCCCCTCTTTCTCTGTCTGTCTGTATGATCTCTCTGTATGATCTTTTCCATCCATTTTGATTAGCCATAAGGCTAGCGTTTGGGGCTGTGTAGCTCTGAGTGATGGAGAGGAAACATTAGTCAGCATCCGCCATGTTCATCCGTGTCCATCTTTTCCTTCCTTGCCTCTTATCTCCACTCTTACTCATCTTATCTCTTCATAATGCACACATCCCATTTCCCTCAGCAAACATTCACAGGAGGACAAATCCTCCACCGAACACTAATGTAGATGGGGAAAGAAAAAAAAAAAATGAGTTTATCAACAAACTGGTTGATGTGCATAACTGTAAATGAGACATCTTGTGTACAGGAGCTGTTTAAATAGTGGGGTAATTTAAATCAAATGAAATTTTGATATGCGTTATTATCGTTTAATAGGAAACAAAGTTAACATTTAGGCAGGATCTGATTTTAGAATGTGCTTAACAGAAGATGCATGGTAACCTGTTCTTGTTCATTTTGTTGAAAAACTGTTTTAATTAGGATTAATGCAATGTCACAAGTAACCACTCACCAAATGTTTATACCTACACAAGACATATAACAATATACAAGCACTATACAGGACGAGTATTGTTAAACAAATGAAAGCGCCATTGTAAAAATTCCGATTTGTTTTTTTTTTTTTTATTTGGTGGGCTAGGCTGCTTTAGATATGAGATGTTTTAAGACCTAAAACATTAAGAGTAATATATTAAACAGGACACACAATTGAGTCTGTAAAAAACGTATTTTGCACTTTGTAGCTTGTTTTCAGTTTTATGATCTTATTAGTCTTACATTGCTCAACTTGTGAAGCGTCGAGTGTACTTTACAGTTCAGCCTTTGTCGGTTCTTAAAATGTTCAACAGCCCCGATTTTTTTTTTTTTCTCCCCTTCATTATTACAGCTAGAAATAGACAAGCACTGTCAAATTCTGTAGAAATTAAACCCCAAAATAGAAAAATAATGAAATTACACTGCATATTGTCTTATAGTTACAGTTTTACTTTGTGTTTTTTCTCACTTTTTTTTTTTTTTTTTTTTGTTTGTCTTGTTTGTAAAATGTTGTTACTTCAAAAGGTTCTTTGAATTTACTGCTCAAACAGGCACTAATGTTAGGCTTTTTTTTTACCCCTTCTGAAGCATTCCTTCGCTGTGTGTGTATATAACTTCTTTTTTTTTTACACAGATTGATGAGTTAAAAACTGATAATTTGTGGTGTAATGAGCTGATTCTTGGTTCAGCATTAATTTAAATTAATTGTGTTTAGAAAAAAGAGGATTCATCTCAAATTAATCTTAATAGGCACCGGTAGACATTTAAACTAAATAAAAACACTGCCTTTAACCAAGAAATGCATCACCAACCTGCTTTACATCTCTAGTTATGCGTTGTTTCAGTGGCAGACATTTCAAAATGATAAAGGCGTTCCAAAAACCGATTTTCTAAGATCTATACGTTGAAGTGAGATAGTAAAGGTTTTGTAAACTAAACTTCCTTTTTATTTCTTTATGAAAACTCATTCTCTTACTTTTCTCCCTCATGTCTCCTTGAACGATAAGAAAAAGCGTATTTAACCTTCTGCTCTAAAACTGAGGTATGTCTTCTATCAGTGGCGTTTGTAATTATGTTAATAAAGACACTGCTGTAGACTGTCTTTGATTATGCATCCTAATTGTGTTTTACACTTACAACATGCAAAATAATACAAGCAAATAATCTATGAAGATGTAACAAAAACTATTATATTTTTCTATGTGTATGGAATAAGATTTGGTCATAGTGTGTCTTTTGTTTAAATAGCAAATGCCATTAGGGAAATCTATAATTGCAGCTAAGGCTCTTAATTTTTTTTTTTTGTTTCTTTATATTTTGTTGCGTAACTATGTAGATTTTTTTGCAGTCACACTGTTGTGTAATTGCTAGTTATGCTTTTTTATTGTTTCACTTTTCAAAGCTTTAAAATTAAGTTCATCATTTAAATATATTTTGAAATCTGTTTACTGGCGCATTATTCTCCGAACCAGCAGGGGGCAGTAAAACAAGCGTAAATTTCACTTTTACCATCAACCCGGAATTAAAAGATGTTAAAATTTGTTTATTTCTTCCGGGTTCTCCATGTGTCTGTTGCACATATTTGCAGACACGTAATTTAACTATCAATAGTTTTTCTTTTTTCACTTTCTGTGTAACACTATGGGGAAATTAAACGTCGTTGTGCTGAGATATCTCTCTCGTGATGATTTCCGGGTGTTGACGGCTGTAAGTAACGTTTAAATATCTAATGTTAAGAAATTGAATAAGCGGTGTAAGGAAAGTAGTCATTTACAGCCACTGTATCTGACACAAAACCTAGTAATGCAAGAGGTCGGGACTATTAAAGCAGTTTATATTAATCCAGGAGGCTGAAACACCACTTGGTGAGATGTGTGTTGATGTTGTTGAACAGGATGAGAATGATGAGGTTAATGGAATATGACCCGGGTTCCCAATCCTGGTTCTGTCTCACATGTTTTTTCTCTCTCTCTGTATTATAAATCTGTGTTCCAGGTGGAAATGGGAATGAAGAATCATGAGATCGTTCCGGTCAGTTTGATCGCATCCATTGCGAGTCTGAGACACGGAGGATGTAATAAAGTTCTGAGAGAACTCGTCAAACACAAACTACTGGCCTACGAGCGCACCAAGAGTAAACATCACCTCTCTGCCCTCGAATGTTATTAATATCGCACTTTATGTTCTATTAATGTTGAGTTTATGTTTTAATATTATGTTTGTTCTATTAATATTATGTTCTGTTAATATTATGATAATGTTCTATTAATATTTTTATGTTTTATTAATATTATGTTTATGTTCTATTAAAATTATGTTTATGTTCTATTATTATTATGTTGTGTTAATCTCGCTGGTTTATGTTGTTGAAACTTGCTGCTGTGGTGTGTGTGCTCCGCAGCGGTGCAGGGATACCGGCTGAACTATGGCGGTTATGATTATTTGGCTCTGAAGGCGCTTTCATCCCGAAATATCATCTCATCTGTAGGAAACCAAATGGGGGTCGGCAAAGAGTCAGGTCAGCTTTCTTTTTTTCTTTTACTTATCTTTTGTTTGTTCCTTTCTTCCTCACATCCATTCCTTGTTTGTTCTTTTCCATCTATCCATCCATTCCTTGTTTGTTCTTTTCCTTCCTTCCATCTATCATTTTATTGTTTCTTTTGTCCCTTAATCCATCCTTTACTTGTTTCTTTCTTTCTGTCTTACTTTTTTCTTCCCTCTCCTTCCTTCCTTCGTTTATTTATTTATTTATTTTCCTCCACTCCTTTCCTCTCCTTCCCTGCTTTCTTTCTTTGTTTATTTATCTATTTTTCTCCACTCTTTTTCTCTCCTTCCCGTCCTTTACCCCTGTGTTTACATTATGTGTTATTTAGGAAATGTTTTCTGTCATAGTTGGTTTTAGGATTCAGCTTTATTAACCTCTAAAAACATTTATATCAATTATAATACATATATAATATATAATTATATTATAATTACTTATAAAACTATAACCATCCATCAGTGGGATGTGGAGATGATGAAATTAGATTTTTATATATATATATATATATATATATATATTATATATATATTATATATTTATATAATATTTATTTTTTATTTTTTTGTATAATTTATTTTTTCAGATATTTACGTTGTAGCCAATGATGAAGACACACAGTTTGCTCTGAAGCTCCACAGACTCGGAAGAACATCTTTCCGGAACCTAAAGAATAAGCGTGATTACCACAAACACAGACACAAGATGTCCTGGCTTTACCTGTCCCGGCTCTCTGCCATGAAGGAATACGCCTACATGAAGGTTAGTTGTAGTGAATTTCTTAGCCGTGTCTGTGTGGAAGGACTGGTGGAGTGTCAATTTAGCGATTTTTGCTTGAATTTGTAATCTGTAAATAGAAAAAAAGCACATCACATTACGATGATTGGAACAAAAATAAATAAAAATGGCTTCTGTGTATAAATGTTAATTATTCAAAAAAAGGACATGATTGGCAGATTAAAGTCATGTGACCAGGCTTGACTGATATTAGGTCTTTTTAACTTGGAAATGGACACACACGCACATCGAGACATTCATAGTACTACGATTTTGTGCACTAAAGTAAATAAAAATTATATAAAATCTTAACATAATTTTACTTTGAGCTATAATTAGAAATATTCTCTCTGTTTCAGATGTAATTAACGATTAGTATTAAATACAATTTGAATAACATTTTTACCTAAAATACACTATTTTACCATGTTTTCTTTTTCTTCCAGGCGCTGTATGATCGGGGCTTTCCTGTACCCAAACCAGTGGACTACAACAGACATGCGGTGGTTATGGAGCTCATTAACGGCTATCCTCTGTAAGTGGATTATCAGTATGTTTATCATTTCCTGTTAAAAAATACTGAGAGCTTATAACACCAAATCTAAAAAAAAAAAAAAGCTCAGGAGAGTTTTGTAAAGGCTTATGGATTTTGAACTGATGCAAAATTGCTTTTAATGACCCTGCTGGTCTGTTATGCTCGGGGATTTAATATTGTATCTAGGAAATAGAATAGTTGGATAGTGTTATCACTGAGGGGGAAATAAAAATTTAGAAGTGAAAGGGTATATATACACATTTAGAATGTAATGAGAGGAAGATGGAGAACTTCCCTGGTCCTTATCTGGTTAACATTGGAGACTATGATTATAGAAGGAAATGTTTTATAATTAGTTCACAGTTAATGTCTCTTAATGAAAATATACATCATCATATGTAAATGAGAGAAGAAGATGCTCTGCTGTATAATGTAAATAATAGACAGCATGCCGCGGGTGCCTTTATTCAGAGGGAATTGCATACACCTTTATTTTATATAACTGAACAGTTAAGGGCCCAAAGGGTCACAGCTTTGCAATGGTGGCCACTTGAGTTACCACTAAGCCACGGTGATATATTTTAGCTTAAAGACCCCGTGAATAAAATTAACAGGTTTAATTAATGCATTCATCAAATGGTGCAACTAAAAAAATTATTTATTTATTTATTTTTACATTTGGATGAAAGCTTAAACGATTTCTTCTTCTGTTTCCAGATGTCAGGTCCGTGAAATTCAAGACCCGGCCTTGTTGTACAGCGAAATCATGGAGCTGATTGTCAAACTGGCCAATCACGGACTTATTCATGGAGATTTTAACGAGTTCAACCTGATGCTGGACGACAACGATCACGTAACGATGATCGACTTCCCGCAAATGGTGTCCACTTCTCATCCGAACGCAGAATGGTGAAGCATTCCCCCGCCCCCCAAAGCCATGTTCACACTATGCGATGGTCCTCGCTAGTTTGATATGTTTCCTTGATTTATAGCCGTTTGCATCATTTTTTTTTCTCTGATAAGATTCCGACAGAGCAGAGGATGTTGGACACTTTTCTGCTGTATGATCTGTCCTACAATGACAGAGAAACCAAAAACCAATAGGAAGCGCTGATTTTGACGATGCGATAAGCGTCAACTGCAAACCACCTTAAAAAAAATGTGGAAATAAGTCTGGTGAAGAAAAACTTAGTTATAGAAGGAAAAGCAGTGTTTGTATGGTGTGTCATCGCTGCGGCTGTTGGTTTGTTTGCTGCCAGCTACTGTTTAGCGGTTTACTGGACGTGTCACATTTTGATAATGTAAAACTTTTTTTTGATGCGTCCTGAGTGTTCTACAACTGAAATCCCACAGTGTGACATGAAGATCATATTTGTACAGTTTGACAAACAACAATTGCAAAAGATTATTAAAAAGCGCACATCGCGAACCATGATTAGGTTAAGAGGGTTATAGAGGAAATAACTAATTAAAGATGTAGAATTTAAATATATAGCGGCATTAATTAATCTGCATCCCTGAATTTCTCTCCACAGGTATTTTGACAGAGACGTCAAGTGCGTCCGAGATTTCTTCATTAAACGATTCAACTATGAAAGTGAACTCTACCCAACGTTTCAAGATATCAGGTGATTATTTTGCTTGTTATGTGCCAACAAATGTCCATTTAGGATACAATTTTACTGTATTTATTACTTCTTCTTCTAGAAAAGCCTGCTCTCTAGATGTAGAGATCTCTGCCAGTGGCTACACCAAAGAGTTGCAGCAGGATGATCAACTTCTCCACCCAGCCGGTCCTGAGGGTGAAGAAAACCTTAGTGATGATGAAGATGATGCTCCTGAAGCACCAGAGCCACCGTGTGAGGAATCGATTGACATTGAGGAATATAAACATGCCATTCTGGAACTTGAGGGTTTGAGGATTGAAAATGAGACCTTAGAAGGAGAGAATTACACAGAGGAACATTATAGCGCAGAGAAGGAGATCAGTCCTGAGTGTGTTAACCATTCAATAACAGAGAGTTCCAGGAAGTTGAAAGGCAACAATAAGGATGAAGAGGATGAGAATGGGGACAGTGATAACGATGTATGCCCAGATTTGGTGGATCTTTCAGCTTACAACAAAGATTTTAAGCCTTTTAGGTAACAATAATGAATAAAATACAATTTTATAATTTCTAGCAGCCATATGTTCGAATATATTTTCTGAGTATGTATGCCTGCTTGGATTTTTCACAGGGATCAACACAGTTTGCTCCATGTAAATGAGCACAGACAACGAACAACCAGCGAAATGTCAGTCGGAAGCGTCACCAGCCAGTCCACAATTCCTCCAGTTAGTAGCACCATTTTTTTTTTTATAAATAAAATATAATTGCTCATAAATTGTAGGGCTGTGTGTTGACATTGACAAGAGCATCATTATACGATATATATCACGATACCTGGGTAATTGGTATACAATATACATCACGACATATTGCAATACTTTAAAAACAAAAAACTTAGTAAAACAAATGGGTAAAAATTCAAAGTCGGAGGGCATAAATTTTTCGCAATTCTGGCTGTATGTGTCAGCGACAACTACTGGAGTGGCAGAAAAGGTTGTTTGAGACACACTAAGGATTTTAATTCAATATCATACAAACTTAAATCAGTTTAAGGTAAAACATTTAAAATTATATTTATCGATACTTATTTTCAATGCAATATAATAATAATATAATATTCAACTTCATTGTGCAGGGTATGTGTACAGAGCCAATGAAATGCATTTTTTCGCATATCCCATCTTAGTAAGTTGGGGGTCAGAGCACAGGGTCAGCTATGATACAGCGCCCCTGGAGCAGTAAGGATTAAGGGTCTTGCTCAAGGACCCAACGGTGGTAGACTTGGCGGTGGTGGGGCTTGAACCACGTGTTTCTGGTCTTCAGATCAGCAACTCAGCACATTAACCATTTGAGCCACCACTTCCCTTATATCAGTACACTCGTAAAAAAAATGTATCGAGATAGTTAAGGTAAAATAAGGTAGATAGTTAAGGTAGTTAAGGGGAAGTGGTGGCTCAAATGGTTAAGTTGCTGAGTTGCTGATCTGAAGACCAGAAACACCTGGGTTTAAGCCCCGCCACTGGCAAGCCAGCCGCCGTTGGGTCCTTGAGCAACCCTTCCTGCTCCAGGGGCGCTGTATCATAGCTGACCCTGCGCTCTGACCCCAACCTACTAAGATGAGATATGCGAAAAAAAGCATTTCATTGGCTCTGTTCATGTACCCTGCACAATAAATTGAATATTTTTTTTATTTTTTTTTTATCTGTATCAATATTTTCACACAGCCCTAATAAATAGCAATATGGTTTATTTTATAATGAGGCTCATTAGATGAGTGTAAGTAAAAATGCATGTGTATTGCGAATTGTTATATTTACATGGAAAGGTTTATTCACCATTCCTTTGAAACTTAACAGTCAAGCAATACAAAGTAATGTAAATTTAAGTAAACATTTCTCTCTGTTCATTTTTGTAGCCCCTAAGATTACAGTGATGTAATTTTTTTTATTACTTTATTTATTGACATTTTACAGCTTTGTGGATTTTTTATTTTATTTTATTTTTTTTCTACTTAAAACCAATGACTTGAAAACAGTAAGATTTTATATTCTAGTAACACTGTATAGAATAGATATACCGAGGGAAAGATACATTTTGTGCATGCGAATAACAAGAACATTTACAAAAATAAAAAAGACTTAACCACTAAGCTCTGTAATGTGTAAAAGCAAAATGGATTAAAGGATATTAATTATACTTAAAACAGAAACAATGGATTAATAAGAAAACATGACAGTAAACAGAGCTATATTTTTTCTATTGAATTTTCCATTTTGCTGTATGTTATAATTGTGTGTTCTTAAACAGGTGTACTAATACAGAGTTTAGTTTTATAAACCTTTTATAAACTGGCCAAATAAACTATGATTCACAAAGTTGACACTTTTATTTTGCAGTCGGTGATCAGACAGAAAGTGAAGAAACAGCTCACGAAGCAGCAGAAAGCTGCCCAGAGGAGACGACTGCAAAAAGGAGAAGCTAATCTAGTAACTAAAGAGAGGAGAGAAAACCTGAGCAACATTAAGAGTAGCCTGGAAGCAGCTCATTTCTGGGGATGAGTACATAAAGGACTGGTTTATCCTGGACTGAACTTCCTCTGTGTGCTTAAAGTTTCTATTTAATGTCCATTTGAGGAGCATTTAATAAGCTGCATGTCACAATAATAAACTGTTTATTACAGATTTCTCTGTGGTCATCTTTTCAGATTGTTTTGCTGCATTATAAGGTTGTTTAATTGCACTCGGTTGCGGCAGAATTTTTTTTTTTTTTTTACTCTAATATTTTGACACTGAAAATATAAAATTATATTTAATAATCTACAGAACATTCGAAAAAATAAATTAAATTAAAATATTACTTCTATTTAAAGAATGGACAAATAATTTAATGACAGTAAATCTTTTTCTGACCTTTCTATAATTAAAAATAAAGCTCACAAGATAAAGTTAAAAATTAATTCGTTGTACTTTTCTCTGAAAAACGAAAGCAAATATTAATCACGTGACAAAAAGCGTTTGCGTTATTCCTGTTTAGGCCACGATTTTTGCTAAATTATTGCTTGACGAAAAAAAGCGTGTGGCTGTGAAAGTTTTGTTAAACATACATATAACGTCTGCCTTTAATAATATATGACGAAGCTTTTTGCGGTGCGTAGTCACATTTTTAGGAATGCCAGGGAAAAAAAAACAACTTTTAGAAATGTCCCTGCTCGTTTGCCGTCTTAGGGTGGAGTGTCACATGACCATCAGTTTCGCGACACAGTTTCCGGAATAAAACAGATCAAAACAAACCTCGCTAGGAAAAAAGGTCCTGTGGAGCGCGTTAGTAGTCCGATTTTATTTTAGGTTGGACATTTTTATCAATTATGGTATGTGCCTTTAATATCAGTAATAAGCGATCAAAGTTAACGGCTAACGTAAAATGGAACACCTAAATTATTATTAAATAAGGAACAGACGCCTGTTGTTTGTCCATCAGTCTTTAGGTGTTTTATCAGGTGTTTCTTAAAATATTTGTATTTTTTTTTTTTTTACCTAAAAATGTTGTATAGTTCAAAAGTGATGGTGTTAATCACGTGACAAAATCTAATTAATTAATTAATTATATAATGTCTTGTTTTTTAAATTTATGTATTATTTCATAGGTCAATGTAGCGTTAATCTAACCGAGTTTAGGGTGTTTGTGTAAATATGGCTGAAGCAGTGAGACCAAAGAAATCGAAGGCGAAGTCGTCTGTCAAATCCCAGGTGAAAAACAAAAAACCTCTATATATGTGTGTGTGTGTGTGTGTGTGTGGGTGTGTGTGTGTGTATTATATATCTCTATGTATCTATCTATATATATATCTATCTATCTGTATCTATATCTATCTATATATATATATATATCTATATATATATATATATATATATTTATTATATATATATATATGTATATGTGTGTGTCTATATATATGTATATTTATGTGTGAATTCAACTTGTAAAAAGTAACCACATTTTTCTATACCACCGTAGGATAAAAAGCAGACTAGAAGCCAGAGAAAAGCTGCTGAACCTGTAGTACTGAACCTGCCCACCCCTGAGCTCACAGCTGAATTTACAGACGTTCCTTTGAGTCTGCTTTCTGAGCCACTCGCTTCTGCTTCAGAACCTTCAACCACGCAGCCATCTGCAGACGAAACTGAAATAGAAGTGAAAGAGCAAAATAAAGATCATTTATTTGATTGTTCTAATGCTGGGGAGGAATTCTCTAGCACCGAGGACACGCCATTCGAACCATTATCACAAGACCCTACAATTGAAGTGGGTCAGTATTCTCCGTCATCTCAGCTGAGCGGGTGTGAGTCAAAAATCCTTGTTCCAAATGAGCCATTTGTGTCTTTGCTTTATCCCTCACTACCTGTTTCATCTGTGGTACCCCAATTTCTGGTTGACGTGTTCTCTGGTACTACCGAGTTACCACAGACATCGCTGATGCCTGTCAAAGAAGGTGAAGCTACAAACACGAACACAGTCAAGCAGATCAGTCTGGCTCCAGCCATTCTTCCTCTGGCTAATCAGGAGTCCTCACCTCCCAGCCTAGTTCCAGTGGAGCTAGCTAAAGTCGAAAGACCGCAGGAAAGGCTGTACCCAGAGATCCCACATCCATGCCAGGTGGTTCAGCCGTTCACCAGTGAGCAGCTCAGGGTATGGGAGCCGGGTTCCTGGCTGGAGAATGTCGAGCTTCATGCTTCAGAGTTCCAGGCACTGGTTTATCAAGAAGGTCATGAGCTTCACGAGTTACTGCTGAATTACTGGAGATGCCGGAAGCAGCTGGTTCAAGCACAGACTGAGTTGCAGGCAATCATTTCAGACTGTAAAAGTACCCAAAACCGACTGTGGAGCTTCAAGGATGAACAGCTCACGCTGCAGGTTAAAATATACTTTATTTTATTGTTAGTACTGATTAATTTGGTAAGCTTAAATAACTACAAAAATCAGATAGTTACACTTGTAATTATGGCTGCAACAAACAATGTTAATATAAAAAAAAAAGTATAAAATGATCGACAGAATAAATTTCAGCTTATGCAGTTAGTTAAATTATTAACTTATAAACGAGGCAAGGAAAAAAAATCAGCTTTTTAAAAAAAAAAAAGATAAGTAAAGAACCTCACGTAGCATATTTTGTATGTAGTTTTGTGAAACTTGCCAACACTTTACAGGGTCTGTTTGGGTTCCACACAAAAAAAAAATTTTGAAGACAATATTTTATGGTCATTGTTGTTAATATTTGCAGGTTTTTATAAACACAGAGGTCTCTAAACAGAGATCGGTAGGGGGGTTTGAGGGTTTTTTGAATCAATTTAGATGTTCCTGACCTACATGTGTACATTTTGAGATGTTTTAAGGCTCATAAAATGGATAAGAAAATAACAAATCTTAAACATAAGAATCGGATAAAATTTCGCAATGAAGGAATCCATGCTACAAACTGGAAATTCAGAAGATCTAGATTGTTTAAGTTCGACACTACGCAATACCATGTCCAAAACAGTAATGGCCTTAATTCGGGAATATTTCAAGGACAATTTTTGGCTGTAACATTTGACTCAAACACCAGATTCATGAACATTATTTACTGCTGTATCATGTTGTAAACAATATTGATTTTTTTCACCAGTTCTTTGAATGTTCATGACAAAAACAAATCCTGTTTATTTCTATTTTAGTTAATAAAGCGTTAAAGCAGCATTTAGTTCAGAATTAAGTCTATAGGCTTCGCAATATTTTTCACCTAACAGATGTATTATACAAAGTTATACAAACATATTAAATTGCATGTAATCCTTCCACGCGATTAAACAGACATGTAACTGTATTAGATGACTGTACTGTATGTTTCAGTTAGGAAAAAGCGCAAATTTGTAACACAAGAATTTGGTTGTGAATCTAAAAAAAAAAAAGAAAATTAGGGGATGGAAATTGTACGTGGCTTGCATATTATATGTTTGTAGTAGAAAAGCTTTTTATTGTAATGTAATTCTAATGTTTTGGTTGGGTTACTAATTTAATTGTTCAGTTACAGCATAAAAACATGTCTTCCTTTGTTGTTGTTGTTGTTGTACCTTTTCTAGCCAATAATTAGCTTTTTTCATGTTTTTTTTTTCTCCGTAGGCTGAACAATTTTTTTTTTGTTAATTCTTAAGATCTTCCTAATTATTGTTATTCCCCTGGATAAACATTACTTTCTGTTTTATTCAGAATCCATTGCGCATACAAACTTTTGCGGTTATTACTTTACAAACGTGATAAATTCCCACTTTATGCCTTCTGTATGATGAATTTATCCTGTAACACAGTTTTTTTCCCCACCTTACAGGGTGTGTGCGCTGACCAGGCCAAAGTGAGTGGCTACCATCGCTTTCAGCAGGTGGTCCTAAACGAGTCGGTGGTATCTGATCTAAAACATCTGTTCAAGACCAAGGCTGAACTGCTTCATCAGACCATAGCTCTGCACTCCTACACCTCCGTCCTGTCCCGGCTTCAGGTGGAATCTTATCTTTACAACCTGCTTAGCACCAACCCCATCACCAGGAGCGTGGCTGTGCACAGGACTGTCCCAGGCAAGGCAATACTGACAAGTACAGCATATCAGTTTGACGATTTGCTTAAAAAAAAAAGTAATAGTTTTTTTTTTTTATACTGAAATTTACCGCTTGGTTTTTTAGACAGTCCAATGTCACAGACGTCTTCGTTAAAGCCGCTGAAGGAAGGCATCAGCGTGATGTTTAGCTTTACACGTCGGGTTCTGGACGACTCTCAGTTCCGGGATGACATTCATCTGTGGCTGCAGAGATTGGTAAACATTATATAATTTTAGCATTGGTGTTTAAATGCATATTAATTATTATTTTGTTTGCTATTTTTAAGATCCATTAATTTTAAAGTTAGTTTTTTTAAACTGGGAGTATAAGCAGTCCTTTTCCCTCCTTAAGCTGAAAGGCTGAAAGTTTATATAACCTATAACTTGTGACCAGTAAGAGAGAGTCTCTCTTGAGAGGAACCAGACTCGATCCTCATCTAGGTTTATTCAGGTTGTTCAGTTTCTGGGAACAGCAGTAAGGATTTTGAGCATCCAATCTTATGTACATATCTTGGCTATTTGAAGATTAATGGAATTGAGCCATCACACAGTTTGGGTTCGTTCCAATATTTACGTTTTGCAGAAACAGTAACAAAACCACAGGGGGTATGAGCAGTTCTGGAGTAGCAGATGTGTGTAGATCTCAAGTTTGTTCCAGTCACGCTGTGACAAACCACCAATACTTGTTACTAATTTTTAGGTGTCTATTTTACATCGTGTGGGCTCAACTGGAGAACATCTGTACATCCTTAACCATCTGCTGTGCTGTCCTGCAGGAATCAGGAAATGGGCTGTGCCTTTTCTACAGGTAGGATGCAGTTTTTAAGCACAAACACTTAAAATTGTTTCTGTATCAAAAGCCTCAAATGTTTAAAAAGCCCTGCAAAAAATATAGTTGCTTTATCTCCTTCTATTGTCATGATATATGTTTCTTTTTTCAGATTAAAATGCTTGATAATCCATCAGGGGTTTATCACTTCATGCAGGCTTTGGCTATTCTGATGTCTCCAGTAAGGTAAGACTGTCTGCCTTTACAGAACAGATTTCACTCCTTATAAAGCATATTAATTTACACCAAATCTTCCTCTTTAATATACTGTAAAAATTTTTTACAAAAATTGGTGCTTCTGTATTTTATAAAATTTTTGTAAAATTCAATCCTACACCACACATGTGTATGTGACCACCAGGGACCGGGCTGATCTAATGTGCTATATGAAGCCAAGTGATGTAAAATGTAACAACAGCCACTCAGGACCTCCATCAAGTGTCTGGACCCTCGTAGATGAGGGTGGAGAAGAGGTCAGTAGCTGCTTTAAAATTACATCTGAAATGAGGTTGTAGGTTAATACTTTTTTTTGCCTTTTATTTTGTATATGTGTGAGAGAGAGTATATGTGTGAGAGACAGTATATGTGTGAGAGATATGTGTGAGAGAGAGTATGTGTGTGAGAGAGCAACACTTTTGTACAGCAGCACTTTGTGTCCAAAAGAGCTAGAAACTCATACCTGCCTGACTGTAAATGATCCCGGTATATAACACTTGCAGCACAACATGAGAACAAGAACTTTCTGGCTCTCACATACTTCCATACCAAATTGAGTATGCGAGGCAGTAGAAGTAGTATGTCCGAATCCTTAGTATGCTAATTACAGTATGTGAAAAGTTCCTGGATGATCTACTACCCGCACTCTGATTTTGACTTTACATGAGACCATGAGGCCGCGGGGGAGATGATCTGTCATATGCAAAAGTGGCGAAAAGTGGTGATGCAACACTTTTTAAGTGCTTTAGGTAGTTTTGAGTACTTTAAAAATATTTTTGTGTAGATAAATTGCACTCGTTAACATCCTTTAAGTTAAACATTATCCAGCTTTAAAGTTCTGCTGCTGTGATGTTGTATGTCACATGACAATATCAAAATGATGGATGTAGTACTTAAGTATGCATAGTACTTCATGCATACTACCTTTTAAATATACTTTATAAAACATTCTTTTTTTAACAATCAGGAAGTATGTATTTACTTAATAATAGTAATAGTATATGACTAGTAGAAAGGCAGACCCCCTGACTTTATTTATGTAACACTTACAGTTTCGCAGGGTTTGACAAAAGAGGTAGATTGTAGCTCAGTGGTTAAGGTGTTAGACTGCTAACTGGAAAAGCAGGGGTTCCCAGCACAACCAAGCTGCCAAGCTGCTGGGCCCCTGAGCAAGGCCCTTAACCCTCATTTGTTTAGTTGGATAAAAAAACGAGGTAACTGTTAGTCCCTCTGAATAAGGTCTTCGGTTAAATGCCAGGAATGTAAATGCCATTCGTTAAAGAGTTTCACTTTCTTTTGCTCAGGAGAAAAATATTTGTTCTCTTTCATTGTCCCCAAAACATTTGTTTCAGAAAAGTAGAATTTTATGATGGATATTTATTGCTGCTTTCAGGATGAGGATCCAGAGACAAGCTGGCTGCTGTTATCAGAAGATGATCTCATTGCTCTTCTTTCCCAGTTTCCATTCGATGAACTTTTCAAACATTTACTGGGGATGTCTTCACAAGGTCTTTGACACCAACCAGCGGTTATATAACATTTATCCAACAATATTTAATGTGTTTGATTTTAAGTAATTAAAGTAAAAACTAATTCTAGCTGCAATAAGTATAAAAAAAACAAGCCATATAATAATCTTAAACTGCCTGTAGACGTGACAATGCTATAATCCTTAATTTATACCAAGCTCTGATGTGCCTAATCAATTGAACAAATAAACCAATTAATAATTTCCTCATTCTTCAGACAATTACCAACCCCAAGCCACCACAAGTCAGAAAATGATGAAGATATTTGCGTTCGCCTCTTCGCTCGTCGAAGTGCTAGCTGTCGGTCTGCAGACCTACAACCGAGCATGTTATAGACAGTTTGTGAAGAGAATTGGTCACATGATCAGGTTAGGTGATCATTTTATTTGTCGATTATTTATTTTATGATTTATTTAACAGTTCAGGTTGAGTTTATATTTCTCGTGCTCTCATGGTTTGGTCAGGATGACTTTGTGCTATGTGAGCGATCACTGGGCGCAGTATGTAAGTTTAACGGGAGTGAGACGTACCACCATGCAGGAGCAGTCATTCTCCATGGAGAAACTTCAGGTGGAGTTTGACCATCTTTTTCTTCGAGCAGTTTTACATGTGCTTAAGGCTAAAAGGTAAATTTGCCACACGCACACAAATTTCCTTGTTTTGAACTAACTTTTAATGTCTGAAAAAGAAGAGTATCGTTATGTAAGCAATGAAATTTCTGAAGATCTATTTGAAGCAGCAGTTTTTTAATAACACTGTGTAATGTAACACAGTCCTATTAATTTCTTTACCATTATACACACCCAGTGTATTCAGTAAAGCCTAAATTCTCATAGAAACCAAGCAAGCATTAATAAGTACTTTGAGTAATAAGGACTAATTCCTTAGGACTCCTGTCTTCTAATTTTTATTTTTTTAAAGAATCTGTCAAAAGACTGTTCTGCAATTTAAACACTAACCATCCTGTGTCTCTTTCACAATCCTGTATACCTCAGACTTGGTATCTGGCTCTTCATGTCAGAAATGCCTTATGGAACCCTGTCTAGTGCAATGCTATGGAAAATCTTCTACATCATGCAATGTGCTGAAATGGATGGTTTGGATAAGCTGAGCTGCAGTCTGAGCATGGAGCGCTGCATCCAGAGCCTGCAAGGTGTGTTAATGCTTAACTAATAAAAACACTAGAAGAGACCTATTTCAGGATAAGATTAGAAATAAAGTCAATCGGTCACTGTTTAACTGCAGCGAATGGTTTACACTGTATATCAGTGTTTAAATGGGGAGGTGGTGGCTCATGGTTAAGGTGTTGGACTACTAACCCGAAGATTGTGGGTTCGATTCCCAGCTTCACCAAACCACCACCGCTGGTCCCCTTAATCCCTAATTGCTCAGTTGTGTAAATAAGATAAATGTAAGTCGCTCTGGATAAGGACGACTGCCAAATGCTGTAAATGTAAATGGCATTAAACCAACTTTAAAATTACATACACACACATACATCCAAACATTATAAATATTTATAAATATATATTTGGTTTGCTTTGGGGACTCATGTGTGTGTTTATCTGTTCAGAACCAGGTCACCAGGAGAAGTTTGAGGCCTGGCTGTCAGAGATAAATAGCTCAGATGGAATTTGCTTGCTGACAGCGTTTGCTCACATGGCTCAGCCCAGACGCACTGACGCAGACCCCGAGTTTGTCAGGACCATCGTGCTGGAGATATATAAGGTGATTTCCTTCCTATACTCACACCTTATATTGTGGAACCTTTTACTGTACATATTTGCTCAAAAGTTTGTACCCTTTTCAAAAGTAAAACGCTTAACCTGTAGTTTAAAGTTTCCAAAAAATTCCGGCTGTTCATTTAATTTGAATAAAACCGGTACAAAAAGCTGGATCATTTGTGTGTTAACTGATTGACATGCTTTATTTTTAAAGGCAGCTCATTAAAATATATAAAAACGACCCACAACAAAAAAATAACGAGCTTTTTACAGAGCAAAAAAACAAATATGTGGTGGCAAAAGTGGGTTAAATAAATAAATAGCTGTAATGTAGTGTTTTCGTGTATTTTGTGAAATGCTTAATTAAACTGTTAAACACAAATAATTAAAACATTATTTGAAAAAAGTTCTTTATTTATAATTATCCACTTCCATTACTGTTTTTTATCATCTTATGTGTTTTTATATTGTACTACTGCTATAAAGGTGCAGTCAGTGGTACAAACTTGATTAGCTGCTGTTGCTAAGATTATTTATTCAGTTCGTTTAATTCTTTATTCTTCATCAGGTGTCTTATGTCAGTGTAGCCACACGGGAGATCTTCTCTAAAGTGGGGAGAGAGTTATTAGCTGCTATAGCCACAGCTCACCCGGATGTCATTTCCATTCTGCTCGAAAGACTGAAGGAAACAATTGACAAAGTTGGCATGGTGAATAATACTGTTTTCCTCATATTAAGCATGCATATTTGTTTCAATTATAATATAATGTTAAATAGATTAATAGATTATGTTAATAATAAAATGTCCAATATTTCTTAATATATCCAACACTCATCATCCCCTCAATATCTGCAGGTGTCCTTATACCTGTTTAAGGAGCTTCCCCTGCACTTGTGGAGCCCTAGTGATGATGAGGTTGGTATCATTCGGGGCTGGTTGCTAGATTACAACCTCTCTGCGGTGGAGAATAAACTAGCCTGCATTATCCTGGAGGGTCTTAACTGGGGATTCCAACCTGTAAGTGAGCTCCTAATCTGTTTTTCCTAGTATGTGAGTGTGGTCTAGTAGATGTTAGTGTCATTTTTTTATAAATTGGATTTTTCTTGACCCTGTTGTGTATGGGTGAACAGGCAATAAGTAAATTGCAGTGCTTTAATTTATAATATAGTCTATTACTGTGCTAGAAATTTAATATTTCCAATGTTGCATCTATAGGATAGAATGGTGTATTTTATGTTATTTTTATGTTTTTCTGTGGCTTTTGTCTTTAGAGTGGTTATCTTGCCCTGCCTGCTGCGTTACACAGTGAAGTGGCTCTGCTGGTGGTGGAAGCTTATCAGAAGTACCTCACAGACAAACCATATGCTGGCATCATCTCAGAAGGTCTCAAGCAGGTACAGATGCAATTTTTCAATAATGGACTTATGTAGCAACTTATTGTGGGCTGTTTTGTTAAATAATAGTATCATCTTATCTAAAGCATTTCTTTTCTATCTGAAGAAACTGTTTGTTTTGGAATAGACATGATGGCAGTAATGTCTTAAATTATTTTTCCTCTTATTTTTTCCTTTAGATGTCCTATCTAGCCAATATCATGCGACTGGGCTATACTCCAGAGACCTCTTTTAACCAGTGGGCGTGGGATTTGGTGCTGCGCCTCAAGCTCCACACCAATGAAAAGAATCCCCAGGGTAGCTGGTGTCCACTGCCTTCCTCGGATGTGCCTAAGGTCCCAGAGGTCACAGATTCGCCTACCATGCACCCAGTGCTTAAAGCCATCAGAGCAGGAATCCCCATCGGCTGTTTCCTAGCACTGGATATGAGCACGATTGGACACAGGTTCGAAAATAAACTTACTGTAGAACTGCGACAGTTTAAAATCTGTGATTCAATATATTTGTTTATGTGGGTTTATGTTACTTGGCCTGGTTGGTTGTAGTATGTTTTTCTTGTTTCAGTTTAGAGAAGTTTTGCAGTGATGGCATTCCATTACTGAAGACTTTGGTTCAGTCTCGCCACCTCAAAGCTGCGATCCATGTGCTGGAAAACATTCTACCCATGGCCTATCACTGCCCTTTCTACCTCCTCAAGAACGAACAGTTAGGAAGCATTCATTTTTTCATATTCAAAATATTGCACCCTTTTTTTCTTTGTGATTTTTGCCATTAATCTGTGTCCAATTAAGAAATAGGAGGTGGTTCAAAGTAATGTGTATTTGCTTTACGCTTTTTATTATTGTGGCGTTCTTAAAAATAAAATTTCCTCAACTGTGATGATATCAATGACCACAGAAAAGCAATTTTATTTTGTTATTTACAGGTTTCTGAGCTGCATCCAGCTGTTTTTGCAGCTTGACAGTGGAACACCCCAAGGCATGACCCAACAGGTCACAGTAAAGGTGGCCCAGCATCTTATCGGCATCTCCACTTGTGAAAACATCAAGCTTCTTAATAGTGTGATTCAGGTTGGTAAATATTGTTGGCAGCTCATTTTCCATTATGATGCATGAGTATATTGACATGGTTAAATATTTATTCGGCAAGGTAAAACCTGTAAACAAATAATATAAGACCTTATTATCGTACTTCAGGCTCACATTGTAGAGAGCTCCAGAACCGGCCGAGTCGGGGCTGTTGCTGTTCTGGAATTCTGGCTGCAGGTTTTGACCAAGCAGAACTACTGGTACAGAGACAAAACTGTCCTGTTCCTCCTGGATCATCTGTGCCGTGCTGCTTTCCTCCACCAGCAGGAAGAATGTCTTTATAAACTGCTTTACCAGCAGCATAAGGTAAAATGAGTCATTCTTATTTGTATATAATGTAAAATAGAATAATTAGACAGTTATAGACCAAAAATAAAAAAGTTGGCTTTCTTGCAGAATGCTCTAGGTTACCATGGCGATAAAGGTTTGTTGTCATCGGTAGTGGGTTGGATTGTGGCAGGAAACATTACTCCTTCTTTTATTGAGGGTAATGCTCTGACTGGTGAGGTATGTAACGTATATTGTGATGTGGTTCCCTTTTTATTTAAAACAGAAAATGTACAATATTTTTAATTATTCAAGAAAAATGATAATTCATCTGACACACGCATTGTCTGCCTTTAGGTGTGGTTTGCTTGGCTAGTTTTAAACATGGAGTCCATCTTTGAGGAAGATTCTCAGCTGCGACGCTGTGTGGAGCATGAGCTCGTGTCCAACCCTGTTCTTACCCCAGATCAAGCGCTCAAGGTCTCTTTCCTCTCCTCTTTAAATTAGAACATTTATTATGTGTAAGATATAAAATGTAATTGTATTATCCCTTGCGAGGTACTGTTAATTAATCAAAATAGTTCTTTAATCATATGTGTAACATATAGTGCTTTTACTTGCATATCTAAACATTGTCTGTAATGTTTTATTTGCTCTGTACATTATGTTTATTAGAAGGCTCAGCTACGCCTAAAGCTACACGTAGTGCCCTGCCTGCAAAGGCTCATGGTTTATCGGTGGGCTCAGCAGGCCCTGGTGACACCAGCAGATCACCCACTTGTGCCTCTTATTTGGCAGAATTTTTTACATCTCTATCTTCGCCAGCCTGGCCCAGAGTTTGGGTGGGTTTCTGCTGCTCTAGCATTGTTACAAAATTGCTTCTGTTATTAAAAGTCATAAAGTCAATAAGATATTTTCTGTGTGTGTGTGTGTGTGTGTGTGTGTGTGTGTGTGTGTGTGTGTGTGTGTGTTTTTTTTTTTTTTTTTTTTAGACTGGAAGCTAAAGGTTGTATTGGAAAGCGCTATTTCCACAGTGCTGCACACATCAATCTGATAAAAGACCTCAAGCAGCGGCTGGTGGAGGTGTGTGACTTTCACCATGCAGCTGGCAAGGCCCTGAAGGTATTGAGTCCTTCCAGTGACCCACAGAGTGAGGAAGAAGTTACCCCAGGGACCCCTATAACTCAGTTTATGACCTCTCCTGAGCTGCATGTCGAACTAGTTAGGTATGCAAAGTGAAATGTCTTGAAATGTAATGCAGCTATTAACAGAATGTAGTTTCCAGAAGATCTTCTAATTACTTAATATTTGATTATTTTCTGCCAGGCTTTTCAGTGCTTTTGCACTGTGGATGGATGATGAAAGCTTACAGAAGCAAGAATTGTACTTGCCCTCATTACCAAAACAGTACGATGCCCACCGGTTAGCCATGACCATGCAGGGACAGCAGGTGGGACCATATTGTGCTTATGAAGTGCATTTCCTAAATATATTTTTAGCTGAACACTTTTTTAGGATTTATATTTTATTAAAACATAGTAAAATGCACCATAAATGATGAGTTTACAATCGATTACAGACATTTTTATTTATTTATGTTTGTTATTTCTATATCATTTATAATTTTGTATACTAATGTTACTTCCATCAGTTTCAAACACAAAAATATGTTGTAATCAAGAAATGAATTTCAGTTATTATTATTTAATTAATTTCTGTTTTGTTTGTCCTGATATTACATTATCCTGTGAAAAAGGACGATATAGCCTCCTAGGTGGAGGACATCAGTGCCTTAGTGTAGAGGTAAAAATATGATATGGTTTAAATATCAATGCTTTCAACTAAGAGTGGAAAAACAGAGCCTTTAGTCCCCCCAGTGGTTATCCAGGCCTCCTGGATATAAGTGGTGCAATTCTTTGGTACAATTATGATGTAGCTTATGACGTTTAATGTGATGTAGGAGCCATGGATGGAGTATATGGACATCGAGCGAGTTCAGTATGAGTTAAACGAAGTTCTTAACCTGTGGGTAAAAGTTAAAAGTGAGCCTTCATTCTCCCAGAGGAGCAGCAGCTCCATCTTTACCGACTTCATTAATCCTCAGGCTGGTATGTTTACAATTTTTTGTGCAAGTTTAAAACCAAAAAATAACTAAACTATTATTTGCAGAATATTTTTTTCTTAAAAGCTGCCTGTTAATATCAATAACAGGTAAATATAATTTTATAAACAGGCATGTTAGAATGCTCCATAATTTTTTAAGTAAAAGTACCATGATGGAAAAAAAAATCATTTTTACGCGTTATTGAGGAAAAAAATAGAAAAATGGTGCCGTCCTCAAGATTAAGTCATCTTCATGTTACATTAGAACATTTTAATTTGTTGCTTATCTACAGCTCGTGAGCGTATCCTCACGAACCTGAAGAAACACGATGCTCCACAATGTGCATCACTGTTTGTTCCTATGAAGCCTCCAGTACCTGATATCCCCACTGGCAGCCTCTCTGATGCTCATGCATCTACTGCTCTCATCCAGGAAGACCTCACTATGCTGCAGCACCAAGCCAAGTAAGATATACTTTTACTTGTAAAGCTGTTAAGGAAGATTTTTATTATTATGAATGTTATTGTTTGACTATTAAATAGATTATTTATATTTTTTAGGATTTTTTTTTTTTACCAAATATTATAAATTATTCGTTTTTTTTCAAATGAGTGTCAATTTCAGAGGATTAAAAATGAACTTTACATGCAATAACTGTCAAAATAGCATCTTGCCTAAAAAAACTTCACTCTTGGGTGGAACAAAATCGAAACAGCTAAAAATACATTCTCGCTATAATCTTTAAATTTTTTTATGAAAGATGAACACATCGCTATCATTCTGTAGGGTTTCAGCAAAATAGTATAATCCTAATAACTTTCTCAAATTATAGTTATTTAAAAAGTCGTAGAATCCCAAAATCTTATCGATTTCAGTTGATTTAACTAAATGAATCTGTATCTTACTCAGGTTTGCAGCAGTGCGTGAGACGCAGCAGGTGGCGCTGGACAATGAGCTTCTAGAGGTTTTACCTCAGCTCTATATTAACCGTGAGGAGCAGCTGTTTATGCAGCTGGAGTGCAGTGGAAAAGGAGGGCAGCCATGCCAGGGCCCGGCACATATAACTGTAAAGGTGGGTTATAGATACAACATTACATATATTTACTTGAATGTATTTACGCTTTTGGATTTATCTGACGTCCATCTGTCGTCTTTGACGTTATCTAGTACGCAGGCATGCACAAAGTGGAACCAGTGCAGAATCAGATCCAGTCCCTGAAAAGTGACATAAGGCAGCTTCAGACAGACACAGTAAAGCCTCTTTCCCAGAGTCTAGCCGAGGCTGCTGTGCATACTGAAAACTTTATCACGTCAGTACCTTGCTCCTTCTACCTTATCCACGTAGCCAATTTATTTTACAAAATCCGAGAATTTTTTTGTATTTCTCCCTTTTCTCTCTATTTTTCCTTTTTTTAGGACCTTAGTCAATGCCTACAAATTACGCCCATCACCTGCCATGCAGAAAGTAGGAATTGTGGCTTTCTATCAGATTGTGGCTTCAATTTGCGAGGACACACAGAGACACCCACCTACACGCCAGTTTTTCACTTCCTGCGTGGAGATCCTTGGGCAGGTAAAGTCATTTATTAAAGTCTGTTGGTGACCCGTCCAATATGTACCCCTGCCTTTCAACCAATGACTGCTGGGATAGAATCCAGCAGATCCCCGTGACCCTGATTAGGAATAAGTGGGTACAGACAATGGATGAATGGATACTGCTCACATCAGCATTTTTTTTAAATAGTGTAAAACAGAGCTATCAGCCGACTTTAATGAGCCATAACTTTTGTTACAGACAAGGTATGAAAAAGAGCTTAAAATCAGATTTCACATGGTATCAAAACCTGTAATGGGTAAATTTAACCATGTGATGGGTTTTCCAGATTGCATCACATACTGTATATATAAATTCATAAAATTTGTAGTGCAGAAGGTAATGATTATTTATCAGTCTGATTTTCCTGGTCCCAGGTCTTCATTAGAGACACTCAAGCAGAGTGTAAGCGCATGCTGAGGACCATCCTGCAGAACAGACACCTGTGTAACTTGCTGTCTCCCTACTTCACTCCCAATGCCTCACCCTCTGAATTGGTGGCTCTGTATGAAGAAGTGGTGACGGCTTTGCATGCTGACAGCGGAGACGTCATCTTCATGCTCCTCACAAAGGTGTGTCTTTTAGTAACATTCCCTTGCTGCCTTACATAGATTCTCATACTGTTCTATTATTTTTAAAAGTAAAAAATATTTCACATGATCTTGAAGAAACTTAACCCTAACCTAAGTTCACAATATTATCCATAAAATTCATAATGATTACCGAGTTTAGACACTGATGTCAGGTAAAGAGGTCTGAGTTACATTCAGCATTCCAGTTCATCCTAATGGTGTTCAGTGCGGTTACGTTTAGGGCTCTTGGCATAACACTTGAGTGCTTCCACTCCAATCATAACAAAGAATGTCTTTATGGAGCTCAGAGGCTTTGTGCACAGAGGCCATTGTCATGTTGGAACAGTGTTTTGGGTCCAGTAATACTACTTCATACAAAGTCATTCTAGACAACCGTGTGCTTTTTTTTTTGCACTTTTGGCTATATAGTTTATCTACGTTTATGAGCAACAAGTAGTTCTACAGCTTAGAGAAGTAACTTTTAAGCATTTAATTAAAACTGCATTACTAAAAGTCCTATTTTTCATTTCTGTCTTCTTTAGTTTGATTTGGTACATTGGCTCTCCAGCAGTCAGCCACCATTCGCTGATCGCAGTTGTTTAATAGAGCTCATCCATTTGGCACTCACAGCTTGTGGCCTGGAGCCTGAGCCCGAGGTTCTCATGCCCTTTAACCTTTTCTGTAAGCACTGGACTCAGCTGCTGGTCTACCAGTTCCCCGACCACTACAGTGACTTCCTCAGACTCTTCACACAGAGTAAGTTATATGTATTCATACACAAATGTGTAGCTGGGATATAAAAGAAGTGTAATCACATGGACGTTTGTGTATGGCAGGTAGCTCAGAGCAGCTTCTGAGTGCCGATTGCTGGAGAGCATCACTGAAAGTGCTTGGATGCTCATCTACTCGCAAAAATAAAGTGTCAAAAACGTCTTCCACACATTCGGTCTGTCTCTCCCCTCAACAGGTAATATGCTGTAATTTCATTTTTTTTTTCTCAAGTTCTGTAAAATGATTGCTAGATTTTTTTGTGACTGCAGTCAGAGCGAAATGTCTAGTTAGAAACCCAACAAAGCCTGTAATATGCAGTAATCATACAGCTCAATATTGCAGCTTTCAGACGAGCAGAAAGAGCTTATAGTCCCAAACTTTAAAACTTCAACTGTTTAATAATAATAGGTTAATAAATTAAACGTTAAATCAATCATCTTGTGCACTGAAAAGATGATAATCTTTGAGTAATTTAGATGCTAGCTAGTTATATATAGATGGGTAGTTTTTGCTTATTAGCTTCAGTTGGTATAAGATGATGTTAGCAAACTAGCTTTTTTATATAGTAATAATATACAGCATGCATGGTTAGCCTAATTTAAGTATTAAATATATGTTATATGAGAACTAAAGTTTTCCAAAAAAAAAACCCTAAATCTGCTAAACTTAATATTATTAATACATTATCTTAAATTAGCTTACAAGCTATCGTTAGCATAACTCATATTTTAGTGAAAGGATTTGCTGATTCTACACTTAAAACACATAAATTAGGTTAAATAAAAAAAAATTAGCTGTAATAATGTAGAAAAATTGGAAGAATTTTGTTTTTCCATGTCTAAATCTAGTCTTCTGCAGAATAATTTTCTGCAGGGTTGGATATGTAGTAGTATCTTGTTTCCAGATAATCAGGCTAAGAAGGTCTTTATTTGACCCAAAGGATGTATGACTGACATGTAAAGCAACCAATCACAGTTTGTTTTCTTCAGCATACCACAGTGCCACAAACAAATCACAGTGATTTCATTTTCCTTGCAGGTTAACGAAACCATAGAATGGCTCTCAAAGTACTTTCTCAAGCTCCGTCTATCTAAGGGAGACATTCGCAGCTTTGGCCTCCTCTCCAGATGGAAGCCGTACATTGAGGAGGTCAGGATGTTCTGGGAGTATCTGATCAGTTACCTCATTGATTTGGAGCTGAACAACTGTAGCAAGGAGCCCGTGGGGAATGAAAGACTAGTCAAAGGTACCAGAATGACATTAGCTAACATGCTAATCAGAGACTAACAGGCATTTAGGGTAGCTTTGTAGGTATTTTGTGTAATATTCGACTATTTGGATTGTTTTTATAGCTGACAACTTAAGTTCTAGACAATAATTTGATCATGAAATGCATTTATTTTCATCAGTTGTTATTTATTCGTGTACAATAACAGGAACTTGGATTTTTTTTATGTACAGTGACATTATTTATTTTAAATTATTTACAGTAACAGCATTTTACCTATTTAGTATTCATCAACAAACATCTTGCAATTTTTCTTCCAAAGTATCTTCAAATGTAATTATTAGCACACACATTTTTGTATGCGTTATTCTAAAAATCCCTTAGAGATTCAAAGTTTCAAGATAAAATTAAACCAGATTAGTTTTTTGCAGGGTTTTTTTGGTTATTTATTTTCATTTTATTTATTTATTTATTTTTAATGTCTGATGAAGGTTCCGGAGGTGGTGTGTAAATGTAATTGGCGCAACTTGAGGTCGCATTTTTAACATTTCAGACACAAATTTCCAACTCTTTACTTGAGAGCTTTACTCTCTAGTCTGTGGTGATAAACTTGAATGCTCTATAACAAGTTTAAAAATTTTGTTCTATTTTTTTCTTAACATTCTCATAACTACTTTCCACTTCACACCATAATGTCAAGAATCCAGAAATACTTTTAGGCAATAATCTGCTACCACAGCTTTAATAGCACGTCCACATATAGCACAATTGCCTTTCAGACGCCCAGAGTTTGAATCCCGGTCCAGGCACTTTTCCCAATCTTGTCCCCCACTTTCTTTCTTCCACCTTGTTTTCAGTCTATCTACTGTTATAACTACTGTTAAAAACACCCAATAAAGAAATCTTTGAATAGTTTAGTGTTGTTAACGCTGGTGTTTTTTAGTTAATTAGGAATGTGTTGCAGGCTGCTGTGTTTTTTAATCTGTTCTCTACTGTGACCTTTTGCAATTATAGCTCTTGAGGAACTCTATACAAAAATGACTAAACTCTTCAGCCCCTGGATTTTGGTTCTGGACACAGACGATGCAAAGTATGCTCCAGTCCCGCTTACTCATAGTGTTTCATAACTGTTCACAGTCGAAAAATACAATGCTTGTTTTTGATGCATTGTTTTTTTGATCCCTTAGCAATCCTCGCTGTTTCCCCTGGCTTGAATCAGATACCACAGTAGCAGTCAGTCTGGTTGGGATATACACAAAACTAACTGCAACCCTGCAAGACAAATTCAAGGGTAAAGATTTTTTGTAATCGAACGCTGTACTATGTGTATTTAAAAATAGATCTATATCATTAAAATTGACTTGCAGCATAATGCTAACCCGTAAGCTTTATTATGTGATTTAGATCGCCTTTTGCCTGGACAGAAAAGTGCTCTGTGGCTTCATCTCATGCACTACTGCAAAAGCTGCACCTCTCCCAAAATGCCAGAATATCTTCTGTATAATTATCACACTGAGTACAGCCAACTGCCCTGGAAGGATCTTTTTCCAGACCAGACTCTCATGAACCAGTTCTTCAATGTAAGAGCCTTTTCACACAGCACACACGCACACACAGACACACACACACACACACACATCTGAGCATACAGGATCAAATAGCATTATAGATATGGCACAAAGTTAAAAAAATAAATACATGACTTCCATGTTGTTTAAACCTTGTTCCAAGCCTCATTTTTTTTCCTCCAGGTGGAAAGAGGAAGTCCAAAGAGCTGTTTCCTGTTCATGGGCGAAGTTCTTTGTAAAGTGAACTGGGTCAGTGTGTTAAGTGATGCCCTGAGCCCGCAGCCTAGTGACAATTCACACATGATGGTGGTCTATCTTCTTTACCTGATGGTCTTCTTAGCCAAAGAGGATCATCTTGTTAGCAAACCTGTAAGTGTCCACATTAAATAATTGTTTCAGTCACATTATTCTTTAAAATAATGTTTTAAAATGTTTTTTTTAGGCTGTAGTGATTGGTGATTTGGCAAATCGGTTCTTTCGGACTGTTCATAAAAACAATTCCCCGGTTCTTTTACGCCCAAACGTAATGGCGTCAAAATTTACAATTGATTTAAATTATTATTTTTATATCATCTGATTTAAAAAAAAATCAGTTTTTGAAACTAAAGCACCCAAATACAGGTACAGGCAGTGATTAACAAACAAGGATATTTTATATTAAAGATAAAAAGTGAATAAATGAGTCTTCATCAGATCCAATTACTATGCATAGTCCATTCCGATTTCTGTGTTAAAACTAGTTTGATTCAGATTGTGCTGTCAGTCAAAGCAGGCAGTCATGTACTGTTTGCTCAAAAAATTATGCTGAATCACCCAGTATCATCAGCTCATCGGTTCTCTAACCAGGCGTGTTTTTGTATAAAACAGTTCTCGGATCGATGCACTGTGATCAGATTACTGTTGCAACTGGCTCTGGAGTATATCCCTCTAGTAGTGAACGTGTACCTTCGTTAGTCTACGGCACGCTATACACTATCAGCTGCAGTAACCGAAGAACTCAGATAATTTCATATAAAAATAATACAATGCTGTATTTTTATCATATCAATTTTGTTTTATAGTCTTATTTATGGGTGTTTTTCTTAATCCTTGGAATTAGAGTGTCTCTAATACAGTATTTTTTTATTGTTATGCACTTAAACCAACTTTACGTTTCTATTTTTTGCAAATCTTTTTTTTTTTTTTTGGAATGCATTTTATCTATTTCACAAATCTATTTTCTAAATATGTTTTTTTAATGTTCTTTACAGGATTCCCCACTTTTAAGTCTTCTTGGCCAGTCGTCATCTCTACCCTGGCATTTAGTTGACATCTCCTCGTACCAAAATGTCACAAGCTACGTGAACACACACTACCAAGCTTCCCTTGTTCTTAGCCAAGAGACATCATTACAATTAGTAGTTAAACTCCTCAAGATGGCTGCAGGCTTTGGTGCCACTTTAGATGGATTACATCACAAGGTTAGCATTAATTATTACAAGTTACACAAATAGATAATCTTAGTTGTTTTTGTTTTCCTAATTTACCATTTGCCATTTTTGTCAGGACATGACCTTAAAGTGCCAAGCGTTCTTCCATTTGATGGTGCAGTTTCTTACATCTCTGGATCAGAATGGTAACATCAGTCTGGCCTTATTGGAAACAGAGATAGAGAAGCTTTTGGAGTGTATTGTCATTTTTAACCCACCTGGTAAGGGTTTTTCTTTTTTTTTCTTGCCTTAGTTCAGCATTACACTGTATTTGACGGGTAATTTATAATATTGAATCGTCGTATTGGTCATACCAGATTGATTCATGCCTTTTTTATAGAAAGGCGAAGACCCACCCATATGCATGTTCTGTAAGACTCCTCTTTTGTATACACGTTTTATTAAACGGTTCTGGTATTAGTAGAAATATAACACTATCTTATGAAGTACATTTTCTCAAAAACTTATTCAACAACTTTTGAACTGTAATCGCTGCATTCTATGTTTTTTTTTTGTGTACGTTTTGCTATAAGGATGTACTTCGATTAGATTCATTTTATTCCTCCAGAAACAGACCTTCAGCAGAGGCACATGGCCACGTGCAGTCTGTTTGCTGAGATGTTGACTCTACTGAATGGTGCAAGTGTGTCAACAGCAGAGCAGCTTTGCACTAAACTTCATTCCTGGGTAGAGAAACGAGCTCGAGGTCCCCTGGTGTTGCCTTTACTCACTGCTGCCTGCAGATGCCTGGCATCTGTACGCCATATGACCCGCACCACTGAGGCCTGCATATTGTCCTTCTTTAGTAATGGTAATTTTCTCCAAACATTAAAAAAATCAACATTTACATCATCTTGATGTTAAAATTCAACAGCTTGAGTTTCAGTTATGAAAGAATGTTGGATCTCTCACAGGTGCCTATGTGGATCAGTACTCTGGCTGGGGGCCTATACTGGTTTCTCTACAGGTTCCTGAACTCACTGTGGAGGATTTTATTCTGGAAAGTCTGGCCCTCGGCAGCTACCTCACACTCTACGTCTATATTCTTCAAAAGCTTAACATGGAGCAGACTCTGCTAAATGAGAAGAAGACTTTAATGCTGCTTAACTCCTGGATCAACCAAGTTTTTCCAAAGTAATTTGATTTCTTGTGGTTTGATATTCAAGGGAAGTGAAATCTCACTGCTACAGTGATATCCTGTGAAATGTAGTGCAAGATTTATCTTTTGTTAGACACCATTTTGTAATAAAGATTCTCTTTTGGGATTTATCATATGTGATAAGTGTATAACTGTATGTACAATATTACAGTGGACCCGCAGATGAAGCCAAACTGTTTCTGTGGTGGCACAAAGCCTTGCACCTGATACAAGTTCAGGTGAATCAAGGGGACCCATGTGGTCTGGACACTCTGGTACTTTGCGTGTCATCCTTTCAGAACCACCTGGCCCAGCTGGGAGAGGAGCGGCTCAACTCTGGCATTCTGGGAGCCATCGGTCTCGGACGCAGGTCACCACTCTCCAACAGGCAAGATGTCTAGAGTCACGTAGCATAACACCATTAAAACAGAGTAAAAGGCTGAGTTCATATCAGTTCTGTGTTTCCACATTGAAGACAACTACAGGAGTCAAGTTTAGTGTTTAAGCCTGGCGCCCATATGCGCAAGTCATTGCACTCCGGCGACCCGGGTTCGATTCTGACTCGGGTCCTCGGTTCTCACCTCTCTCTCTCTCCATCTCCCCTATTTTATCCCACTGTCCTATCGATAAAGGCAAAAAATTAAACATGATGTAGTATTGTTGGCTCTGGTGGTCTAGTCTGTGCACGTTCATTTGTTCAGGGGGTGTGGGCTTGGATTGCAATTTGCAGCAGGGGCGGGACGTAAGCTATCAGACTACAGTTATAATTTTCTTATTTTCTCAAAAATGCTTTATGTGGTCTAACTGGGGTTTTTTTTTTTTGTTTGTTTTTTTTTTTTTTTTTTTTTTTTTTTTGTTTTTTTTTTTTATTTACAGATTTCGGGTTGTTGCTCGTAGCATGTCAGCGTTCCTCCTGGTACAGGTGCCTTCAGAAAACCAGATACGCATCCAGTCAGGAACAGAGCTTCAGCTCTCCTTGAAGGCCCAACAGGTAGGATCTTAAGGTTCAGCTAGTAAATAGGCAAAGCTGTAATTAGTAAACTCTTGTGTTAAACAATACTTTTTTAATGTATAAACTGTTATATTTTAGACTTTGTGTTCTCTTTACTTTGCTGGAGGAGACCAAAGAAACACAAAAAAACAATTATTTGTACAGATTAACATTTACTAGTGCAATTTAATATGTTCATAATTTCAATAATGTCACGTTCTCAGGCTGTAACACTGCTGGAGGCCATGTCGAGCAATAAGCAGTATTCGGAGTTGCAGCAGATTTTGACCCAGGCCTGTCAGTTTATTAAGTACCCGGGTCACTGCCTGCATGACAGCAACCGCCTTTTATCCCTGCTCATCAACTCGCTGTATCCAGATCTTCATTACCTGGACATCATGCGCTAGAAAGCATAAAGTCACAGACTTTTCAACTACACAAGTTGTGTTAAAAGGCCCTGAGCACAACAGACTGGAAGTAAGATTACATGTGCTTTTATCTGCTCCTTACCTGGAACATTGTCAGGAGCAAAAGGTTTTGGATGTTTTGTGGAAAACAGTGCCAAAGAGAACCTTTAAAAATCATGAATTCAGGCCTGTAAGGAAATCCCGGTGTGTGTGTGTGTGTGTGTGTCTGTACAATAGTAATGTTACACAGCCCTCGTTTTCGCCTCCCCTTCTTTGATGTTGGCGAAGTGGTGACCCAGTGGTTAAGCTGTTGGACTGATACCTGGAAGATCAAGGTTCCCAGAACCACCAAGCTGCCACTTTTGGGCCCCTAAGCAGGGCTCTTAACCCCCAATTGCTTAGTTGTGTAGAAAAGAGAAATGTAAGTAAAGGAGTTTTCCTTTTCAGATTATTTTCCTGGTGGCATTTTATACATTCAGTTTTGTCACTGACAAATCAGTCAATATCAATACAATTTTCAATCAGAATGTCCCTTATATTGAAGCGATAATACCCAGACTCCTTCTTCCATCAGATATATTTTCCAGATAAATGGAATGGACTGTGGAATTGCCTATTTATGGCTCTGTCTGAAGTCGCATGCTTATATTTTATATAGGCTAAATTGACTATGTGAGGTGAGTAGTATGTCCATATCCTTAGTATGCCAAATACAGCACTCAAAAAGTTCCCGGATGACCTGCTACTCTCACCCGGATTTTGAAGTATGCATACAATGTACACTTTACTATCCCATGAGTGCTTCCGTGACATTATATGTCAGGCGTCAATATCAAGTGATGGATTTGGTACGTCCGAATTTCATTTATGCTACCCGTAACCACACTATATAGAACGCACTTGCTCAATGGTCAGGAAGTATGTAATTGCTTAAACGTAGTACATACTCGAGCAGTATGCGATTTCAGACAGCTTATGTTTCAATCATGGTCCAATGCTAAACCTGGCCTGGCAGTCAGAGCGGCCATTTCAAAACTGGGCATATGATGTGCTAATAATACAAAATCATGAAACGGATCTCAAAATGTGCTACAGATTTAACTTCATCTTAAATTTTCTAGGTTTATATGCTCAGTTTTATTAGGTATTTTGGTAAGGATTTCAGTGGTTCCTTATAACTTTGAAAGACACTAGCTTGTATCTGTTTAGATCGAATGTTGTGCTATTAGAAATGTTTCCTAAAACCGATCCGTTTATAATAAGTAAGTTCTACACTATACCTTTGACTAGCATACAGTATTTAACACTCAGGTCTGTTGTGTAAACGTTAGGGAAGCCTGTAAGCATATGATGAGGCCAAACACACTTGCACACACTTATTTTTGCCACATGATTTATTAAGTATGCACTTTATAGACTGTCTGACTTGGGAATCATTGCATGTTTGCTGAATGCAGTCAAAAGTTTTTTTTAGGATTTTTAGTACTGTGTTTTCAACTGTTTTGTTTCAGTTGTTTTAGATTCTTGATTATATTTTATTTAAATCATCCAAAAGATGGGATTTGGAAAGGCTTTATGTTTATGCTGAAGCACTTTTGCATTTAACATGTTGAATTCGCTTAAAAATAATTAATAATAAGTAAACTTCAGTATGAACAGCCTGTGAAATTATAGTGCTGTTCACACAAAAACTCTGGATACTGCAAAACCCTTGAGAGGTCATAAAAATTAATTTATTGATCACAACACATCTTGTCAGGTGTTTAGTTTGACATAGTAGTAGTCTGTGTTTGTGATAATCTGTGTGGGTTTTTTTTAATAAAGTACTGATAGTTTAATAAAGAAACGAGTAATCTATCAGGTTAGAGTTTGAGATTTAAATAGGTGGAGTTTAATTTAAAGTCCCAGTTACTAATAATGTTTCTGTAATTAAAGTGTTCTTTGGGAAACAGTTGTTATATATTTAAAAAAAAAGCAAAAACAAGCCGGAAAAAAGGCAAAAACAAGCCACAACTTGACAGTATTTTAAAAAGCAAACATACAATCACAATACAGTGGAAAAACTCCTGACCAATAGGGGCTGCTGGTCCATGTAATTGCACGCAAGATTCTGATTAAATGTTCTGGATTTTTACTGTCGCACACCAAGACTGAATGTAAGTAAAACTAAATATAAAGTTTATTTTGTACATGTTTATTTAATAAATAACTAAAATTATTAAGATCACATAACATATAAGCATGGATACTCTCTTGTGGGGGGGGTTAGTTCCAACACTGTCCCCTAATGGTTGGGTGCAATTCCGTAGTGTTGTGAATTGATTTTGTTGTGTTCCAAACTTATGTTTGCTTTTGAAATGACATTGAGTTCTGCACTACTGGGCCACCGTAGGGAAGCGTGTTTCCCGGGTCAAAAATAAAACTAATTAGGTTGTAACAAGAGCACAGGTTTATTTTACAGGTTACTAAAACTTGTGTGTGGGGAAGTGATAGCGCAGTGGTTAAAGCGTTGGACTGCTAATTGAAAGATCAGGTTTCAGTTCCCAGCACAACCAAGCCGCCACTGTTGGGCCCCTGAGCAAGGCCCTTAACCCCCAATTGCTCAGTTGTTTAAAAGAAATGAATGAGAGTCACACTGGATAAGGGCTTCTGCCGAATGCCGTAACTATTAGAATACTGGATATTAACTGTTTAAAGAACATACATTTGTAACCAATTAAAATTGGGTTTAATTATTTATTTATTAATTAAATCATTTATGGGGTCTTGATGATCTGAATCAACTAAATAAATTTTTTTGTCACCTCTCAAGGGCTCTGGAGTAAACACACATTACTGAGTACGCACTGTCACTCTTTGTGTCTTCTCTGTATTTTTTCATGATTTTCCAACTTATTTGAACAAGTTGTAAATTCCAAATGTAAAAGAGATACAAATGTAAAAGCTTTAGATTAGAACCTTCCCTAAGTCAATAATAAAATCGAGACATGAAGAACTTCTTTTTGTGTTTTTGTGATGATGTATTGGAAATAGTATTAAAACGTTAATGATGATTAATTCTGTTATGTTATGTTAACAACATGTTTATTCCTGTTAATACTTTATAAAAAATTATTTTCTATATACAGGGTGACGAGATACAAAAAAAGCCTGTCCATGAGGCCAATGTTAATGTTAGTCATAAACGTGGTAAAGCGACAGTCCATGAATTATTACTTTTATGAAGATTTGCTGGAATGCAAGCAGGGGGTGAAGGCATGTGAGTAAAGTAAATGACTGCAGTCCACAAAATAGAAGACGTACATTCTCTTTGTTTATTCACTACCCTGAATCTATTAACATGTGAAAGAAAATCAGTCGGTATCCTAAAACTGATAAATAAATGCTAAATAAAAATCTACAAACCATAAAACCTTTATTTATCTGGTGGCTTAAATGTGAAGGTGTATGAGGTGTATAAAGGACACTCAGACGCCGCTTCAGCAGATAAATAATTTACTTAAGAATGCCAACTTACATTATTTCCAGACTCAGAAATACGAGGCAGAGCCGACTTTCATTTTGGTACCTTATGTGATGCAGGCTGCGCCCCCGTCGTCTCTGTTGCTATGGTTATCCCATTTTTTCTACGAGCAGACAGCAGATGGGAAAGCGCTGATGAACGTCCAGGTTCTGTTCGTTTTCACTCTGACGGTTCTCTTTACTTGTGACTCAACTCCACATGTAAAGACGTCAGCTCTGTTTAACACCCTTAATAAACTGCGTAATGTGTGAGACACGTCGTCTGCTGCTCAGTATAAAAGCTCGGTATGGTTCCGTCCTCGTGAGGTTTAGTCTTTACAGCTTAATATTGTGTGAGCAACTATTGTATGGCAGCACTGATGACAAAACAGATGTTTATATGACCTGCATTACAAAGCGTTTAGATAGCTCTGTCTTTGCTCTAACACATTTATTTGAACTCATTTAAATATATTAGTTGAGTTAGGTATATTAGTGAAACAAAAATAACAGGACCATGAGTACTCCAGGCCTGCAGGGTTTCTTCTGTTCCAATGCTAAAGATATATTCTAGAAGAAACACAGCAACAATCTCGCCAAAATATTTCGTTCTAGTTCTCATATTATCTGAATGGTAAGCACAACTAACCTATTTAGAAATACTACAGAGGACTGGATTTTCTTCCAAGAGGAAAGCTCTTTCTTCTGTTCTCCTTTAAAGATTTCCATTATAAGCAAATGCTTTGTAGAGAAACAAAAACTAAAATATTGGTAGCAGCTTTATGTTAAAAAAGATCCCTTAGCATATTATACATACTAGATTATATCGTCTTTAAACCACCTGGAAATTTAATTTAATTTAATAGGGTTTAAAATTCAGATATTTTTGTATCTATATCGTTCTAACTAAGATGGGCTCGCCATTGTATAGTTTCAGGAATTCACTGAAACTGTAAATCAGTAAACTCCTCCTGGTCTGGTCATCAATATTCACATTTCTGTCTTGGCAGGCATCTTTATCCAGAGCAACTTACAATAATCATTTAATTTAACTGAGCAGTTTAGGGTTAAGGGCCTTGCTCTGGCGTCTAAAAATGGTAGCTTGGTGATAGAAAATACACCCATGATCTTCTGATCAGCAGTCAAACCCTTTAAACACTGAGCTACCACTTCCCCCTCTATCTAAAGCACCCAAATAAATACATATTACTTTTAAAGTTAAAGGTTAAACCCACTGTTTTTTGAGAATGTCTACTATTTATTTATTTATTTACTTACTTACTTTTTAACGCCATGCCCGCACCAAGGCTATTTTTCATGGCAATTACACACTCGTAAACCTGTGCAAAAACTGGGAGAACATGCAAACTCCACACGAAAAAGCCCCTTTAAATCAAACCTGGGACTTTTTTTTTTGCCTTTATTGATAGAACAGAGGGATGAAATAGGGGAGACAGAGAGAGAGGTGGGACCGGAAGGAACCCAAGCTGGAATCAAACCCTGTTCGCCAGAGCACAACAACTAGCGCATGTGGATGCCGGCACCTTAACCCACTACACCATGGCGCAGGCCCTCTTGACCTTTTTGCTGTGAGGCAACAGCGCTAACCACTAAGCCACCGTGCTGCCCCAGAATGTCTATTATTAAAAAAAAAACCAACAACCCTTTTTCTTGTACCAGAATTTAGTATTCTTGGGGTTTGTTTTCTAATTCTGTTCACTGGATTCCCCTGTCAGGCTCAAAACCATGTGGTTTGATTTGTATGCACAAGGCAGAGCAGCTTCCTTTTCCTCAGCAATGCCTTTTTGGGGGAAGGACTAGCAGTAATAGAATTCTAAGATTTGTCTTTATTTATACCCTAAAATAATGTGCCGACACACGATGCACGACCCTCAATTAACCCCCAATTCCAGCATATATATACACAGTTGCTAGTTTTTTTATTGTTTAGCTATATGGTAGCTGCTGACTGTTGCTTTAAATATTCTATAAATAGTGCATCAGCTCCCCTTTTCCAATCTGTCAGCCGAAAGGAAACACTGGAGACATGCTGCTGATCAGCTGTTAAAGTGAACTACAGCATGGTTTTCTTGAAGTTTTTAATCATCTTAGTAAGGTTGAGAAAAAACCTTTTAATGGCCAACGTTGACACTGGGTACTGCAGGGCAATTACGGCAAATTATGCAAAGAAAATAAGCTACTTTACACCTACACAGGGAAAGTGTGTCATAGTGCTATAGTGACAGACTTTTCACATGTTGTCTTACAATACATTTAAAGTATTAATAAAATCACCCTGCTTAATCATCATCTGTAAGTATTCTAAGAAATAAGTGTTCTGTAAAGTGTTAGTTTTATTTCTTTATTTATTTTTCATGAACTTTATTATCTTTTTAACTACACTTTTAATGATTTTTTCACCAACCTCTATACTTATAACAGATGGCAGCACAAGGCCTTTACACATTGTCACAGAAAGCAAAGACTTGCATGCAGCTTTGTGCTGCCATCTGTTGGCATGTCTTGGCATTTTCTGATACTCCCTTGTGTGTATATATAAATACAGATGTGCTCTTTGTTTAAATCTTTAAATGTAATTGTAGGTGGCTTATAATGATAATTATTTAAAACAAAATTGTAATTTATTGGAATAAGCTTACAAAATAAAAATAATATTTAACCCAATACTTAAGTCTATTGGACACCATACATATTTTCTTATTTAACTCCTTTGTTGTCTTAACAAAGTCTTACTTACTATATAAAAACTGTCCTAAATATGATTTAGAGAGAGAGAGAGAGAGAGAGAGAGAGAGAGAGAGAGCAGGGGCAGCAATTCAGTAGCACATTTTAGTACTTTCCGTCTTTAAAATCACCTCACATTTTAAATGTACAGATTAATAACAGTCTTACCAACAAACTATACTCTGTTCTGATAAAACAGGAATGTATGACATGATCTTGAGGAATAAGCTGCCTGTGGGTTTATGATTCATAAGTCAGCTGACAGTGAAAGCTACAATAAAATCTACTGACTACTAATAAATTCACATTGAATTTCACTACAATCTTTTTAAAAAAGACTTTTCAATTCATTTGACAAAGTTTCTCAATCTCATCAGCAGACGTTGTGGATGAAAAAAAGGTTGCTAAGTCATATAGTTCTTTTAATAGAAGGAAAGTACCTTGTAAATGACTGCGGCATGTTTATTGACTAGGTGTACTCACACTTTCCGTTTGCACTTTACTGGTTAGCATCATCGAAATGTCAGAGGCTTATGTGTTTTAGGAATGCCGGTCTAGTAGGATTACAGTATGACAAATAGAATCAAAATAGCATTGTGATTAGACTGTTGGGTACATGGCTCAGAGACTTTAAAACGGTTTTTATTACTGAAGAAACATGTAAATCTGATTCAGTTGTTTTCTTTCTATCAGTATCTTTCTATTTTTCCAAGCGTCTCTTATTACACACATGGGATAATACCACACTACAGTGTCCCAGTTCTAGTGTGACAGCAAAGCATAGTACCATTGTTCTGTTAGGACCATAGTAATGTCTTAGGATAGAAACTGCTTTACTGCTTTTGTGGCTATAACTAAACTGCCAGTGTCACATAGCTGTTTTATAATGCTGTTATAAGTTGGAACAGAGAGAAAATCAGTTTCACTATAGCTCAATTTGCTTATTGCATGTTAGCTTACCTAGCTAATCAACGATAGCCTCTATCTCTTTCACTCCCTCTTACTCACACACACACACACACACACAGTTAGGTCACTGTGTTAGACGCGGGGGACGAGAGAAAGAGGAGAGATGGAGGAAACACTGACTATCATACGCCTACTATCCGTCCAAGAAAAATCCCATGGTGGAAAACGGAGGAAAAAAAGCTTTGGATGGTATCCATCACATACACATGGTCAGAATGTTCCTAAGTATTGTATATTATTCATTTCCTCAATTAAGCACATTACATCCATATAAGCGTAGTTAAATGTTATTGGCTATTTTATGCCTAAAGTATTTTGCCTTAAAACCCAGTAATATTTTTGCTTTATGATCTTTTTAATATTTCTCTCCTTCTCTGCCATTTCCCACTCCTTCATCTGATTTTAGCTTTTTAGTTTAGACTATGACAACTACTAGTACCAACTGTGAAAATAAAATCCTCCCTCTTCTGCATACAAACTGTGATTGGCTATTATCACTCTGACTGAGAGGGGAGACGGGCTATACAGACATTAATCTCCAGGATCTCCAATTGGGTAATGGTTTTCTCTTGCACTGCTCATATGATTAATTTCTAAAAGATTTTACTTGTTTTTTATACCATGCTGATTACAGTGGATTTCCAAACTATCCTACATTTTTTTTTAACCATGTTGCAAAACTTTTATCCAAGCGGCTGATTGACTTTTAATATTATAGAGTAACATTTTCTGAAAAGGGAAAGTTAACCATAACATTATCCTGCTTACAAGACTAATCTAACTTTCTTATCATGACTCACACATTTCTCAAAGCTTACCTACGAGCCCAAAAGCCTACAATTATTATTTTTTTTTATTTCTATAAAAAGGTGTACACTGCATATGTTCTTTTGACGTTGCATGATGTGGGCACTAGAATACCTCTTAGCCTGATAATGGGCTCTAAGGGTCACAGCATTCGCTAGAACAAACAAGAGGACGCCTTTGGTAAATTGCATAACATCCAGTCATAAAATAATTTAATAGCAGGTTTCAAAAATGAGGACTGGGGAGTGCAAACATGTTAGTTTGGCCTAACAGTGGGCAAGAATGTAGTTGTTGTGAAAAACTCTTTATTCACATTATATTTTTATATATGCACTGCCAGTCAGGTGGATGAGTCATTAAAAGTAGGATTCACAGGATTTCTGTAGGTGGTACCCTGTTGGAAACGATCACTGCATATACTGTGCATAACTACTTTGACACAGCACTCTCTCCCACTCTCTGCCTTTTACTTTTGGTCTGTGCTAAATCGCAACCCCCGTTTGATGCGACAGGATTAAGCTATTTTACTCACAGCTGCACTGACAACAGCACACTCATCTCTCTATTAGCATTAGGCATTAGCATAACGGCTTTATTAGCATTTTAAAAATGTTTTACGTTATTTTTTACAGGATTAATAAATTGCATGATGAAACAGATGAACTACTTAAATGTTCATGCATGCGAATAAGTGAAGTGATTTTTACTCTTCAGTGTTTTTTAGTTTTTAGTTGTCATAAATTGGGTGAAAATAAAATGAAAAGTAGTCACGCTGCACACTTGACAGATACGTATAATAATAGTAATAATAATAATATAAAAAATTATATAAAATTAAAAACAAAATTGTGAAAGCAACTGCAAAAGAAATATATTGTCAAATTGTCAATGACTTAAAATGACACAAGAGTGTACTTTTCATATTTATAATTGATAAACATATAAAAATGCTAGTAAAAAAACCCCTACTAAAAAGCACTATCCTATTCACTTTTATTACTAATACTAGCTTACAGTTGAACAACTGTTATGACATTATCATAATCATACGGACAGGGGATATCCGTTTGTGTGCACTTCTGCAGCATGTTATGATACTGATACCAGATCCTGACACACTCCTTCTTCTAGTATTACTTATTTGCTGAATTCTATCTTTTACATGCTGCCAGTTTCAGATGTAAAACCACATCACATTTAATATAAAATACATCCCTAATCAAAATGTAAAGGTAAATGTTAACTTAGTAAAGCAGCATTGTTGTCATTACAGATAAATGCTTAATGTTCTAAAAAGCTTATTAAAGACCAGATTAATTCTAATGTTGGTGTCAGTAAATCCTAGCCAGGGGCAGGCTCAGGTTCAGGGGTGCGTAACAAAGCACTGAAAGGGAAGGCGGATCATAATCTAAAGATTTTATATATATATTATATATATATATATATATTTATATATATAGTATTATATATTTTATATATATATATATATATGTTTTTTTTTTTTTTTTTTTGTTCTTTCTAAATATACATTTTAGCAAGAAAATGTTAAAAAAATTTAAAAAAGTCTATGAATGTGATCATGGAGTAACATCCTCTAAGCTTGTTTTTGTCTAAATTTATGAATGTTTATTTTGGATTATTATAATTAATACAGTTAATAAAATTGGTCTAATTTTATGTTCCAGTGTTCATAATCCAATGTTAATCCAGGAGTCGTCATTGTAAGTAAATTGTTCCAGAAACAACGAATTATCACTCTTACTCATTTACAAAATGGATTCAGGCGGATGACATCCATTACGTCCATCCTTCTTTACGTCCACCGTGTAAAAAAAGCATTTGTTCCTGTCCCACTTTCCCCATTAGTTAGGTAGGCCAGCCATGCATCAGAGAGAGACCTCGGGCCCCACAGAGGTAGACAAATATAAACTAATGCTTTCAAGTAACTGTTAAGTAATATTAGCGATTATTACCTATAATTTTGTAACAAAAATGTAATGTGACTAAAATTAAATTAAATTACATAAAATGAAAGTACATTGAATTAAATTGGTTGAATTAAGTTGCCAGTAAATTATTTGACACTATATTTTCCTCTCTATCGTCTATCTCTATCTTTTTTCTTCGCCTCTCTCTCTCTCTCTCTCTCTCTCTCTCTCTCTCTCTCTCTCTCTCTCTCTCTCTCTCTCTCTCTCTCTCTCTCTCTCTCTCTCTCTCTCTCTCTCTCTCTCTCTCTCTCTCTCCTTTTTCATAGCAGAGATCTCCCTGACGTGCAAAATATAGCCCAACCAAATTTGTCTCTATTTCCTTCCCTTTCCTTTTTAGACAGTTTTCTTGCATTATTCACTGGCCACCCAGTAAGCAGAAACTTCTTAGTCAGTCTTCACTAAAGTTTTTTCTGTCTGAACAATAATTTGCACCAAAATACTGACTAAATTATTTTATTAACTTGTAGTGAAGATGAGATGAGATGAGATGAGATGAGATGAGATGAGATGAGATGAGATGAGATGAGATGAGAAATGTGATGCTGTGCTGTGGAGGCGGCTCTCAGGGAATCACTGTAACAGTGGGCGTGGCCAAGCCAATGGAGTTACATTACAGCTGCAGCCGCAAGTCAGCAGAGCGATACACAGACACGGTAAGATCAGCGATCCGATCGAAAATTTTAACACTATGAACATGATCCAATCCTGTCTTTTTTAAGAATGTGGGTTTGAGACAGACCTTTCATTAATGTCGGGCTCTACAGCAGTGTTAGGGAATATCGAGGGTAAGATAATAGCTCGTATAGACGACTTCTTTATTTACTTCGAATAGATCAGAAATGATGTTTATTTATATTTGTGGTCATATAATCAAATTTTTGACGTGTTGTGATTCCAGACAGAATGAATGAACGAACATTATGTATAGGGAACATTTTGTTTCTCGGGAATTGCGGGTGTCTGTCTGTGGAATAGATGTCATGGTGCTCACTGGACTATATAAAGTGTGTTAATACGGAGATCACCGTATATACGTCAATAACACTATCTGGGGTTTTTTTCATATTAAAAATAAACTCCAGTAACGTTACTATTTATATTAATCATTGAAATCAACGTGAGATTAATTTTTACTAATTCCGTCTATTGCGATTTCTATCCGTGTCTTCTGAATGTCCCGGGAGTTTTTTGTTTTTTTTGCATCCTCAAGGACGAGGACACTCGCCTAGTTATTGTACAATTACTAAGGAATACCGGGACACCACGAGACTCTCGTGCCATTGTGACGTCAGCGGCTTTGATCCGTCACCGACCGATTTCCCCTCTTCGTCGGCGTCTGTGTGGCCACGTGACATGATACCGTGATCTATGATGTAGATCAGGATTATAGAGTCAGTGCTGGAAGAAATGCTGCAGATTTTTACCTCCATCTCTGTTTGTCACGATTTGCTTCAGATTCCTGCCCTTCTTTATGTCAGTTCAAAATATTTTCTATGAATTATTAACTTTATTTAATATGAGATTCAATTATTATTGATACTGCTGCGAAACCAGTTATGCCAGTGTCATAAATATATTCTGCCTAAAAATATATTCCTCAATCACAAGTGCAAAAATATATTACTCAATCACCTTAACAAAATTGCATTTAACAAAGACATGAAAAGGGCAGGATGGTGGCTTAGTGGTTGGCACTGGACCCGGGTTCGTTTCACAGGCAGGGGTCTTTCTGTGTGGAGATTGCATGTCCTCCCCGTGCTTACGTGGGTTTACTCCAGGTTCCCCGGTTACCTCCCACAGTCCAAAAACCTTTTACCTTTTCAGAGCTGGAATAGGCTCCAGTAGATCTCTGTGAATTAGGGAATAAGCGGGTATAGAAGATAAATAAATGAATGAATGAAAGATTGGAGGAAAAAAAACATTTTAGTTATGAAGCCAAATATTTTGTTTATTAATTTAGATATGCACAAATAGTACATCATTAGTGCTTAAAACAGTTCCCAAGCTGTCTTTCTTTTCTCCTGCATGCTAACGTTGCCAGGTTATGCCAAACATATGAGGAGTGATGACAGCAGGCTTTGGGACAATTTGTGCTCAGAAATCTGTGTTAGATGGGTGTCGGTCAGCACCTCACACAGAGCTTAAATTATGTCAGTGGATCAGTAAATCCAATCTAGCCTAGTCTAGACACCCAGTCTAGCATTTCAGACTAATATAAGACCTTGTACTAAATTAAAGCAGTCCTAATTATTCTGACATTTTGATTCAGACATGCCTGCTAACCCTATTTTAGCATTATAAATTAACATTTAATAAGCATTTATATACCATTTTAGCTTTTATACTGACAGCCATTTGTATTTGTTACACCATTAGTTTGGTCTAACCTGTTCTTTTCCTTGTCTTCCAACAGGAAAGGCTGGTTCCTAAAGAACATTGTCATTCTAAACCATGGGAAAGGATTACTACAAGACTTTGGGCATTCAGTCTGGTGCCAGTGAGGAGGAGATCAAAAAGGCCTATAGGAGGATGGCCCTAAAGTTCCATCCAGATAAAAACAAGGATCCAAATGCAGAGGAGAAATTTAAAGAAATAGCAGAAGCATATGAAGTTCTGAGTGACCCAAAGAAGAAGGCTATTTTTGACCAGTATGGAGAGGATGGTAAGTGCCACGCAATTTGTCAAAAAAAAATTTCTGGGTTTAACCAATGGGATTTATCATTAGCAGTCTAAACAGCGGTAATACTATATATCTTTTATACATATACTTTAACCGTCTTTGGATAATATATTTATTTATAAGAATTAAAAGCTTGAAAGTTCAATTTAGGAATTTCAAAAAATAGTATTCTTCAAGGTCTGTGTATGAGAAATCTATGGCATATGACTATATTTGTATGTCCTGTAGCCTACAGTGATGTTTGTTCTACCGGCTCCTTTATTGTATATACTATTACCTAAAGCTGTAAGACGTTTTTCTTCGAGTACAGTGGTTAAAGTTGCACAAGCATTCATCATACATTTAGTATTTAGTATAAAGCTGCAGATAACAATCCCACAGTTTGATATTACATAGCTCTCTGTGGACCCAGCACTGAATTTCAGACTCTTCAGCTTTGCACATCATTGCACTAATGGGATGTGAAATGAGACACTATGAGAAATGCCACCAGCCTTAGTCAGAAAGCTTAAATACAATTAAATTGGGTTCTTATTAATAAACAGATGTGGATCTTTCAGTGCTTTGTTGATCTCTTGTTTATTGGGATCTGGCCTGAGGAGTCTATTCTAAAGTAACTTCAAGGCAGACGCATAACTAGAAATTGAATAATTATCATGGACTGGTGTTAAAGAATCAAGAATAAAAGTTAGTAGGTACTCATTCTGTGGATTTGGGAAAAAGTACTATTATTTGTAATCCAAACATCCAAACATGGCATTTTCTAGTGAGAAACTTTATGATAAATTATATAAATATTCTCTATTTGATGTCTTTGAAGATGAGTTACATTCTGAGATACACAATCCACAGTGGAAGGACAAAAACAGAAATTAGGTGGACGGTTGTCTGTGTACTGTACAAATCTGTCCAAATGTTTGTTGACTTTTCTCAGTATCCAAAATAGAGCTTGACACACACTCTTGGCCGGCTCCTTGCTGAACAAGTATGAGCAGTTGAAACCAAATCAAATTTAGTTGCGAAGATAACTGACATTTGCTAATTGATGCACTGAAATAGCGTGTCTACCAAATTAGCATGTAAACTTTAACCATAAAATGTTGAAAAATCTGACATTTTTGTTTTATCACTATAAAAATATAGGCAGACTTAAAATCAATTTTCTAATACTCAAATGATGTAGAGGTATTTCATTGCACATTATTTGTGGAACAGTAAGTGGGTGAAAAGAAGTAGGTGAGCAATCAGAAGTTGCTGCAATTAGAAGAATAGAAGAATAAGTGTTAGTAGTGTTTATAAGTGTTATGCAGGGCACAAAGAAAAATATACACTTGCACATACACATTTGCTGTATTAGTAAATAACACTGGAAGAATAGTTAAACCATGAGGTACCCCATTAATAACATTATCCTGGCTCATTGCATTGATTAACATTATTCATTATACATTATACATCAAACCTGTAAGCACTATTGCATTGTGGATAACCGCAGAGTCTTGTTAGACGCCATTCTCATCGTTACAAAATGCTAATTTAGCATAACATTGATAGCACCTAGAAAAATGTCTATGTAAGGTTGGGGGAATGGCAGTTTTCAGTATATCAGTTTATATCTTTCCAGGTCTCAAAAGTGGAGGAACTGGCTCATCCAGTGGACCAGGAACTACATATCATTACACTTTTCATGGAGATCCACATGCAACATTCGCATCTTTCTTCGGTGGTTCTAACCCTTTCGATATTTTCTTTGGCTCTGGACGTCATTGGAACAGCAACAATGGTACAGACCATGATATGGACATTGATATAGATGGAGACGACGATCCGTTTAGTTCCTTTAGCCACTTTGGCTTTAATGGGCTGAATGGATTCCATCGCGGGGGAGGTCGAAGACCTCGTAACGAACCTTTGCATAGCAGCAGCAATACCAGGAAGAAGGTGCAGGATCCTCCTGTGGTACACGATCTAAGGGTTTCTCTGGAGGAAATCTTCCATGGATGTACTAAGCGCATGCGCATTACTCGCCGCCGCCTTAACCCGGACGGAAGAACAACGCGGACAGAAGACAAGATCCTTAATATTGTTATCAAGCGAGGCTGGAAAGAAGGGACCAAGATTACGTTCCCGAAGGAAGGCGATGAGACACCGGACAACATTCCAGCTGATATTGTGTTTGTGCTCAAAGACAAAGGGCACCCGCACTTCAAGAGGGACGGCTCGAACATCATATACACTGCCAAAGTCAGTCTTAAAGAGGTGTGTCCTTTTTCTTTTGACTTTCCTGCAAATGTATCTGTGATCAATTTGATGCAGTTTCCCTGTGGCAGTGCAAACTGTTTATTTAACAGAATGTGTTTTTGTTTTCAGCAATTAAATGTGTTTTTAAGACATTTTCTTAGCCATATTTGAAGCAATATTAGCATGGGTCAAACAGATAACAGATAACTGTGCATAATTAGTGTGGGAGTGAAATATAGCCAAAGGATTTTGTAAGAAGGGAATATTAGAGTACCTTAAATAGAAGCTGGACATCATATCATACTTTTTTCTGGTTCTGAGGAATTTCCAGTAGTGGTGATTTTTTTTTTTGTATATATATAGATATATATATATATATATATATATATATATATATATATATATATATATATATATATATATATATATATATATATATATATATATATACATACACATTCAACATCCTATTTCAGATTTAGTTTAACTAATCTAATAATTTTTAACACTGTTTAACTTTGAGACTTTGTTCCTGGTTTTAGAAATGTGTGGATTTCCCATTAGTATTAGTGAGTTTAGACACTAATGTCAGGTGAGATGAGGAGGTTTGGGATGCAGTCAGGGTCAGCGCTCCACCCTATGCAGGACACACAAGTTCATCCACTTCAAACATAACACACCATGTTTTCATAAAGCTCAGGGGCTTTGTGCGCAGAGGCAATGTCATGTGTGTGTGCCTGTTAGTGCCAGTGAAGGGAATTATCAGTGCTACACCGTATAGAGACATCCTAGAAAACTGTTTGCTTTTGATTTCGTAGAGTTTGGGTAAGACATACAGTACTTATGGACATGCTAGTAAGGTGTCCACAAACTTTTTGTTTTTTTATGGACTTAGCTTTTGCTTTTGATTTCGTAGAGTTTGGGTAAGACATACAGTACTTATGGACATGCTAGTAAGGTGTCCACAAACTTTTTGTTTTTTATTCCCACCAGACATAACTACAAGACACATCTTGTCTAATCATTATACGCATTACACAACTAACTGACTTCTTGCAGCCTGGTGTGGTGTATTAACTTTTTTTTTTTTATTATTAAAACAGTCTCATCTTTTGCTATAACAAAATTTATTTCAGTTCAGATTAGAATAAACCTACCAGTAAAATTATAGACTGATCTTTACTTGCAGTGGGCAAACATACAAAATCAGCAGGAGATCATTTGTTTCTTCACTGTTGATGAGACGGATTAACTGCACTTCTATTACAGGTTCCTCATTATTCTTCACATATAAAATGTTAGCATGGCAGCTGTGTCCAAAATTAACTACTAACCTTGTTATTCTAATTCATTTATATAAAGTAAAGAGATTAAGGACGTGACTTGACATGACATGACATTAGTTTTAGCCACAAGTTTGTCCTTTTAAACAGATTAGAAGAATTCTTTTTAGTACTTGGACCTCAGAAACATAAACTTTGATGTATAGGTGTTGGAAGAGTGTTAAATAGGTTGTAACACTTTTTTGCCTGATCAAGACCCTTATTTGGTTGATCTTCTGCCACTAAGGTGTGAGCACAGGGGAATGTCATGTTGCAGTGTCATGTGGCCCCAGCACACTTTCCTCGCTTTGAAATGGTCTAGCCAGCAAACCGAACGGATATAATCGCCATGTAACCGTCGTGCACTGTGAATTTTACTAGCTGGTTTAATTACAACCTTAAACAGACAAAAGACATTCATAGAAAGCAAAAGTACCTCAATTATCTGAGGGTTTCTGCAAAAGTTCTGCTTAATGCTTTTATTGAAAAAAAAAACACTTTATCTTTATGTTTTATCTAGAAGTTTAGATATTAAGCGACTCGAGAAAGCCTTCTATTTTAATAAATGTAATGTAATGATGACATGCCTTTCAGTTTGGTTAAAGCTTTTTTTGAACTCCATGAAGTCTTGGTAAAATTGTCGATGAGTAATACAGTGTTACTAAAAATAGGTGAACCAACTCATCGCTAACACTTTTAGACTCTTATTAAATTATTTCAAAACAGCTTTAATGGAGTCTTGAGTCACGGCAGAATGTTTTAGCACATTACCGTAGTCACTTGTAATGCTAAAAGAAGTGGGTGTTGTTTCTCACCTGGCTGTCTGAATGCATAATCAGTCTAGAAAATACAATTGCATCTCCGCTTCACTCGTGACATGAGGTTTTTCGTGTCAGCCACAAAAAAAAAAGGTCTCCACAGCTTGCAAGCCAATAGGAACGTTTCTCAAAATAGCCCAAACTGCTTTTAGTCTCTTGTCTTGGGCAACTGTCTGTTACTTCACAGCTATAAAAACATGTTTTAATTTGGAGACCCTCTCATGGCATTATATACGCTGCTGCACCTCATCACACTCATTAGAGGGTTACATTGAAACTCGATAAGAAGTTAACACAGCTCTAATATCACAGAGGTAATAATTTGGCCATCTGTCTCGCCGTGTCTCATGGGCATGCCAACTTACCCATAAATCTTTGTCAGCCTGTTTATGATAATCACATTGGCAGATGCAGTTAAAAAGTCTTAGATAATTATTCAGCAATTCATTCAGTAGCTACTGTAAATGATTCAGTAACCATTTAAGACCTCTAAGACCGGCTTAAAGTTAGTACGTTAACTCATCAGCGGTGTGTAAAATCTTTCCAGAGCGTTTGTTCTACATTTAAGGAGTGTACTGAGTGTACTCCTAAACTCTGTTTTGAGCAAACTTTAAAGCCTCCTTGGTAACTTGGCACAAATAACCGTGTATCACAAAGATATATTTAGGCTGAATATATATCTTTCTAGACTTATATTTATATTTAATAATTGCTTCATTCGTAGTTTAACTGCATTTATGATAAATAATTCAGTAAGCTGTCCTATAGTTTGGCCAAAAGTTACGTCCTCAGCCATTGTTCCACATCAGACTAGTCATGTAAATGCGAAGCATTCTGGCAAGGCCAAATGTTTGTGTGAGCTTCAGCCATGGTCTGTTTAAAGGAAAGAGCTGATGTCATTGCTAACACATCTTCTTATCTCTTGGGGCAGCTGCTCCATAGTTCGTTCAGGCTGTGTTGCTTTTCTGAGTCTGAGATGAGGAATATTTTAAGAATGTCCATTCCTGAAAAGCCGGATTTAAGTTTACAAATCTTCCCGTTAGAACTGACATTAAAAACGTCATTGAGAGGGTTTGATAAAATGTTCTAGGTCAATTGAGGTTATGTTGTATACAGTGAAGGAGAAAATTATTTTCATAATGTTGTAAATTTGCTCACTAACAAAGAAAAACAACAAAACCACATTCAAAAAATTTATTTGCATTTTAATGAGTGAAATAAGTAGTCAATCCCCTATCAATCAGGAAGATTTCTGGCTTTCAGGTGTCTTTTATACAGATAACGAGCTGAGATTAGGTAAATAATCATCTATAAAAATGTCAGGAACAAGATTGTAAACCTACACAAGGCTGGAATGGGCTACAAGACCATCACCGAACAGTTAATATGTTTATTTACTAATAGAAGAAACACAAAATAACTGTCAGTCTTCCTTGGGGGCTCCATGCAGGATCTCACCTTGTGGAATTTCAATGATAATTATAAGAACGGTGAGGAAACAGCCCAGAACTACACAGGAGAATCTTGTCAGTGATCTCAAGGCAGCGGGGACTCTAGTCACCAAGAAAACAATTGGTAACACACTCTGCCCTGAAGGACTGAAATCCTGCAGCGCCCCTACGGTCCTACTTCCCTCAGCCAGGGCATTAAAAAATGGGTCGTGGATGGGTATTCCAGCATAACAAGGACCCAAAACACACGGCCAAGGCAACAAAAGAGTGGCTCAAGAAGAAGAAAAACATTAAGGTCGTGGTTCTTGCGAGTCTCCAGACCTTAATCCTGTGGACAAACCTGAAGGTTTGAGTTCCCAAACGTCAACGTCAAACATTACGGAGTGGGAAAAAATCCATTCTGAGTCGTGTGCAAAACTGGTGGCCAACAGCAAGAAACGTATGACCACTGATTGCCAACAAAGGTCTTGTTTTACGAAGTGGTTGAATACTTATTTTATCCAATAAAATGCAAATCAATTTATAACTTTTTATAACGTTTTTCTGGATGTTTTTGTTGTTGGTTAGAATAAACCTACCATTAAAATTACAGACTCATCATTTCTTTGTCAGTAGGGAAACGTACAAAATCAACAGGGGATCACATCATTTTTCCTGCATTGTATACCAAAAAAGATTGCTAGAAACGTGTGGTGCACAAATCGAGAAGATTTCTTGTAGTCGTGGAATGATTTGACCTCTCTGGCAAACCTGCCAAGTATTTACAACCTCGGCTGATACTTCAGTTGCTCCATCAGGGCTGCGAAATGAGAACAGCAGCTAAAATTAACTTTACACCACTGAACCCCCGCACTATAGTATCCGGCACACTCAGTCAGATACCAGACTGTCGGTAATTCACATTTGTGCAAACCACTTGCATAAAACATAAAACACAAGTCACTATACAGCATAAAAAACTTAGTCTCTGTTTTTTATGATATAAACTTTTATGTACGATTTGATGTATGTGATTTTTATGACTGCTTTTGAGTCGTGTTTTTTATTTATTTATTTATTATATGACATGTATGTTATTCTGTTCATTATTAGTTTTAGGTCATGTCAAGATCTTCCTTACAGAACCATGTAAATGATTTAATATGAAGTTGGTTAAAATAAAACCATCAATATTAAAAATTAATCAACAATTAATAATAATATTCAACTTCATTGTCCAGGGTACATTTACAGAGCCAATGAAATGCATTTTTCGCATATCCCATCTTAGTAAGTTGGGGTCAGAGCGCAGGGTCAGCATTTTCTGTACAGAGAGTAACATTTTATTAGACTTTTGCTGATGTTCTAATATGTGTCTCACAAGCTTCCCTCTACATTTTCCTTTGTCAGGCCCTGTGTGGTTGCACGGTGAACATTCCCACTATGGACAACAGGGTTATCACGCTGCCCTGCAACGACATCATTAAACCAGGAATCCTCAAGAGACTTCGGGGTGAAGGTTTGCCTTTACCCAAGAGTCCATCCCAGCGTGGGGACATGATAGTGGAATTCCAGGTGCGCTTTCCAGACAGGATACCACCTCAGTCCAAAGAAATCATCAAACAGCACTTACCCCAGTCTTAAAGCCATTTTATTTCATTTTCCCCAATTTCAAGACATTGGTAACGATCCCGAGGAACGGAAAATGTTTGAAAAGGACCGGAAGTCAACTTCATGATTTGTTACCCTTTTTATCACGTTTTGAGAGCAGGTATTAAAACTTACTTAATGAAAAAGAAGGTAAAAGATGTTCTAAGCCGTTTGCTACGTTAAAGCCTGTGGCTTTTATTCATGACCTTTTTCATATTCTATTTAAATTTTTTCATGCAATTTCTTTTAGGCAACATGAGAAAGCATACATTTTTACTACGATGTAAAAAAGGTGCGCAGTATCTATGCTAGGCTTCATATGTAGACAATACTGCTTTTCTTCGTTTCGCCTGGTATTTGTCTTCAGTTTTTCTCTTTACATTTTGAATAAAAGCAGAATTTAGGATAAATCCCTTTAGATCCTTTAGAGTGATGGGCTGCCTTCAGCACCAGCAGGTTTAATAGAAATCATTTTAAACATTTTTACTCTTAGAACCCAACCCAGCAGTCTAAAGGTGCTTTGTTCTTTGTGACCAGATTATTAGGTGCTGTCACACATTTCAAATTTTGAATGGTGTGATTACGAAATCTCGAGTGCCTTAATATGGCTCCAACTAGCTAGATTTTTAGAGTCAGGTGATGTAACTAAAAAAAAATATACAAATCTTTTCACCTCAACCAATTCCTGTTATGGTACTGTACGCCACCGAATAAGCATTTATTATTATGTCATTGCAGGATTATCCTGTTTTGGCAGTCCTGTTCAGAGCCCTGGTTGTCCTATTTGGTCATATTCTGATATTATGTACTGTTAACTGATTTCATGTACTTTGATTGTGTTTAAGTATAAATCAGTATTCTCCGATAAGTGTTTATAAACAGAGGTGGGTAGTGTAGCCAAAAATGTTACTTAAGTGCACGTAAAACTACTCATAAAAGTATCAAGTAACAGTAAAAGTGTTAATGTTAAAAGTTACTTGAGTAAGAGTATGGAATGATAATCAGGTAGTGAGTTTGGATCCGATTAAATTAAGGGAAAATCCTAAATTCACTACATACAATACGAAAAAGAAGTCACTGTGTGAGAGTTTATAGTAACTTATAGTAAGATTAAAGGTGCCATAGTTGCAGAATCACCATCAAATACTTATTATTATAAAACTTACTGTAACCTGTTTTCTCAGGTTGGAGCTGGAATTTCTCTACGCTAGGCATCATATTATGTAACTATTCATTTAATTGATTGAATGCGAGTTTATAGGTGTCTCGTCCCTACTGATATACTCGCTTCTTTTCCTTCTTCAGCCATTATTTTCTGAAATGAGTGGGGTTTCACATACATACTTTAGACGGCTGCAGCCTATTACAGGACTCATGATGCCTAACCCTAATTAATAAAACTACAATTTCATAATTATCATTTCAATAGTATTTTAGGAGCACCATAAAATGTAGTGAAGTAAAAGTAAATTTCTGCGATTATATAAATTGAGTGAGGGAAAATTAGGGCCAGTTAAACTTACTTGTAAAAGTGCATTCTATCCAAAAATCTACTAAAGTAACGTGTTACTACCCCCACCACTGATTATAAGGGCTTTATATCTATCACATATACCAACATTTCTTTTCAAACGTTTCAGACATCATGTATTATACGATCATAAGGCTTTGATGGTATGTTAAAGAAGGATTTGAACGTTATCATTAAGCAATTGACAGTGTGAATTCATTGTAGCTGTATAAAAAAGCTTTCCTGAAACTCACAAACACACTTTCACTAAACTGTGAATTCAGAAGATAATGTATAAGGTTAAGGTAGGTTAATATCACAACACTGTTTGTATGCTGTTCAGTGCACACTACTGTGTTTTTTTTTAAGTATTCGCTGCAGATAAGTTTATGCACATGTGGATGGAGACATTTTGGATGGAGACATCTTAGATCTGCACAATTTATAGCTAAAGTTTTCACTTGTTACCAACAAAGATTTCTATAAGTGTGTCCATTTACGCAAAAATAATAGAATGAAATGCCTTTGAGTGAGCTTTTTTTTTTTTTTTTTTTTTTACTATGAACAATCAAGTGTAAACCCACGTCCCGTATAGTGTTAAAATTTCCTAAACAACATGAAACATTTCAAAAGTGCCACAAAATTCAGGCCTGCCAAAGAACGTAGTTACCGCACAAGGCTCGCTCCTGGCATGACTTTACCTCGTGTCTGACACTAGGATTCTAGCTAGATCTGATTTATTTTAGGTCATTTTTACACATTTGTTATTTATGTAGTCTTTAATATAATGATGTTGCATTGAAAATTTGCCTATTGTGTTTATACTATAGTGAAGTAAATCAAGCTTGCTAATTGGTAAAGATGGTAAAAGGGCTTAGCAAGTAAGACTCAAGTATGAGTGAAACAGTGTTTAAACATACTGTGATTTTTAAACAGTGTTGAGGCCTTTTGGACCGATGCTTTGGCGGTGCTGAAGCTTGTTCTTAATGTGCTTTTTTTGTAGAAAGGCTAAATTATGTACCTTATTGTTGTTAAGGAATATCGTTTTCAAACGCAAGAAATAAACCACAAATCGTGTCATTATGTGTTTTTTTCTTTTACATCAAATCTTCCTATCCAGACTTTAATACATATTTGGAAGTTACGTTTTGAGTTCAACATGTAATTCCCACACAAGTGGTTTCCTCGATACTGGTAAGTTCAACTGTAATAAACTGAACACAGTTAACGACAGTACTGTAGCTTAACATTTACAGCAAAATCAGTTAGAATTAATGAGAATAAACAGAGAATTGATAACAAACAACAAGATTCAGATCCAAAACCAAATACATCGATGGCTGCATGCTGCATAAAAAAGGGAAGTATTTATCAGGTCATAAATTTATGACTTTAATTCATCTTTAAACAACTTCTCACTTATAAGCTCACAAACTCCTTCATAAGCTGTGAATCTGCTCACATATTAGCAACGCTCAGAACAAAACCCGCTCTTACTATTGGATTGTGTAAACTAACTGAGGTCAAAACACAAAAATGTCACAATTGCATTAGGAAGTCTATCATATTAGCATCACAGCACTTTACTTAGACTGAGTATTAAAATAAAATACTGAGGTATTAAATGTATGAGTGAAAAAATTAATAAAAATAATAAAGGTTTAAATATTCAGGCAATAAAGGAATTATTAAGCAATATAGAACTGCAGGGGTTTTTTTTCTTTCAATTTACATACAAGAATAAATGAAGTTTGTTACATGCATAAATGTACACAGTACGAAATGGAGCAAAATGCCGTTTGTGCTTATGAAAGTAAATAAGAAAGCATTAACAAAAAAGTTGACAAATTAAAGGAAAAGAAAAAAAACCCTGGAATAAATGATAAGATACTACAATAATAGGAAACCATCTGGGAAAATAAAGTGTAATTAATGAAACTAATGCAGGTATAATTAAGTTTTGAAGCTTAAATTTTTTTACAGCAAATCTTTTCACTGAATGCCGAACTGTGGCTGATTTAATACTAAACATTATTCTATGTCTGATATATAATTATCATTAGTAAAATATTCTGTATGATGCATGAAGCAATATGTGGCGCTACAGTATAAGGCAATCCTTATACACATATACATACTTTTAAAAGTATATATTAATGTACAGCGGCGCCGCTAGCAATTTTGGGCCCTATGAAAAAATATGAGGTTGGGCCTCCAACTTCACCCTTTCCACATCAAACATACTATATATAACATTACTGCTGGTTCTGTTAATACTAATAAAACCAATCTTTGTGTGGGTTCTTGCAATCGTTCTAATGTTGAAAAATGCTTAAAAATTGTGCAGGAGACAGACCTAGTATGATAATGATTAATTAATAGCTAATTATAAAATATACATATTAGGAGTAGCACTAAAAAGAAGAAATAAGAGTGAGCTAAATATGATGTAGGAGAAAGAAAAGGAAAAACAGGATGGTGTGCTATCAAAAAATTTTACCAAAATATAACCAATCATAGAAGTGTGTGTGCACAAATAAAGTAGTCTAGTTGTAATACAAAATCAGAAAAACACAGACACAGTGGTACAGAGTGGAACAGGTTTATTGGAAAGCCACATACGTTAATTAAGTGGAATAATATCAACCTCGTCGGCCGTGTGGCAGATAGGAGGAGAGGGAGGAATCAGACTGGATGATGAATCGTCAGAGAAAAACAATGGTGATGGCCTTGGGGAGACTGGTGGTGGAGGTGAGGTCCAACGAACTCGTTTGACCGGAATGGAGGGCCCAGCACTGTTAGTGAAATCCGGAGGGATCACACTGTCAGTTTGGGTTCCTACATCACAGGTTCGAGGAGAAAAAATTACACGCACAGGTGAAGTTTAGTTGAGTGTGTGTAGATGGAAGAGACGATCCAGAAAAACACAGACAGGCTGTGCCACATTCGTCTGATGTACTCTCTACATTCAGTAGTTAAGCGGGCTAGAGATAAGAAAGGAAATTTAATTGGGTACCACTGGTCATGATTCTTTGAATATAATAAACTCATAGAAAAGTGGATAAGTAGCAGCTGTGTGTCAAAGTAACCTGAATCATTAAGAAGAATAAACTGAATGGGTGATTTTTTAACTTAAGCACTAAAAATATATGCATATATAGCACTCACAAAAAAGAAGAGTAAGAAAAATAGAACTTATGCATTGCTGTGTAGAAAATATCACAGAAAGTGATATTCAGAGTGAAATAAGGCCTCAATTTGTGTGAGTGTGCAGAAGGTGAACAGGTTTATATAAGAACTGTTGGGTTTTTTTTCAAACAAGGGGTCAGCATTCGGTAAATCATTTTTAAGGACGCATATCTTACAAAGATATTTAGTTTTAATGGTAAATTATTTTTAATAAGGAGACTGCACCTTTCAAGGGCAGTGTAACTCTGGGATAAGGGGAAAAAGATCATTTACATTTACACTCAGCGAAAAGTTTGGAAATAATGGGTACTTGTTAGTTAAAAAACGGGGGCTGAAATTCGGCAGGTATAAAAGGGCTGGATTGACAGTAACTCTTTGCATTTGCCTTGGTATTGTACTCTGTCACAGAGATCTTTACTTTGCTTGTGCCATTTATTGCTGAACAGATTGCTTTCTGTGGATCCTTTGAACGCTCGATGACTGCAATAAATTGGAGTTTTTTGCTCTTCTCACCTCGGACTCAAGAATCCTTATTTGTTTAAAAAGTTTATTATTTTCTTTAACAGTCTGAGTTAAAACACAGTGGTAATTGACTCAACACGAGGCACCCCTGCGAATGTGTCTGCTCAGAGACGGGCTCTGAGTTCCGACACTAACTTCCCCATATCCTGCTAACAGACTAGAATGAGTCAATCTAAATCTAAAAAAAATGCAGCGTAAATCAAAGTAAACACTTTAACAGTACAAAAGACGGCTCATTGTTTTTATATACCCTTTTGTTAGTACTTCGAACCAGTTATAAAACAATCCCTTATTCTAACCCAGCACAGATCGATATATTCACACGTGGAAATTAATTATTGCAAAAATAGCCATGTGACTTCAGCAGTTCAATGGCAATATTATTATGATCTTTGCATCATTGGTGATTTTAAAGTGCTAAATATGTTTTTATTGTATTATAATGTATATTTGGGCTGCTCGATATTGGGAAAAAACCTGACATTGTGATATTTTGTGTTTTCTTTGCGATATATATTGCAATATAAAAATACTTCACCAAATGACTTAAACAGATCTATTTAGAAAAATAAATCATTACTTTAGAATGATTAGGGTGATTTTATTATATTCCTGTGATTATTAAATTAAAGAACGAATATTATGGGGGTTTTAATTAATTGGTTGATTCTAGAGCTCTGTAAATAATATTTATCTCTATTTCTTAAGGAAATGTTAAATACTTATACTGATAAACAGTGATTGTTATGTAATATCCACACTTGGTTACACAGCAGGATGTTTCGAGATGAAGCTCATTATAAATATGACTGGATTGTTAATCTTTTACCTGACATATAAACTGCAACAGGACTCGCGAATGTTCCAGCAGAGATTTTTTCCCTGGTGTAGGATGGATGACTAAGACACTGAGGTTTGCCTGACCACATAAGGCAAGTAAACCTCTGAGAGCTGCTGTGTCACACCTCCGTTGTTGTACTTATGAAAAGGACAGTGAGGCTGTGTGTTTGGATCGAAAGTTGGGTTTGTCTCTTTTGTAACATATTTATGTTTTAAGTATAGCCCTGCAATCAGAACGCGAAGAGACTGTTCACTAATATTAATGGCTGGAAATGATAGATTAATAGATTACAGGCAGCTCAAAAGTCTTTGTGCACTTCAAGCAAAACAAATGGAAATTTCGGATTCATGACCATTTCTTTATTCACTTTTCTGTGTCGTTTAATTTTTGTACTTTATCTGTTATTGTAACAGATATTAAATAGTATAATTTATCATAATAACAAATAAAAACTGTTAGTTAAAAAAACGAGTAAATAAAAACTGCACTGTATAAAAACCCCTTTCTGTCCTGTAAGAAAAAAAAAGTCATACTTTAAATAGTCAAAATTAACCCATACTTAAGTCATACTTACAAGATAAAAAATTTACATTATGTCTTACTAAATTAAATTGATGAATTTTAACTCAAACTATTAATAAAAGGTTTCAGGTTAATCATTTACTTTAGGTGCTTTGTCCCTCAGGTACATTCCAGGAAGATACAATAATAAAAATGCATTTGAGTGTGTGCAGTATGTAGTAAATATTCCGGCGCTTTCAAGCGCCCCCTGCTGGTAGCCTTAATCTACACCGGGGACATTTTGTCATTTTAATTAGTAAGGCTCAGTGGCTCCGTGTAAAACAAACATCTACACCGAGTAATGTATACTCGTTTAGAGCGGGAGAAGTGTTTACAACTCTTAGATAAAATACACAGGATATGTTTAATACACCCTGCACTTAGACTTTATGCTAAAACATAAATTATAAAAATATACAATATTTAGTTAAAAGGATGTACAATCCAAAACCTTTAACAACCAGATCAACGAGTTCAGATTTATCCTAAAGACCACATTCATCTTTACAGGATAACCCCTGACTTCAGTGATGACAAGCATTTAAATTTTACACCTAGTTCCAGAGTTATTAGGTACAGGTAGGTATTTTAGTCCTCTCTAATTTCTAGGGCTAACAATTAAACTGATTTAGAGAGATGAACTGAAAATCCGTCACAATAAATAATTAACATGCCAATTTACCTCTAGCCACATCCTTTTTTGGGCATTTTTTACCTGCTCCGTTTGCCAAACTGGCCATTTTTTTGCCATAGCCAAAAAAAACCCCCCAATAAATAGAAAATAACCCACTCACATGCAGTCTCTTCTTTAAGAGAAATTAAAAATGGAATAGACCTGGGATTATATTTGGAGCAGGTCTGTAGGGTTTTAATTTTTTGTTTAATAACTATTTGAAGCAATTGAAATACAATTTTTCAAATGTGATAAAACTGTACACTGCAGACATTTACCAGATGGGGCCATTTTAGGAACTTTATTATTATTATTTTTTTTACATTTTCAAACTTGTAATACATATGCTACATTCATAAAAAAATGAAAATGAGCAATTTCTTTCCCCTCTTGATCATTCAACAGGTTAGCATTAAATCCTGTTGCCAAAGCTGCTTGTAGAGATTGTGAATTGAAGAACGAATGAAGCCAGTCTACCAGGAGTATTTATTCATGTCAGCAGGCCCTCACCAATGGAATATCGGGGTCAAAATTCTGCATATAAACCTTTCACAAACCAGAACAAAATACAAGCAGCTACATGCTTTTTATTCCCCAACAAGGAGAGGAGAGGAGAAGGAGGAAGATAATATATATATAAAAAAAAAAAAGAAAACATCAAAGAAGCACAGAGTCCTAAAAATGTGGAATTTCTCAGTTGGGTTTCTTTTTGCACATGGCAACCAGTATTGACGAGATTAGCCATGTGGTCACATTTATTCAAATTATCCGTAAAGGTCATCGTCGTTGTCCTCGTTGAAGACGGTACCTCCGCTACCACCTGCAGACCCTTGGCTTGGTCCTCCTCCTCCCTGATTACTTGAAGGGAATCTAGAAGGCGGCAAAAGAAGACACTTTATTAAGGACTTGAGCTGAATATTTTATTGAAAAGGCATCAAATCACTGCTTGTTCTTATACCACAATTTTTTTTTTTTTAAACCCCACACAGCATTCTCACAGCAGCAATGTCCATTACCTGAAGCTGCCGAAGCCTCTGCTTTGCTGCAGAGTCTGTGCAAACATCTCGTATTTGCGGATATCATTGTCGCTAACTGAGCGACGGGCGAAACGCATGGCCTCTTCAAAGTGGTCCTTCCTGATTTCAGGCACTGGGTCGTCCTCCTCCACCTCCTGAAAATAAAAATGCAGAAGAATTGGCATAAACGCTAAAAGCACAAGATGAATGATTCAAATTACTGGCAAATGGGAAAAGAGAGAAAAATATTATATATTCTATACATGTAACCCACCATAGCTGATGGGTTTGTCTGCCTCTCACGTTCCCTCCTGATCTCATTCTCAATGGACTCACGAATGGCCAGTTTACAGGCTCGCTGACAAATTTCTGTCAAGTCAGCTCCAGAGAAGCCGTTGGTCATTTTGGCCAGGAAGTCCAGATCTACATCCTTAGTTTAAAAAAAAAGAAAAAAAAAAAAAAAAAAAAAAAAAAAAAAAAAAAAAAAAGTTGCTTTCTAGTCACTGCTAGATCATCCACAATATCTTTGCTATCTTTAGAACAAGCCACAATATTTTTAGCTTGAATACGAAACTAATATTAATTAAACAGGTTATTGTTTGTTAACCTTGGCAATTGGAGACTTCCTGAGGTTGGCTTTGAGGATGGCCATGCGGGATTTCTCATCAGGCAGTGGGATGTAGATAAGCTGGTCAAGGCGGCCAGGCCTGAGGATAGCAGGGTCGATAATATCCGGTCTGTTGGTGGCACCAATGATAAAGACGTTCTTCTTGCTGGACATACCATCCATCTCTGTTAGGATCTGGTTGATGACACGGTCGGCTGCGCCGCCACCGTCGCCCACACTTCCACCACGGGCTTTAGCAATGGAATCCAGTTCATCAAAGAAGAGAACACAGGGGGCAGCTTGACGGGCCTGGAAAATAAATGTATTTTATACAAGATTCTACTGTACTACAAGGAAAAAAAAAAACCAAAATGAGGCTTTAAACTTTAATATTAGTAGAAGATTTAGTATTGGCTAAATGTCTCGTTTAACACTGTTCAAGTATCAAATAGATTTTGGTTGGGATTTACTGATTCAAAGATATTATCCAGATGCATATTTCCCCTTACCTTATCAAAGATCTCGCGAACATTAGCTTCAGACTCTCCAAACCACATAGTTAGCAATTCAGGGCCTTTGATGGAAATAAAATTGGCCTGACACTCATTGGCGATAGCCTTAGCCAGGAGGGTTTTACCACAACCTGGTGGCCCATAGAACAACACACCCTTGGATGGAGTCATTCCAAACTTCAGGAATTTGTCTGGATGCTCCACTGGGTACTGAAAGAAATAAGAGCAAGATTACATTCCCATATTTCATTACAGAGTCCCAAAAAACTGCATGGAAGCAAGATGGAGGTAAAAATGGAGTACCTGCACCAGCTCCTGCAGTTCTCTCTTGACATCATCCAGTCCACCAATGTCTTCCCAGGTGATGTTGGGCACCTCAACCACGGTCTCACGCAGGGCTGAGGGGTTGCTCTGGCTCAGGGCCCACTGCAAAGCAACACCAAACGCTCAGGTTGAGCCAATAATTTTTCTTTTAAAAAAGTACCATGTTTTGTTGTTCATAGTGCCGGTTAAAGTAGAGAATTAATTATAAAACTATTTTTTATACCCTGAAATCATCCATGGTGACAGCCAGGGAGTTCATGACCTCTGCATCGATTGTCTCATCCTCCAAGTCAATGAGGTCCATCTTTTTGCGAATAGCTTGTAGGGCAGCCTCTGAGCATAGGGCAGCCAAATCAGCTCCCACATGACCATGGGTCTCGTTGGCAACCTAAATACCACACATCACATATTGACCACAAAAAAAAAAACCCACTGAGGTAGAAGTTGCATTAGTTTTTTTGAAAGATTCTATACAACAAAAAAATTCTATCACGCATTTGGCTCCTGTAACTGTATTTGTCTTTAAAAAAAAAAACAAACAAAAAAAAACCAAAACGCTCTGTAAACGTTTGCAACTAAATGCAAATGAATACTCAATACATTTACTTTTACAGCAAAAGATACAAACCTGCTCCAGGTCAACATCATCAGCCAGCTTCATGTTCTTGGTGTGGATCTGAAGGATTTCCAGTCTTCCTGTAGCATCAGGAATGCCGATGTCCACCTCTCGGTCAAAGCGCCCTGCAAGTGAAGCAAAAGAAAATTCAAATCATCATGTCCCAGAATAAAATTTTATTTTAACATTTTAAAAACATTTGCTTGAATAGGTCATGGCTTTCAGTTTGAGAGATGCCAACAATATACAAAGAAAGGCTTTAGGGGAATTCGATAAAAGCACTTGGATCTTCTTTGTCTAATCCAATTTGTCAGCCTTGGTTCATGGGACACAAGTTGAGAAAGCTTTTAGCAAGCTTACCGAATCTCCTGAGAGCCGGGTCAATGCTGTTGGGTCTGTTCGTGGCAGCCATGACGATGACGTGAGCCCGCTGCTTCAGTCCATCCATCAGAGTGAGCAACTGAGACACAATGCGTCTCTCTACTTCACCATGAGTCTGATGAGACAGAGAAATCAGATTTATCATATTACTGCAGCATACAAACAGCCACTGCTCAATACAGGACCACAAACTCAGCCCACAATACTAGCACGTTATGTGAATTCAAAATGAATTTTTATTTATACAGATGACAAAAATTCAGTTGTAACTGCTTCGATCTCGAGTAAAGACAATTAGAGATTTATACCTTCTCTCTTTTGGGTGCAATAGCATCCAATTCATCAATGAAGATGATGGCAGGAGCATTTTTCTCGGCCTCTTCAAAAGCTTTACGCAGGTTGCTCTCGGACTCACCAGCCAGTTTACTCATAATTTCAGGACCTAGTGGTTAGGAACACAAATTAAATGTTTATTGTTTGTCATATCAGCTTCAGTGGCTATTTCATAAAGATTATTTTAAAAACAGTATATAAATAACATTTTGTTAAGAGCACATTGCAATATCTACAAATAGTGCTTATTAAAATGAAGACTTCAAGGTCTGTAATGTTGTACCATTGATCAGGAAGAAGAATGCGCCAGTTTCATTTGCAACAGCACGAGCAATCAGGGTTTTTCCGGTTCCAGGGGGTCCGTACAGAAGAATACCACGGGGAGGCTGAGTCACAAAACACAATTAATTAATAGTCATACAAACCCAAGAGAAAAACCATGTCTATTCCTACATCTTTAAATATTTGATCCCTTTACCTTCACACCGATGGCCTTAAAGAGTGCTGGGTGTCTAAGTGGTAGCTCCACCATTTCTTTAATCTGAGCCAGCTGCTTCCTCACACCTCCAATGTCATCATAACCAACTTCATTCAGAGATTCTTCTTCATCCTTTCAACACAAAATCACACTTTAAAGCTGCTCGCAAGTTTTTAAAAATCTCAAAAGTGACTAGACACAAACACCCTAAGAAAGCAAGTTTTTTGCACCTAAACAGCCGATGTCTGTAATTCCATATACGGATCTAGACATTTCTGTTCATTACCGAGGTAGGACTGAGTGTTTAGCATATGGATGTTGTGCATTACATGTTTAAGATGCACAGATTATTGAAAGGAACCAGTTCCAAAAATTATTTCACAAACTGACTAGAATCAAAAATGGTTTCATTCGTATCATTTAAACATTATATAATCAAGCATAAAGGAAATAAAAGTAATCTTGCCCGACATTGATATTACAGTTTTACCAGTTTATATGATTTGGCTCTTCTTGTTAAAATAATCTATTTTCAGTCTTCGCAGGATACCAACACATCTACATCGATTACTGATGCGCAGAAAGCAGAAACCCAAATACCGGTGTGTTAGCGGTAGTTTACATTGACCGTAACACACTAGAAAAAGCGTTTTGAAGAAGAAAAAAAAATTGTCAATCAAGAGGAGATTCGATTTAATTAAACAAAACAACCCCAGCAAGATATTTGCTTTGGAATGTTTAAGTCATATGAAAAAAAGTTTTTAACAGTCATATTTTTAAATTATATATTTCTCAAATTACATATTACCTACCTACCCATCTATTACAATATTAGATATTGTCCTACCTAATTGTATAATATTTCAAAAATTTCTGGCATCTTAACTAAACATCACAGGAGCTTCAATACACAATGCTCTCATATTAGCTTTTAAGATTAGCTGGATCTGTGGGTGGAATGTGGGTTTCAAAAACAACTAATCTCAAATGTATATTTCTATTTGGCATGGGGATGTACATACTAAACTTACCTCACGCTTGATAGGTTCTCCTTCACAGTGAATGACAGTGTCTGGGGCAACTATACAGTAAGGGCTTGGGTCAGTTTCCACCACTTTGAACTCAACAGCACGCATGCCTCCTCTCACCAGGAAGATATCACCTATTTGGGAGGAGGGAAAGGGTGTGTGTGTATATATAATTGCGAGACTTTCCTTTAGAGAAGGCAATTAAATAAAATTATGCAAGTGCGAACAAACATCTTATGTTTACCTTTACGTATTGGGCGGTAAGCCTCTAGGAAGTAAGGCTTCAGGTACACCTCGAATAGGTTGCCAGTTATTCCCTCCACTGTGTCATCGATGGGTAAAACATGGATGCGTTTGCCATACTTCACATCTGGACATGGCTGAATGCTAACGAAGACATAAAAAAAAATTTTTTAACTCAAGGACAATCTAAATATACATTTTGAATACAGAAATTCAACTAAAGCCTTTCTAAAAAGTATTAAATAAATAAGACAGCAGGGTTACCTGATCACATCGCCGAGGCGAACCCTGAGGTTATTGCGCACCACACGGTTCATGCGCACTTTCTCATCAGAGCAGCTATCATCGGACAGTACGATGCAAACAGTCTCCCTCCTTTTTTTGCCCTTCAACAGCACAGTGTCCCCCCTGAAAAGCTGCAGCTCATCCATCTTGGCCTGCAATGAGACACGGTGTGTTAAAACAAAGTTAAATCAAGTTAGGTGACCGGATCTATGCAGTCTTTTAGTCTAAGGGGATTGATGGATCAGATTTCATCACTAGGCACCAAGTTATTTTTTTCCTTAACAGATTTGTAAGGGCAAAATGCATTTTTACTTTATTAGTGGCTGAATGAACACCCACATAGTTATTTATTGGCCAGGGAAAGTATTTAATATAGAGAGCTTTTATAGGACTTTGAAAGGTAATTGATTACCATGAGAGTTAAAATAATACTGTAAAAATCTTTCCATTTGCCTGCTTTTAATTTTGAAAGCAGTGAAATACTATCAAACTGCTACGTGTTTTTGTCGTCTAGCAATTAAACTTAATCAAACTGACTCCTTAAGATACAAATTGATTTAAATGCCAAACTTTTCAATTCTATTGCAAGCACATGAGTAAAAGTAGAAAAGCAAAACAGAAGGATTGTGCCAGTTTTTTTTTTTATTTGCCCTTTTCATAGACAAAGGCTAGGGTAGTAAAATATGATTTTTGTTTTTTCCAGTTGCATCAGGATGATTAAGTTTGACAAGAGCACTCAGCCTGTGATAAGATCGCCCAAGATGCATGCCGACAGCAAGTTAAACGAAGTATAATTTAACACAAACAGGGGCAGAAGGACAAGGGCATACCTGAGAGAGGGAGACCACACTGTTATCTTCATTGATGGATTCATCAACAATCAACCTGTTGGGTCTGTTCTTTTGTTTCAGAATGGCAGTAGAAAGGTCATCATTTTTGGATCTGTTACGTGGAAGTAGTAAAAGAAACAATATTTACATATAAGCCAACACACAATAATAAAAATAAACTAATTCGAGTAGATAAAATATTGAAAATTGGAAGGATAGCAATTATCTAACAAAACCAAAAGTGAAAGACACTACAAAAAAATATAGAAGAAACGAAACCTATAACGATTTCATTTATAACAAACGCTAAAGTGTAAAATTCACAAATTGTACAAACTCATCTGTTTTATTTAGATCGTGATCGATTCTAGACTTTACTACTCGAAAATACCGAACCTCTTCACTGAACCGAGTTCTTTGGCTCGATTCAACGAACCGAATCGTTTATCGCCTAAACGGCATCATGAAACAAGCTATTGTGACGGTTTAACCGAAGGTCGTCATAGTAATCAATTCGAAATAGTCGTTAAATTATTCAAATTTTATAATCCAATTTGAAATAACCAAACGAACTTTTACACACAGCAACATGACTCTTTTTGTTATTAATTCTATTACACGACATATTTACACACACGGCTTCTGTTGAGAACATATGTGCCGTTTAGAAATGTGTCGACTCTTTAAGGAATCGTTTGGAATCGACATTTTAGTAAGAGAAACATGGGTAGTTTGTAGAGAAATCGCCCAAACACCGGACTGAATAGTGCAGCAATGTTGGAATAGCTAATAAATAAATCAATAAAACGTACGTGTGTAAAGCGGTTACCACACTTAGATATACAAACTTAACAGCGGACCGAAACGTTTTGAGGCCATTCTACCGGAACAAGACTGTCAACAGCTAGCAATTTTAGCATTAGCTATAGTGCAAATGAGGCATATAAAAACGCACGAATCAGTAATATATAAAACATCACATTAAATTGACAAACATGTACATCCTACTGTACGATAACCAATTTTCGCGAATATGAATTAATATGAATTTATTTAAATGAATAGCGATACTGGTATTAGCCATACCCGAATGACACAGCAAATGCTTTGTCTTAAACCTAACTTAAACTAAATCCTTTAAAAATATCCAGTCTGGGATGATAAACAGCGAGTTTTAGTTTAAAATTGAAACAACGTAAGCGTTTTTTACATTTATGGTAATTTAACGCAATAAACTTGACGCTAATGCACAGTGTTTAACATTGAGATAGCCTCAACTAGCTACTTGTTGGTGTATTGTGTAAAAATGTTAAAAAAAAAATAAAAAAAAAATAAGAAAAGACAAATAATTAAAACATGTAACACAGCAAGCACACGTTAAAAAACATTTATTAAAAATAAACTGTTGTGACGTTTAGCTCGACGGTTAAACAATGACTAGTCGCTTGTCATAAACATGCTTAATGCCGGTAGGCCGAAGCCTTACTGAGAGAATGACTCAGTACGGTCTGCTAGTTAAAGAAAAGCTAGCCAAGCTAGCGCATTAATGGGCCTCGTTTGATAGCAGGCTGTTTCACAGAAAAAAAACGTGATTAACGAGCATGAAAAATGAAGACAATTGGCTTAATACAAAACTCTATTAAAAGTACCTATTAAATGAAATTCAGTTTTCCGGCTTTAATAAATCGTAATCATTAGCTTCCCAGCTAACTTTGGGTTAGCAGCTAAATTGTGACGAATGCTGAAGCGTTTGCCAAATAATAGTTAATTTACGCGCACAACAACATCATTTTTCAGTTTTACTTACTCTCCACCCGAAGCCATTCTCCGTAAAGGACACTATAAATAAAATGTAGAAAAAGAAGCGTTCCTAAATAGTTAACTTCAACCTTTCCGTCGGCACTTTACTCCTGTACTGAATTTCAAAACGTCAGCTTAGCTTGCTAACATCATATGCGGAAACCAAAAGCCACGCCCACCGATTGATGAACCAATCAGAGCAACGGCCGTATAGGTCAAGTTGAAAAATCAGCCAATCAGAGGGCGTCGATTACAGCGCTGCGCCATCACTGGGCCAAGTTCAAAGTGAAGTAGTTAGGATAAAGGCTTCAGGGTCGGGGTTTAAACATGTAAACATCTACCACAAAAAACACATCTACAGTACATATTTTGGCCATTAGGCGGTTTTAGAAGATGTCTTTTTAGCGGATCCAGTGTCTGCAGCTCACAACCACTCATGCAAATAAAATAGCAAGCATATGAACGTCTTTCACATTTTATTAAATGTACATTATATAGACAAAATATATGTGGGCACCTTGACCACCACATCTATATTTGTTTCTTGCTTAAACTGTTGCAAAAACGTTTAAAGCCCAGAATAATACATGGCCTTGTATGCTGTAGTATTAAAATTCCTGTAAAACTGATCCAGCATGACTGAGCCACTACGTACACATTAAATTTGATAAAAAGCTGAAGTAGAAAAGTTATTTAACCCCACTAAACACCTTAGGGATAATAACTACAGCTGAATATCACATGGTTCCTGTTACTTAATCTATACTGGATATCGAAGGTATTTTATATAAAAAAAAAGGTACAACTGTATACATACATTTATAAGTAACAATAAATAATTGATTTAGCCTTAAACATTTACATTCATTCAAATAAAAAAAAAATGCTGGTGCAGAATGTGAAGTTTACATTTGCAGGATTTGGCAGACGACCTTATCCAGAACGACTTACAATTATCTCCCGCTCTCTTCTTTGAACATAACTGATTAATTGGGGGTTAAGGGCCTTGCTTAAGGGCTAAGCATTGGTAACTTTGTGGTACTGGAATTCTAACACCAATCTTCTAATTAGAGGCCAAACACCCGAATCACTGTGCTATTGGTGATGGTCTGTTTGTGGCAAGTTATTATTCCCAGCTACGCAAAGGTTTTCTTGATGTTCTCTGGTTCTATGACATTTAAATTAATGCTGGTAAGCTCAGCTATGTGTGTCTATACTGTAATGCTATGAACGGCCAGGACAAATAATTAACTGAAAAATGATTATCTGGTATTAAATGATGCAATTTTCTTATGTTATTTTAAAACTATTCTGTACAAATTCTTCCATTTTCCTCTGCAGGCTGCTGGAGTCAAACAATGAAGGATCCTCGTGCCATGTTTGCAAATACAAGGGCAGATCTCTGAAATAAAGAACGAAAAGTATTTATGCTTTATGTCTCATTTAAAATGCATAATAAAACAAGTTCTAAGAAGAATGTTTGATTATAATGCATGTACATACTGACACTTAACTTACACTGATGGTGACGATTTTGTGGAATTATGTATTTGCTTCCACATGACCGCCGCTTCCTGCTTGCGGTCCAGCCTCCACATCACCTCCACCAGCCACATTTCGGTGTTTCTGCATCCTGGTAAAAATAAAAGCTGAGGAATTATTTAGTTACGATTATTACGACTAGTGATGCAGAAGCAGAAGAGTTGACTTTGCAATAGCAGATACATTTAAGATTAAAAAAAAAAATGTATCCAATGGGACATTCAACTACAAACATATAATTTAGTACAATTTCTATTAAATTATTTTGCATTCTTGAATAACCAGTAAAGTTATAGAAAGTTATATATATATTATATATATATATATATATGTGTGGATAACAGGTGTTTAGTTTGGTGAAAGAAATCTCTTACCTGGCGTAGCGTGAAGACTGAGCTGAAAGTCTCTCAGAGCCTCTTTCAGCTGCTCTCTCTCTACAAAACACACCGCTCTTAACGCAAACACTTTTCCCTTTAGAACTTCCAGGATCATCAACGTGTCATCGACAGCTCGTCTCTCTGGATCTTTTATTACAAAAAAAAAATCTCAATAATAACAGATTACACATTAATCATTGTAAATATAATGATTCGGTAAAATAGTACACATTAATTAATCTTACCGTTCTGTTTAATGCACACTTTCACCAGCTGATTGATTGCTCTGAAAAGTGAATTTATTAAACACAATGAGGAAGTGAACCAAAAAAATAAAAATTCATTCTTTTAAACAGCTTTAAGCTTTATGATGCTTCACCTAGTAAAATTACTCAATGCCTCTTTTGTATCTTTGAGCATTAAATGCGCCTGTCCTTGAAGGAAGTAAGCAGCTCCAGACCAAAGTACACACTCCAGCTTCTCCTCTGGCGCATTAGATTCCAGTGTCAGATGTATGAGTTCTCTAGAAACTGTTGGGGATGGTGTAATCAACAATCTTTTCGGGATAAGATCGACAGTTTTAGCAATGACCTCCTCACAAACGGCAAGGGCATCCCAAACCCGTTTATCTTTTAACAGGGCAAACGCTGCTTCAAGGTAGATCACTGGAATTCTTGGAAACAGTGAGGCATCGGCATGATTTGAAAGCATGTTTGGATTGAATGATTGAAGTCTATTGAAGCATCGTCCACAGGCATCTACGGTGTGTTAGTGTTTGTGTTTTTTTTGTTCATGTGTATTTGCATATGTCATTGTACTATGTATATTTATTGAGATATTCATATGTCATAGTCAGAAAATTACAAATAACCACTCTAACATAATTATCTTACCTGATTTGAGTCTGACTGTAGAGAAGCCAAAAGGTCGAGATAATACTCAGCTCCTGCTGAAAGCCTGGTAAAAACGGACATATATACTGTATATATTTTTTTACAGATCAGCACAGACAGATTCCTTTCTAACCTCTGGACTTCGTGCACTTACCTGTCAGTAAGCACACATCTGTGCCCCAGAGTGTGTAATATTTGAGGAGAATATGGAATCTGGCAAATAAAGCCCATCTGTTCTCTACCAAGCAGCATATTAGCAGATATTAAGGGTACCGGCATATTCGATAGAGCGCTCTCAGCCTGTAACGTTACAGCCTGTAAACAGTGAAAAGAAAAAAAATAAGATAAAAATCATGATCATTCATTTATCATCTATACCCGCTTATTTGGGGTCATGGGGGTCTACTGGAGCCAATCCCAGCCGAAAGGCAGAAGGGGTACACCATGAACTAGTCGCCAGTCCATTACAGGGCTACACTCACACCTATATGGGCAATTTAGAATCATCAATCAATCTAAAATACATGGTTTTGAGATGTGGGAGGAAAGCAGGGTAGAAGTGCTGCCGTTTTGATGTTTATACTAAATTAAATATCAGTAGAATAAGGGCTGCACAATATTGGAAAAATGTTGAAATGTTGACACAGTAACAGACCTTTAAACAATGTGCAAATTCTAAACTTTCACTCTATTATTAACTTTTTTATTAATCAACAAATCACATGGTAGAGTCAAACTATAATCAACACTTGACGTTGCACTTCCTGTAATGTGACTACTGCAGATACACATATTGTGATGTTAAAGCCCAAACAATATTATATTGTGCAGTCCTAATTAGAAGTATTGCAGGAAACAGTATTATAGATCAATACAAAAACAAAAAAAAGAAGAAAAGTCAATTGTATGATTATAGTTTGTCTGTATTAAAATCTCTTACAGAGTGAAGGAGATGCAAGGCCTCGATTTCTGCGTTACTGTTACCCAGCTCTCTGTATACTAGTGAGCTCTGATAAAGAGCTCTGTGGCAATTAAAGTCCACTTCCAAGGCCTTTTTGTAGCACTGAAGGGCACTCTGGGGCTGTTGCTGAAAACACACAAAATTTTGATACAGATTTTTTTACAAATATCATGCAAATCTTTGAAAAGTTGGCAAACGAAAATGTTTACATTATATATTTACATTTGCAGCATTTGGCAGACGCCCTTATCCAGAGCGACTTACAATATTCCTTGTTATGCAACTGAGCAATTGGGGGTTAAGGGCCTTGCTCAGGGGCTCAGCGGTGGTGGCTTGGTCGACCAGGGAATCAAACCCACAACCTTCGGGTTGGTAATCCAACACCTTAACCATGAGCCACCATGAGCCACCACTTCCCTATAATTACATTAAATTTTACATTTAGGGCATTTGGTAGACGTCCTTATCTAGAGCGACTTATGCGTATTTCATTTATACAACAGAGGAGTTTGGGGTTTAAGGGCCTTGCTCAGGGACCCAGCAGTGGAATCGTGGTGGTGCTGGGAATCGAACCCGATCTTCCAATTAGCAGTCTAACACCTTAATCACTGTGCTACCATTTCCACACAATATTTCATAAAATGATTAGGATAGTTTATGAAATGACAAACAGACACAGCAAATAATCAAAGCACTATTTCGAATTAATATGTAGTTGTCATGGTAACCAGGAAATATTTGTGACAGATAGAAATCCTTAACCAGCTACCCAACAATGTTTGCTAAAATTAATGTCATAGATAACACTTCTCTGATATACTAATTAGCACTGTACTGTATCATTTATTCACAAAAAAAAAGCCTAAACCCTTCTTCTGTGTGGAGACATTTTGAGAAAATATTTATTAAGATATAATGCAGTGGCAGTGCAGCAACTTCTCACCAGCTTGGCATAGCAAAAGCCTGTGAGCATGTAAGCATGAGCCAGAAGAGCAATGGGTGAGGGACGGGTGCTGGCTTCCTGGAAAACAAAGAGAGCCTCTTTATATTTTTCTTCTTTTATCTGCTCCACTCCTGAAACACACATACTGTACATTATTGTCTTATGTATATAAACATATAAACCTTTTTGAAGAGACTACAATTTTTCTCACTATAAAAAGAGCTTACTATACCCTTAGAAATAAAAGTGCACACATGCAGAAGACCCTGGAGGTCTTTGGTTGCTAAAGCAACGAGCAGGGAGGCATCTTGTTCCATAGAGAAGGTAAGGTTTCGGGTTTCTGCAAGCAGCTCCCCTGACTGAGTGCTCTGTTCCTGGAGAAACAAACAAGATGGGTAAAACAGTGCAAAAAAACCCTGTGAATAATCAAAACGAGCTCAGGCTGAGATTAAATTAATCATCATAACACAAAATAATCCAGTGCAACAATAGACATTTTATCCATCATCTAAAACAATGAAATCACATCTCGTCATGTGTGAACGCGTGCAACTGTTTATTGGGTGTTTTCTATTTTATTTTTTATTTACAATTGAAGGAATTGATTAGGAATAAAATACAAAAGTTATAATGTGTGTTTAAAAATGTACCCGTGAAATGTTTTTTTTTGTTAAATATGAAATGCTAGATCACATGACCTTAAAATACTGTGAACTGTGGGACGACATGGACGGAGCAAGAAAATATTCATCACCACAAACATCAAAGTTGCAAAAAGGTCCAAAAGAGGACACAATAACTTTGAGAACAAAAATTATTTGATACATGTTGGTTATAGTCTTTATAATAATGTTAAATATGCTGTAATTTAGGAAATATATAGGAAATAGATTGTTGATGTTACATTTTCCATATCCCGGTTGAGCTTACGTGACTGGACTTTCAGTAAACACAGTGTTACTAGACAGATAATTAAACAAAGTATATCTTAATTTTTGTAGCTTTCACAGTGTCAGTTGTGCCTGCGTTTTTTCTCAGGAGATGGACCTATTTTATAGGACCAGTGAAGCGACAAGGTGTGTTAATAAATGTTTTTAAAACTATTATTCTTTTAGGTCTGCCAAACATTCACATAACACATTTTTTTTTAAACAGAAGTGTTTTTATACAGTATATATTCAACAGAGTGTAATGAAATTTTATGGAAAATCTGACTACTTCAAAAAGATCATTAAATATTTTATTAGGTATAAATACATCAATGATCTTTTTAATGAGTTGTTTTGTGTTCAGGGCCGTCGCTGTAAATCCAGCCAGATTTGTCCTAAAACGCAGAATAAACCTATGAACCAGTTTGTAGGCTGTATATGTAAATGTATATGTTATAATGCCTTATAAACATGCACCAATGATGTGATAATGATGCAGGATCTTTATCATTACATACGTTTTGATTAACTTGCAGAAGCAACTGCAAGATTTCTTCATAGCGCTGTTCAGATAGCCAGACTGCCCATTGAATCAGCAGGAGTTTGTGGATCCACGGCTCATAACACGTACCAGAAAATTCCTTTAGCACAGCATGCCATAATGGAACCAAATCATAACTGGGAACTTGCTTATTTACAGCCTCTAATGCTAAACACACACACACAAACATTTTTTGTTAAGCACAGTCACTTTACAATACTATAGTCACTTACAATGCTATAGTCACTTTACTCACTTTACAATGCTATTTGCACAATACTGTTGCAATTTGCACATTCCATGTCTACCTCATCTTACAATATGGTTGGCGCTATTGTGTTATGTTCCATTCTTTATTGTCTTCTTTGCATTGTCTTTGTAATGTTTGTATTGTTTATTGCGCTGTCTGTTTCTGCACTGTCTGCACCAGGTTGCACACATGCACTTTATGTCTATCCTGTTTAGTGGCGCTTTGTTGTTTTGTGTAGCACCAGGGGGTCCTGGAGAAACGTTATTTCATCTCACTGTGTACTGCATACTGCTATATATGGTTGAAAGGACAATAAAGCTCCCTGAACTTGAAATACAATGCTTTACCTCTTAATAGGTTATGGGTGATGCAGTCTTTCGTCTCATTCGGTGTACCACAACTCAGCGAAAATAATAAAGTGTTGTATGTAACAGCAATCTCAAGCTTGAGGTGTCCTTTTTGGGCTGGTAAACCTGTCAAGGAAAACAAACTATTACAATATTTAGTTATTACTCTAGTGTTCACGAGCGTGACGCAAATACCAATCTTCAAACGGGGTTCAACAGCCAAACCGTGACTTCAGCTTACTCTGTGTGTAGTTTATTGCTGCTTTGTCATTTGCGCTGACTTTAATTAATCAGTATGCTAATTTAGATCATCCTACCACTATTTTATGTAAATCTCTTTAGTAATAATTACATTAGCATTGTAGCTACATTGAACAAAAAACAATTCACTTAAAAAATAGTCCCACACCTGATGCCTATCCATTTAACATTTACAGCATTTGGCAGACGCCCTTATTCAGAGTGACTTAGCCAGCAGTGGTGGCTTGGTGGTGCAGGGAATCGAACCCCAGTCTTTCTGGTATCAGTCCAACACCTTTACCACCATTAAGCCACCACTTTTCTATCATTAACCAACAAGATAACATGTTGGCTATTTATTTTTATCAAATATAATAGATTTGCACCTTGAATTTTCTGTTGCAGTTTTAGACAGTCTGTGTAACACTGTTTCCTTGTGTCCTGAAGACGCTCCCGGCGGCTCTCATAATCCTGAAATAAGACATTATAAACCTTGTGAGAAAATAAAAACCTGCAAGTACCTGTCATTCAAATAGGCTAAAATACCTATCACACTTGATAGTATATCGGGTATAGACGCCATTGTTATATGCTCAGTCCAGTGCGTTGATGTAAGGAGACAGGAGCACTAAAGGGGTCGCCACAGCGAATCATCTGTCTCCACCTAACCCTATTCTTTACATCCTCTTCACCCACCAACTTCATGTCCTCCTTTATATACCATATACCTCCTCTTTGCCTTCTGCCTGGTAGCTTCATTTCAAACATCCTTCTACCAATATATTCACTATCCCTTCTCTGAACATGTCCAAACCATCTGACTTTCTCCCCAAAACATCTACCATGAGCCGTCCCCCTGATGAACTCGTTTCCTGGTCCTGTCCATCCTCCTGACTCCCAAAGAAAACCTCAACATCTTCAGCTCTGCTACCTGTGTCTTCCTCAGCGCCACTGTCTCTACGCCATACGTCATAGCTGGTCTCACCACTGTCTTGTACACCTTTTGATTCTAGATGATATTCTCCTGCCGCCCATTCCAACCTGCCTTAATGCAGTTAGCTAAAAGAGCTAATAATACCTTCCACTTCTTGGCGATGTTGTTATTCTCTTCGGTCCATCTGTCAACTAGATTTTGAGACATGTCTAAGCAGAATTAATACCATTTAACGACGTTATTGAATCTAAAAGTAAAAAAAAAAAATGTTTCAGATTTTAACTTTCCCTCCACTCCTTTGAGCGGTAGTTGCACTTTTGAGCTCTACTGCGCATGCGTTTACGACGTGAGGCAAGCCGTCGTGCGTGCGCAAAAGCGGTTTTCATAACAAAAAAAAATGCTGTTTATAAGTTTATCATAAGAAACAAAATGATCAATTTAGGTGTTTTTAAACTCTAATGAAAATTTGACATTTTTAAAATGAAATTAAATAATAATCTTTTTTAACTTTTGCAGCAGTAAAGCATAGCCTTAATTTCTGACCTATCATTAGCCTGAACAGAATTTTAAAAAACCCTATTTAAATAAATAAGGACACGACGTTTTTGCTACTGAGCCGGGTTTTATAATATTTTGAAGATGATCCAGTTGTGCAATAAGCTGTCAGTTGATAGGTGTAAAAATGTAAAAAACAGTCTCTTTAAACAAAAGAAAAGCTGTTTATTGGCCTATATCTTGACTGTATACATTGAAACACGTCCTAAATTTGTCAAATGGTTGTTGTTCTGAGACCAAATATCTTTTATGATGTACCTGGAACAACAACTGGACGAGCCGATCAACTTTCATGACGTCATCACTGTTTCAGCTTCATTTAAAGATATTTAAAGAAAAAATATCTATGCTTCTTTTTTTAACAGTTTTTGTGGGTTATTACACAATATGTAATCTACTGTATCAGTATTGAGCTGTTTAATGATGAGACTCAAAGTACTTTTGTACATCCCTCTGGACAAGAGCATCTGCTAAATAAATGTAAGACAACATTAGGGTTCAGTCATTTTTGCCATAAACAAAGAAACTTCAAGCCTGAAAAAACATCATCTGGTCTAAACACATGGGAAAATATTAAAATGTTATACATTCCAACTGCAAATGTTATTCTAAGATATATAATTGGGGTTAAAGATCATTTAAAAGTAAAAAAGGATTGTGTTCACCAACAGTGTCCTCATACATGGACATAATTTATGTTATTATTTTTAGAGAAACATTTTTGTAAAGAATTATTAATAATTCTAGAACTTTTAAAACTTTGCGCTATCATCTTCGGTCCATATGACTTTCTCCACATGACCGAGTGTGTGCGCGCCGCAGCATAAACTCCCATCCGACGTCATTTTCTCCCTCTTTCTCTCCTCGGGTGCAGAAGCGGAGAAGCGCAGATCCACAGCTGAGGCCGTCTCACACCGGACAGCCCTCGCCAAAATGGTAGTCATTTTTACTGCTATTAACGGAAACGGAAAATATATTTCATATAGAATGCGTGCTATTTAGCTGATTCATGCTAATAATGCACTGGTCATGGTGTCTTCTTTATTTATTATTTTATTTATTCCAATGACGCAATGCCAACCTGCAGAGGGGGGAGATGTTTTTCTTTCTATATATCAGTCGGTGCTGAATTTAATTGGCATCACACACAGTCCTGTGACGCAGATATATCTTATAAAAAGACTTTCTATAAATTTTCTATAAATTCGTTTATTATGCCGAAGTGTCGATTCATGGTCGATAAGTCCGCCACTGAATGGCCGAATGGCTACTTTCGGATTGATTGCGCTGTTATTTTTGTGATCTGGCCTTCTACCCACATTAACCGGCATAACGTTACTTAGCGGCGTTATAAATAACGTGTTTACGCCCACAGCCTACTGCGGCGCGCGCCTTCGGAGTTTTATTGGTACAGAGCCTGTGTACGATCAATGATGAGCAAACGATTCTTTCTTTATGAACGAATCATTTAATTGAATCTATTCGTAAGCGAGAAGAACAGAATATTCTAGAACATTGGGTGCCTAAAGTAAAGGGGGGGGGGGTTAGGTCAAGGGAAACCCAGCAGTTTTTTTTATTTATTAATACAATATTATGAATAATCGTTTGGCAAAACTTTGGTGATTTGTAAAGTTTATGTCCTTTAACTATACTATACTTTGTTGGTCTTCTTAGATATTACCACCTGTTGTGAATTTTGGGTTTAAAATTCCCCCAGAATATTGGCTCTGGAACAGATTATTGGAGCATAGCATCATGGGAAGACATTTTAGATTAGAATAAATTCGATTCAACTTTATTGTTATTGTGCAAGGTATATGTACAGAGCCAATGAAATGCAGTCAGCATTATAATACTGGAATGATAGGCAATTCCAATTTGATTAATCTATAATTTTACATTTATAGCATTTGGCAGATGTCCTTATCTAGAGTGATTTGTCTAGAGACATTGATCTCTTTTATCCAACTGAGCAATTGGGGGTAAAGGGCCTTGCTCAGGGGCCTAGCAGTGGTAACTTGGTGGTGCTGGGAATCAAACCCTGATCTTCCAATTAGCAGTCCAACACCTTAATCACTGTACTACCACTTCCCCATCCATACTGACAAAAAAAATAATCATAAAGTTATGGCCAAGATCTGTTTTTACAAGAACCGAATTTAACTGAGTGGCTAAGCTGTCTTTTGAATAGATAACGGAGTCGGCACATGGCTTAAACCTGACAAAATGTAAAAAATCCATCACTGTGTATAGAGTAGAATATTCTTCCCATGAGACTTAGAAAACGGCTAGGATTTTTAGTGACAGTAGTGAAGCGTATAATGTACGTGTTGACTTTGTGTTTGTGTTGCTTTAAAAGTGTTATTAATAGTGAGAGTGTTTTTATCAGACAAATAAGTAATTGGCACAAGTAGTAAACGGTTGGCCAAAGAAGATATGGCAGAAAATGGAGGACTGCCAAAATAATGCAGATTGTATTGAATATAATGTGGATTAAATAAATTGTGCTGGTTACAGACCTATCAGATACTCAGTTATGCACTTTTACAGGGCATTTACTGTCAATATATTTTACCATTTTACTTACAACTCCCAACATATTTTAACATTTTAACATAATATTCTAAAAAAATAGCATGTCCATCTTACAGGATCTCTGATGTGTTTGTGTGTGTACGTACGTGCAAAAAAAGGGATGCGCAGTATACCAGTACTGGCAAAAATACCGGTATATAATATATATAATTACCGGAATATAATATATTTCAAACGGTACAACACTATAATTTCGCTGAATTCGGTATTTATTATGCTGCTGTTCCGGAATTTACCAGTAGGTGGCTTTCCAAAATGGTGCCAACCGCTACTGTGAGAGGTTTAGTCATGCTTTTACTTTGGCTATCTCATTATAAGTAAGAAATAAACACTATGATTCATTTAAGTGTTTGTGTCTTCCACAGAAAGAAAAAAATGCTATTTTCAGGTAGCCAGCCTACTATTTTAGTGACAAGAATATATGCCTATTATATACTTTTATTAATATAAAATTATTAATATAGGTTTTTAATTCGCTTGCATTTTGAGGATTGTTATTTGTCACCTATATTATGGATTTAGTATTGATACCAATGTTTAACATTCTGGTATTGTACTTAAGTCAAAATTATGGTATTTAACCATTCCTAGTGCAAAGTGCCCTGTGATAACCTGTTGTCTCATTTAGGATGTGATAAAATTGATACTGTACATAAAAAGAATGGTACATGTTAGTTCATCATAAGAATATCATAGGAATGAAGTTCTAATGGCAAGAGATACCAAACATTTAAACCGATTTTATAATTTAGCAATTGATAATAGATTAAACGTCTCTTTAGTTGCTTCTAGATGTAAATAGTAGAATCATGATTTCCTGAAATCACTTCTCCAACATTCACATAGAAATAAAATTATGTTATAAAATTAAAAAAAAACAAACAAACAATTTTCTTTCTTTCTCTTAGGTGAACTTCACAGTAGACCAGATCCGTGAGATCATGGACAAAAAGTCCAACATTAGAAACATGTCTGTGATCGCCCATGTGGACCATGGCAAATCTACTCTTACTGACTCTTTAGTGTGCAAGGCAGGTATCATTGCCTCTGCTCGAGCTGGTGAGACCAGGTTCACGGACACGAGGAAGGACGAACAGGAGAGATGCATCACCATCAAGTCAACGTAGGCATTCATAGTGGCTTTAAAATCCACAGCATCCAGTGAATTTTCCACATTGCTAGGGGCCACAGTGTCTATAAAATTAGCAAAAGAAGTGCTCCAAATATAAAAATATATATTAACTAAACAATGTTAATACACAATAATCATGTATTGGCAACTGACAAATTCTTGCAACATATATGCAATATTTACATCCAAGTCATAAGGTGCACATCCATACAATTTAAAGGCTATTGTGTATTATGTTCAATGCAGAGCTATCTCTCTGTACTACGAGCTCAGCGACAATGACTTGGCCTTCATCAAGCAGTGCAAGGATGGATCTGGTTTTCTCATAAACCTGATTGACTCTCCAGGTCACGTGGACTTCTCGTCCGAGGTGACGGCAGCTCTGAGAGTTACTGATGGAGCTCTCGTAGTAGTAGACTGTGTATCAGGTATGATGGTGCTGGACTTCAGCAGGTCAAGTTCAAAAAAAGGGTCATTCACAGATTGGCTTGGGAAATCCACTGAAAACGTTCAAAAAGTGAAAATATCAGTATGATTTCTAAAATTTTAAAGCGCTCATTCTAATATATATATATATATATATATATATATATATATATATATATATATATATATATATATATATATATAAAATCATTCTGTCTGTGTTAGCATCAGTGTAATGTTAATTAAATGACAAAGCAACAAAATCATCGAAGATTAAAGAACATATTGTCCTCCTGGGTTTAACTGCAATTATTTGTATTCTCCAGGTGTGTGTGTGCAGACCGAGACTGTATTGAGGCAGGCTATTGCCGAACGCATAAAACCAGTCTTGATGATGAACAAGATGGACCGTGCCTTGCTGGAACTGCAGCTAGAACCGGACGAGCTTTTCCAGACCTTCCAGCGCATTGTAGAGAATGTTAATGTCATCATCTCCACTTATGGTGAAGGAGAACACGGACCAATGGGCAATATAATGGTAGAAAGCCAGTTTACCCTTTATGTAGCCATTTCTTATTCTCATATATGGTCAGCATATATTTTTTCATCAGTTGCATTTTGCTATTTTGTCTTTAGACACATCTACTACTTTTTGTAAAGAATCCTAAAACTTTGAAATGAAATTATATAAATGATTCTTATTTATTCAGGCGAATTAGGATAAGTACATAACCTATATTGTTTTTCAACTAAATCCAGGTGGATCCTGTTGTTGGTACAGTTGGATTCGGTTCAGGCCTCCATGGCTGGGCTTTTACTCTGAAGCAGTTCGCCGAGATGTATGTTGCCAAGTTTGCTGCCAAAGGTGAAAAGAAAAAAGACATCTTGCCAGAAGAGCGTTGCAAAAAGGTGGAAGAAATGATGAAGAAGCTCTGGGGAGACAAGTAAATGAAGCAACAATATCTGTTTAGTTTTTTTATTTTATTTCAAAAGTAGATAGTGTTAGATTACCCAACACCTGTAACTGAGATGTAATATTAGTAGTAAAATTGTGTACTAAATGTGTAAAGGAAATTTGTGTTAGTGTTACATCTCAGTTTTCTTTTTGGTTATGCTTATACTTTAACCGAGATGTAATAATAGATATATAACAATTGTGTAATAGAAATTTGAGAATGTCATTTATTCAGGGTGTCACGGCTGAGGATTATAAATATAACTATAGTTTACTTTATAAAATGACCTGGATTTTTTTTATTATTTAGGTATTTTGATCCTTCTTGTGGAAAATTCAGCAAAACAGCCACCAATGCAGAGGGGAAAAAACTTCCACGTACTTTTTCCCAACTTGTGCTGGACCCAATTTTTAAGGTACTCATAGAAAGACCAATCAGTAGAATAACACCATAAGTAGCTTCAGGAACTTCAAACTGTCATATCAGTATTTCATTTTTAAAAATACATTAATAAGAATAAAGAAATAAATGAGGGAGCAGTAAAAATATTTGGCACTTCTGACAAACTTATTGACGCCTTATTGCCAAACATCGTAAAAAAAAAAAAAGGGTTTAACATTACTTCTTAGAGAAAATGATATAGAACATATAACAGATGACACATTGTTCTATCATAAAGTTTTTAAATATTGTTTGAAAAGGTATTTGATGCCATCATGAACTTTAAGAAGGAGGAGACCCAGAAACTGATTGAGAAATTGAACATTAAGCTTGATGCTGAAGATAAAGAGAAAGAAGGAAAACCACTTCTTAAGGTGAGTTAATTAGGAAACACTTGTACAATAATTTAAATATTCTGCACATTTTTGTATGTTTTCAGCATGTTTTTTTTCTGCCATGTACAGGCTGTGATGCGCCGCTGGTTGCCTGCAGGTGAGGCACTGCTTCAAATGATTACAATCCATCTTCCTTCACCGGTCACGGCCCAGAGATATCGCTGTGAGCTGCTGTATGAAGGCCCAGGAGATGATGAATCAGCCATGGGTAAGAAGGAATTGACTATGGTGACAAATCTAAAGTTACAAACTCATTATGAGAATCACATTTAAAGCAGCTGGTAATTGTTTGTTTCTTTCACAAAATTCTTAGGGATCAAGAACTGTGATCCTAAAGCGCCACTGATGATGTATGTCTCCAAAATGGTACCAACTACCGACAAGGGCAGATTCTATGCTTTCGGTCGTGTTTTCTCTGGTGTTGTTGCCACAGGGCAGAAAGTGCGCATTATGGGCCCAAACTATACCCCAGGCAAGAAGGAGGACTTGTACTTGAAACCCATCCAAAGGTTTGTTTAGAGTTTATATATGAAATTGACCATCTAAAAAACAGACTTTTGTTGCAATAGAAAAAGCATTTGGCCAATCATTGGATTATAGTGTTGTGCGATTGGGCATAAAGGGTCTAAATATGGTTATGCAAATGGAATAAAGCATTACCAATACATATGTGACAAAGTAGAGACCTGTATGGTATGTGGCAATTGGCATATGACTGGGAGAAAGAGATGATAGGGTGAAAAAAACAGACTTTGACCACTGATATTTTTGACTGCAGAACCATCCTTATGATGGGTCGATATGTTGAGCCCATCGAAGATGTGCCATGTGGGAACATTGTTGGACTGGTTGGAGTTGATCAGTTTTTGGTCAAGACTGGTACTATTACCACCTATGAGCAAGCTCACAACATGCGGGTGATGAAGTTCAGTGTTAGTCCTGTAGTGAGAGTGGCTGTAGAGGCCAAGAACCCTGCTGACCTTCCAAAGCTGGTAGAAGGTCTGAAACGTCTGGCCAAGTCGGACCCAATGGTTCAGGTGAGCTCTATAAACATTTTGAATTTGAATCCTAGTAGACTAGTATTCTGAGATTATGATTAGCCCCGGCCGTTAGATTGAGTGGACTGCAGTCTGTCCCAGGTGATCAAAGTAACATGTCCCTTTTTCACATTTAGCTGTCCCAGAGTTACAAAAACACCATAAAAGCTGTAGACTAGTTGAAAACGAGCCCATAAAAGGAGCTAAATCCCAAAACAAAAATTATGCATATTATGTAGTATGAAAGTATGACATTTTGGTTGGAGCCAGTGGCAGTACTATAACTTTTTTTATGCCCTCCAGTGTATTATTGAAGAGTCTGGTGAGCACATTGTGGCTGGTGCAGGAGAGCTACATTTGGAAATCTGCTTAAAAGATCTTGAGGAAGATCATGCCTGTATCCCTCTGAAGGTAATGTGGCAAAAACGTAAATAATTTACCAATAAACAATCTTGTCTGAGTTCTGCATTATTTACTACATTAGGGTTGTAAGTATCTCATGGTTTTAACTTCTTCCTTTCTTAAATCTAAATCCCACCAGCAGATTTATCTGTAGAAACCAATATACTTTCATATTAGATCCTGATTGTTGACTGTCTTTATTTCCAGAAATCTGATCCGGTGGTGTCTTATCGTGAAACAGTGAGCAACGATTCTGACCAAGTATGCCTGTCCAAATCTCCTAACAAGCACAACCGGCTGTACATGAAAGCTCGTCCCTTCCCAGATGGCTTAGCAGAGGATATTGATAAAGGAGACGTTTCAGCAAGGCAAGAACTTAAACAGAGGGCTCGCTACCTGGCTGAAAAGTACGAGTGGGAGGTTACAGAGGCTCGCAAGATATGGTGCTTTGGACCAGATGGTAGTGGACCCAACATTCTTGTGGATGTAACAAAAGGGGTACAATATCTGAACGAGATCAAGGATAGTGTGGTGGCTGGTTTTCAGTGGGCAACCAAGGAGGTAAGTAAACCTCAGAGGCAGAAACATCTGCAGATAATTCGGGAATGAATTCATAGCATACAATTGGTGCCAGTGCAATAGTATTGTATACTTCACATTTTAGGCAAGTTAGTATTATCAGTAGTACAATTGGTACAATTTCAGTATTTTTTCTTTAGGGGGCACTTTGTGAGGAGAACATGCGAGGAGTGCGATTTGACATCCATGATGTCACCCTGCATGCTGATGCGATACACCGAGGAGGCGGCCAGATCATCCCTACAGCTCGTAGAGTCCTGTACGCCTCAGTGCTGACTGCAGAACCCCGACTGATGGAGCCCATTTACTTGGTGGAGATTCAGGTTGTAATATCAATAATTACAATAATTTGGTGTTGGTGCTATTTTATTTATTCTACAGTGGTGTATGGTGTTAAGGGTAGACCATTTAAAGACAGTCTAGTGGAAAAGTAATAAAAACATTACATTTTCTAAATTATTTTTTAATGAGGTCATAAAATAGCCTTGTATTACAATCTAGTTCTATACAATATCTCTGGTATAGGATACCCCAGGCTCTAGAACAGATTATTGAAGCATAGAAACATGAGAAGACTTCTTACATTATAATACTGAATAATAAGCTCAAAAATTCTAGTTTGATTTATCTACACATTTACAGCATCCGGCAGACGCGCTTATCCAGAGCGACTTACATTAATCTCTTTTATACAACTAAGCAATTGTGAGTTAAGGGCCTTGCTCAGGGGCCCACCAGTGGTGCTGGAAATCAAACCCCAATCTTCCAATTAGCAGTCCAACACTTTAACCACTGCGCTATCACTTCCCCAAAATACAAATACAGTGCATTACAATGTAAAATAATATTAATAAAGCATCTGTAATAAACATTTTTACATAAACATAAAAATCCTTGATATAGACAGCAAAATGCAAAATTTTTTCCCGTCACGTTTTACAGCATGACTATTTTCCTTGTCAGTTAATTGTTGGTAATTTGCCCAATTCAGATACACAGTCAGTAAAACCTGTTAGTTTTAATAAATAAAACCGGTAAAATGATAAGTTAATTATTAACTTTCTGTTAAACACTCCAACATTTGCTAAACTATGTTTCCTGTAGTGTCCAGAGCAAGTTGTTGGTGGTATTTATGGTGTCCTGAACAGGAAAAGAGGCCACGTTTATGAAGAGTCTCAAGTGGCTGGAACACCGATATTTGTTGTGAAGGCATATCTTCCTGTTAATGAATCATTTGGTACGTTTATTTTCAAAACAAAATCTTTATTTACTATTATGTGCTACAGCCTTTGAGTTTGTACAAACCGCTCTCTTTATTTTTAAATATCACTTCCTGTTCCTCTGCAGGTTTCACAGCAGACCTGAGATCCAACACAGGTGGCCAGGCTTTCCCTCAGTGCGTGTTTGACCACTGGCAAATCCTTCCAGGTGACCCTTATGATGCGAATAGTAGGCCTGCGCAGGTCATAACCGAGACCCGCAAGCGCAAAGGCCTGAAGGAGGGAATCCCACCTTTAGATAACTTTCTGGACAAACTGTAACTTCTCACAAACAAAAGGCTAAAGCATTTAGTGATTCTGTAGCCCTCATTCTTTCACTGTTGCCTATCTACAAGCCTATATGGATGTATATGTTGATATACATGTACAATAGAAAACAAAAAAGAGCATTAATTTAGATTTCCACACTGTCAATGTTCACAGCAAATAAAAACCGAGCACCTTAACGCTGTGTAAATTGTCTGTGTAAAAAAAAAAAATATATAAATAAATAAAATAATCACACAACAGCTAGTAGGTATTCAGAAAAGACATACCAAACATCATTTACTGCCTTCTGCTGCATAGGTGGCACAATTTAAGACAAAAATAAGCATTTGGAGTACAATCATTTTAACTTAATACACAATATCATAAATAACTTCATGGACTTGCACCCATCTGTTTCCATCTGTTCACCCAGCTGACAAAACCGACAATACAATATTAATTAATTAATACAATATTCATGTAAGCAGTCATTTAAATAATAATAAAGGCGCAAATCTTGTAAACGAGTTAAAAGGTGGATTAGTTATAAAATGTTACATTAAAAAGGTGTAAAGGTCTGTAAATAGCAGAAATAAACCTGTCAGCCCTTCTGTGGCTTACAGGGTAAAATTTAGTCTGGTTTGGACATTAATATACTTTAAAATGAGATTGAACCAAAATTCGGGATATTTTCCTATTTAATGCTTTCCAAACATTGTACCCTCTTGTATTATAAAACACATTTTGTTTGGTTAGATTTAAAAATAAGGTGGCCTTCTCTTTCCACCGCTGTGACAGATACATAATCGTGGACATTGTGAGAATTATGATTTAAAATCACAAGGTTTACATAGCAAAGATAGACCTGCTTTGTACTTAATAGCTTCCGGGCTACCGAATGGGGAAAACATTAAAACATTTACAAGTGGACAAATGAGTTGCCACAGCTGTGCTTATTGTAGAGTTTATATAAAGTTTTACAGGTTAGTTAATCATTGGTGACAATCATTTTGACAAATCTCTAATTTATAAAATAGAAGCATTGTAAAATCTGCCCGTTTTTAAGTGTTCAGATTAAAAGTTAAGCATTTTGGTCAATCTACAACACAGTACCCAAAAGTGATCATGTGCTTTATTACATGTTTGCAAGCATACATTACTTAATCTGTTAGAAGACATGGGCTCTATTAACTTGGTAGGTTTGGTCTTAAATAGCAAAAGCACGTAATTATTGTAACTGAATTTATATAAATCCATATGAATTAAAAACAGCAGACACCACCATGACTAGTTAGTACATTGGCGCAGGTGCCACAAATTGCATTTATTGCGACCTGGGCTGTTTTATATGTTGGGGTACATCTCAGGACAAGCCCAAACATTTTAGCTTACTAAAAGCTGAAAAATGACAACTAAATAATAATTGGCAGTCTCATTATGTTGAAGTTGAACCCATCAAGGAAACCTGTTTCACATTGTACCACTCAGGGCATATTTTGACTTTCTGCTCGAACCTTTGATGTAAAACCATCTTCAGCAGCATCGCTTTAAAAATGCAAAGGTTACGGATATATAACAGCAAAACAGTACAAAGGACTTGAGGAAAAAGGAAGGAAAAAAAGGAAAAAAACAACATAAAAGATGTCATTGCATCATGGCTTGATTATGTCTCCATCAACCTGTCTGGCCCAAAATAAATGCATTTAAAAAGGCAGCTACTTACTGCAGCAGAATATCATGATTTTGCAATAAAACAGCGTCGGAACAGATACTGATTTGTATGTCACTCAATACAAAACAAATTATGTACACTCCTGACTTTTTCAAATATAAAGATCATTGTTGAGGTTTTGCAGTGATTCCAAAAACTTGGTTTAAATAGTAAAAAAAAAAAGGAAAATGTTCACATAGAAATACACACAGGTCCACATATGAGTCCAATGTGTTCTCAATTGCTCTGCGCAGTTTTGTTTGTTGAGTTTTGCCAGGCAAAAAGGCAGTGGGTATCAGTCACTAAAAAATTAATTCATCAGAAAGAAAAATAAAAAGACACAGGTTTCTGAAAACCGTTTGATGCAGCCAACTGTTTTATCCATGTCCACATCAGCTACTATATTAGTAAATAATAATCAACCGTTGGTCAGTTTTGAGTTTTATCTTTTAAAAGCACCGTTTGGATGATTGGAGTTATTTAAAACCATGACTCAATCTAGTGAGATGATATCTGAAAGAGTTGAAGATCCTCCGGTGATGACTCCCGTTTCATGACTGGAGCTTCCTCGATGAGAAGTTGAATCGTACTGGACAGATGAGGCCATGAGACTAGAGCTGCTGGTGCTACTCTGAATGCTGCTGGTCAGATTCTCCAGGAATACAGGAGTCCGGTAATGCTAGGGGGGAATGGGTTTTAGAATAGAATGCAATTTTTATTTAGTGTGTTTTATTTAGACATTCATAACAATCATATTGACCTTTCAAAAAAGAATAATATAAAAATGCTTTTAAAAGGACTTACCTGAGAATCAGCCTGAAGTAATGAAAACAAGTCCAGACCTACAAAAGTCATATGACAAACTTTTTTTAACTACAGTTACTGCAAAAAACAACAACATGGGAACATATCCAAGATTACAGAGACAATGGTGTACCTTGCATATCGGTGGGAATTGTAGAAAGGGTTGAATGGTGGAATGGAACAGCATAGTCTGCAATGGAGGAAGTCAAGTACGAAGTATCCAGCGGCTGGACATTTGGCACTCGAACTGTTGATGGCTGGTAGGTCAAAACCCTGACAAAATAAGGAAATCATTGTCAATATACTTTTTATTTAAAATAATATTTTGTTTCATCATACATACTATGCTTAAAGAACAACAATTATTTGTGATACCTGTAATTATGGTACAGTGAGACAACATAATTGTTTGATGTGATGTATAATTGATCATTTTTTTGTGATTAAATAATTCAACATTCAAATAAAGATTAACTGATCACAGCACATCAAACAAAAAAAAACAAAAAAAGAAAAAAAAGGAAAAAATGTTTATGCCCTTAACAAAAGTGTACAGCAGCAAAACCCTTTTTTACTTTTCTGTTCTTATATCGAATTATTACATAATATTATGATAAAAGCTACTACTAACCCTTTGCTGCTATGCACCTCCTCAGTTTTGGACATATAAACACAGCGTTTTTTTAGGGGAGGGTCCGGCTCGGTTTCCTCATCTGATGAGCTTTCGAGTGTGAGGTCGATCACATCAGCTTTTTTCGTACTGCTGGGTTCTGAGTGCGACACAACGGCGCTCGGACGCACAGGGGCAGTGCCTAAAAAAAAATTATAGACAAAAAGTAAACAGGTTATGTGGAGGCACACATGGCAAGTCAGACTATTACTAATTCTGTATGCGCTATTTATACTGCACACCTTGCCGCTTGCTTTTACTTCACCCAGTTTTAACTTTTCTTTTTCCTGTTAGAATACATCTCTACCAGCCAACCGTAAAACAAATCATTATAATTAATTCTTGGCTTAAAAAAAAACAAACAAAAGTTTTGATTTGATTTGCATTTCAGATAAAAAAAAAAGAAAAAAAAAAGTATATATGCAATAACATTTTATTGTCTCAAAGAACAAACGCTGATTGTTTATACCTGTAACTTATATAAATTAATAAGAACTTACACTCAATTTTGGGTAAACATGGAGATGACACTTTCAACGTCTCCTTCTTTGGTCTCATTGGGCACCAGGTCCCGTCCTCTTGGAACTTAATTTCGTCCACATCCGTGCAATCATTTAATATTTCCATAAAGAGCCTAAAAAAAGTGTATGGGTTAAATAGCAATCCTAAGTAAGCTGTAAACAGGGTAAAGCCAGGCTGATTATAATGCAGAGTTATGTACCCATCAATGATTAGACTTTCATATGCAGCTTTCTTGTCACACACAGGGCAGATCCAGGTGGGTTTCTTCTCATTCATCTGCAGGTAAAGTGCAGCATCGAAACACTGGAGATGAGAGCAGGTCACAGCTCGACAGGGCACCGTTAGACGCATTTTTCCAAGCTGAGTGTAAAACAGATTATATTTAGATAAGAACAGACCTGGGTGAAGAGGCAAGACACTATTAAACATGCCATAAATCAAACTTACTGGACACATGAGTGACACACGCAAGCTGGTTGTGGCTATTTCACTATCCGGATCTGCTGTGAGCTTTTCTTTTACTAACACATAGAAAATGTGCATCATAAATATTTAATTATTTAATGTAATAGCTACAAGAGAACAATGTTGACACATGACAATGAGACTTTTCAGGGTATCCATTAGGTAAAGCAGATCTTACTAAGGGCTCTCGAGTGATCAGGATTTCTGATTCCCTTCATTCGTAATCTTTGGAGTAACAATGGTGACGTCAGCTGTCGTACCAAATACACAGACATGGAATAGGTCTGGAAAATGAGGTAAGGCGTGTTAGAGAATAGTAGGAATGTCAAAGACAAGATGAGAACGAAGCCAAATGTTCAGGGAGGAATTTACTTTTCCGATTTCAGGTGCCCATGTGATTGATATCTGATTGGGGACTGCAGATGACAATCTGACAAGAGAGGTGATGTTTAAGGGTCTGCCTGGTCTCTTTTGCTCAACACCATTCTTAGGAGGTGGCGCATAACCCTGAAAAAAAAAAGTAACACCCTATAAACCTATAAAAATAATTATGTATTGTAATATTCAAATGAGATGTGATGACATGCTTTTATGTATTTTGTGTATTAAAGGTTCCAAACAGTACATTAAAAACCGTAATCATCTAATTACACACCGGCAGAGGAAAGAGCTTTCCGTTGACTTTGATGCAAAGACTATTTGGATAGTTGTCCTCTTGAGGGCAGCTGGTTTCTGAAAGGCAGAACCTGATAACATAGGCAAAAACATAACTTTACTGCTACTTTGTAAACCTACACAGGAGATAATAACAATGAATAACATTACACTTGATATCTTACCGGAGTTGTATTTGAACCATGTAATCTCTTCTGCCTCCAGGAAGAAAATCCCTTTTGACAATGAATAAATAAGAATGAGAACATGCTCGATAACAAACCACGGCAACAGATTTATCCAAACCAGGTCCCTACCGTGAAATGCAAACTTCTCGCACTTGCTGTGGAGTCAAGGCAAAAATAAAGTATTTTTCTTGATGAAATCTCTGAACAGTGCTGGCCCCTGCATTGGAAATATGAAGATTAAAAAAACAAAAAACAACAATCAACTGGAGACGTTTTTAAGAGCCTGGTTAATGAATTGTAAAAGGCTACAAAAGGCAGACAGAAAAAAAATAAATGAATGGTGCAAACTTCAATCTTCAATCAAACTTCAATCACTTACTGGTTTAACTACATTTGCAAACTACGCAAAATCTTTAAACAAACCAACCACAAGTACCTAAACTTGACGGTTTGATCAAAACGTCCAACACGTCATAAAATGGAAGAGACTTCATCTGGACGTCCGGGTGGACAGGAGGCATGAGTGGTGAAGTCTGCTGCATGTTCATCCTGGCCTCTGAGTCATGAAACGTTGCTGACTTAACGTGCACCACGTGCTGATGAGAAGAGTCTGATAGGCTAGCACCAAAAGAAACGTCCTGACTCGAAACTGTTTCTCTTTCTTCACAATGCAGGTACGAATCGATGCTAGACTTCAGAGCAGACAATTCCGTGAGAGTTTCCAATGTCCTCGGGTATCTCCGATGATAAAGGTCCTTGATTTTAAGCTGTACGGCGGGGTTACAATCGGTCTTTAGCAAATACAAAGCCCTTAGCAGCAGTTCATGCTTGCTACCACTCTTGTTTCTTCCGGCAAAACCTAGCAGTACCTGGAGCTCCGAGATGCGGAAACTTGATACCATATTCTGGGAAACAAAACACACAGAGCATGCAAATCAATGTAACCAAGTTAGACGGGCAAAAAACATTCTATACCAAGTCTGTTTAAACTTACAGAAAGAATAAAAAAGAGGATAGACACTGTACTCTCAGTATCTGGTAAAAAAACAAAAACAAAACAACCCACCAACACCACAAATCTAAAAACTGACGAAATAATTTGGAGTCATAATTGCTTTTATTTGTATGTGAAGCCAAAATGCGTTGTTTTACAACTGAGTGATTAAATCTCAATTGCTCATTAAAACAAGCTAGACTACTTCTTACTTAAATGTCTAAACAAAAAATATATATACTTTTGACTGCAATCTAGACATCTCAAGGACAAACTATAAATAAAATCCATTACTCTAGAAGTTTTTAAGTCTTAGTTAAGGAAAGACCTTCGTAAAGACTTTGCCTAGAAGAAGAATCTGATACAGGATATCTGTCTTTTAGGGCTGATTTTTTAACAACCAAGTAGTTATTATTGTTTTTATTGGTCTAAAAATGTATTGTTTTAATTTTGCATATGCTGTCTTTTATATTGTAAAGCACTTTGGGCAATCAAAATTGCGTTAAAATGTGCTAAATAAATAAATAAAAGTCTTTTAAAAACGTCTATTTTAAGTATAACGTCAATCTTACAAAACAACTAAATAAATGGTTAGAAAAAAAAACATCTTTGAGCATTTTATTCTGTCTAGGCATTAGAAAGTTTGTCAAAATACGATATTAGACATTCAACCACCGTTTTATATACCGACTATAAAACTTATTGTTGTTATTATTAGCACCACCTTTGCTAGCTAGCTAACTAACTACAGCCACTTTAATACGGTTCTCTATCTCCTTTTTTAGATTAAACATGCATATAAAAGAGCTGTAATATTTAAGGTACTATATTATATTATGTTTAACGTTTTAAGCTTACAAAAGCCAGTTCCGCGTCTCCTGAGAAAGTGTCATTTAGCCACCGAGCTACATAGCAACGCTAACAAACAATAACAAAAGACGAACCACAACATTCACGTAAACACGCTACGTTTTGTAGCTTTTTCACAATGGCAAAATTTTCTTAACTTTAACTGACATATTTGCCACCCCCAAAATGCATAAAAAGAATTAAGTATTAATATTCCAACATGTATCCGAAGCCGGAGCACCTTGATAGCTAGCTTGATAGCTGTTGGAAGCTAGCAGGCTAGTGCTAGCAGTTTAGAACCGGTCCGGGCTTCAGAGTGTCGACTCTCTGGCCTACGACTGGGAAATACATATCGACGCTGTTTTGAATGCAAAATGATAATCGGATGTTTAAAACAAAATAATAAAACGATGATATTTAAAAACTAGCCAAAAACTTTTCTAACTCTGTCAAATGTAAAGCCGCGGTTAGCTAGCATAGCACTTTCGCCTACCCGTAACTCGCCAGTATCCGCCATTTTCTGGCTGCGTTCATCCTGGACATTTCGCTGATGACCTCCTACATGACCTGCTCGAACCTGAGGTCGTTAAAGCCCCGGGCTGTGACATGAACTGCTGGTCACTCACTACAAAAGTCACTCGCTAAAAAAGTATTTGAAAAACTTTAATTAAAAACAAAAACAAATAATTAATAATATAATTAATCTCCATACATACTATTTTTTTTTATTTTACATGAAAAAGTTTTTATTCACAAACACATTTTATCTTCTACTTAAGTCTCTTAAGCTGATAAATTATGAAAAAAACTATATTCCTCATATATTGGAGAGTATTTAAGTGAGTTTTCCTAAGAAAAAAAGAAGTCTAGTCTGTACTACCAAAATTTTCGCATGTTAAAACACCCCATGCTTCCTTACAGTAGTCAGTTTTTTTGTGAAAGACGTATTAATACCCCAGACCTTGCACAATACTTCTTAGTGTTTAAACAAGAAATAAAATGATTGCAAGTCAGTTTTATTAAAAACATGTACAACATGTTGCTGGTCCCACTGCAAAAGTGCACTAAAGTATTAAAAAAGCTTTACTGGACTGTTTAAAATGACAATAATATCGGTTATAAACCCCAGGAACATACTATTCATTTTTTATTTAACATGAAAAAGTTTGCATTTACAAACAACCTTTCACAAACACTGTATCCTTTATTTAAGTCTCTTTAGCTTATAAAATAAAAAAATGCCAATATTTCTGATATAATAAAAAAGCGGTTGGCACTGTTGCCCCACAGCAAGAAGGTCCCTGGTTCGATTCCTGGGCAGAGGCCTTTCTGTGTGGAGTTTGCATGTTCTCCCTGTGCTTGTGTGGGTTTACTCCGGGTTCTTTGGTTTCCTCCCACAGTCCAAAAACTGAGTGAGTGTGAGTGTGTAGACTGTCGACCTGTCCAGGGTGTACCCCTCCTGCATTTTGCCCTTTCAGAGATAGACTCCAGCAGACCCCTTTGACCCTGAATTAGAAAATAAACGGGTATAGAAGATGTATTGCAATGTAATGTCTTTTCTTTTTGTTTTACGGTTGTTTGTTTGTATACATTTGTATCTTATTATTGTAATTTCTTTTTGCAATTCATGGGCAATGTTCTGTTCTCTATTAAAGTAAAAAAGAAAACTTACCTTACATCCCACTCCAACCTATTCCACCTTTAAAGGAACAAATCTATAACTATGTCTATATTGAACTGTTTAGTGAGTCTAGACTTTCAAGTTTCCAATGTGAAATGCTTTGATAAAAGAGTAGAGGTGGTTGTGGATTATAACTGAATTGCCCTGGAATGTAATAGGAGATATTGTGGATGTAAACGAGTTGTGACGCAAGCCTGTGGCCAAACAGTATCTGTTAAATTTGCACCTACATAACTGCAACCAAAAAAATTAGGGTAAGTGGTAGCTTGATGGTTAAGGTGTTGGACTACTACATAGAAGATCTTAGGTTTGGTTTCCAGCACCAGCACCACCATGTTACCACCGCTGGGCCCCTGAGCAAGGCCCTTAACCCCTAATTGCCCAGTTGTATAGATGAAATAAATGTAAGTCGCTCTGGAAAACGGTGTCTGCCAAATGCTGTAAATGTAATGTAAATTACAGGATAATATTGATACAAAGCATATAAACCTATTTTTTTTCAGTTAGCATGTGGCTTTATTATTAAAATAATACTACTATAAGGGAAATGTTATTTAAAAAATGACTACTAAAACGAAATAAAATAAGCAGATTATTTATTTATTTGCAATTTAAATTTTTTGTTATATTTTACAATGTCATGTCTGTCAGTATTTTTTTGCAGTGCCCTGATTTGTCCAGCAGAGGGAAGTGTAGGAAGTATAACAGAGGTTAATAGCTCCACAAGCTTTTCTAATTTTGCTTAGACATTTAAATGAGTTTTCCTAAAAAGAGACGGAACACCCTATGCTTCCTTACACTAGTTTAGAGTTGTACATATTTGGGGAAAGACATATTAATAAACCAGACATTGCACAATGCTAAAACAAGAAATTAAATCATTTAATCGCATTAGAAACATGTACATCAATAGCTGAAACCTGTAAATTAATAATAAATATGTACACATACTTGCTCAAAAAGCGGGCTTCTGTTCTTGCTCACTTCCTTGCATATTTATTAATTCAAAACTCCCTCTATGGTTCATTTCCCCTGTTTGTATATCAGCACTGGGCAAAACATTGTTTACATAGTGGTCAACGGGCAAAGTTCCTCCATTTTTGCATAATGAACTTGAGAGGTTTGATGGTGGTCTTAGAAAAAAAGATCTCGACCTTTACTCAGGTGTAAAATATTTTAAAGACAATATTTGAATTTAATACATAATAATTTTTTACCTTTAAAATGAATACCATTAGTTTACGTTAATTGTACACCTAAAATTCAATTCCTAGGATGCGTTTAATCAGTATTATTTTTACAAAAACTTAACTAAACAAAATATAGACAAAATATGCATTACATCGATATGTTTTTTTAAAAAACATCCTTTATCGGATTTCTTCCAGGTTTTAGTGTTACTCTTTTAATACACTAATAAAACAAATCCTATATAATAATAAAAAGCCTTTTTCTACATTGTGAAGTGTAGTTGTGTGGATTTTCTCATATAGCCACAATAGTATTAGTGAGATCAGGCAAGAAGGTCGATGCTCTGTACCGAACACTCAATTTCCTCTACACCAACCATAAAAACCATGTGTTCATGGCACTCAGGGGGTTTTGTGCACAGGGGCATTGTCTTACTGGAACAGTGCTTGAATCTCTTTGTTCCAGAGACGTGAATAGCGTAATGCTACAACACACATGAAAAGTGTGTTGTAAACATGTCCACAAACTTCAAACCAAATCTTAAATAAGGATGTTGTAATTTCTCTGAAATGTTATTTTAGAAAGTTGATGGTGTTTTACATCACAACACAAATTTTATTTCATTTATTATTCAGCCATTTTTAAAGTTTTATTAACAGAACAGCTTATAATGCATTTGTATTTAAATACACTGAATGTGAGACACCGCCGTTTTTGTGCCCAACATTTAGAAATGAATGTTCTAAGAATTTCTGGTTCTCTGTAAACTTATTGTCCTCTAATGCAAGCAACAAAAAATGCCATATAGTGATTTGTGGTAATTTTTTATTGGGAAAACCATAAATGTAAAATATTGTGAATCCTTTTAGGGTTTTAAAGCATTAAGGTTGGGCAAGAAAATGAGTCCCTAAACACTGCAATGGAAAGTGGATATTGTGAGTAACAATGCTTGGAAACATTACCGTGTAGTTTACTGTGTGCTGAACTTTTACATATGTAATAATGTGTATTGTATTATATGTCTTTTTTGCCAGTTAGGTTTTCAGATCTGACTGAACTAACAAACAGCAAAAAAAAAGAACTTGTCTAAAAGTAAAAAAAACCCCGACACCTTCTCTTTGTTACAAGTTATGGTACAATGATTGATAAGGGCACCCAAAAGCTATTTAAGCTAACAGCTTGGTCAAAGTGCCAATGGCATCTAATTTCACAACTTCCCCTACATAAAATATCTGCTGAAGAAACAGACAAACCTGAGGAATTGCCTTTATTAACCTCGACTCCTGTTATTGGCAGCACTTTGACAGAAACAAGACCCCAATTATTGTTAAAATCAAAGCTGCTGCTGCTAAAGTCAGGAATGAGTGTGTGGAAAGCCATGGCCTTAAAGTGGCTTGTTAGACCGCTTAGTGTTAACTCTGCCGGGACTCTGCTTGTCAACTACCTGTCTCTGCTGGCGCTGTTATTCGAACAAAAAAATCGAACCTAAAGTCAAATATGGTGTTTGTTGCATTAGGCATTTTTTGTTTAGTATCAACAACAGCAAAGTGTTAGTAGCTATTTTGCAGTCTGTTCACAAGTTTCTCTCACTGCCAATGTTGAAACATTCAAAGTTTAAACTGTAGCCCATTATCCCAGTAATTAAATAATTAATTACATTATTAACAGATATGGTTGACTTTAATAGTTTCTGTTAAACGTATCTTTTTAGCCGTTATTTTATCACCCAAGCGTCCAAGGGGACTCACAAATAATTTTTTTTGGCATTAATAAGTCCTGTAACGACCATCAATCTTCTATCTTACAGTATATTTTATACCTGATAACGTTACCTGACGACTTGTTAGAATAACCTGTCAGAAATAAAAGGCTAGTGGCAGGACATTAGCTTTTTAATCTTACATATGATGTCCCATTTCTTAAGGGAATATTTCCATCCCTAACCCTTGTCACTTAAGGGCATAGGGTTAGGCGTAGGGGTAAGGGTATAAAACAGAATTGGGATTGTCCTTAGTGCATTCTTGTACATCAATTTTACAACCAACTGCCTCATTTTAGCTTACCCTTAATAATATTTATTTTTTACAAGCCAAAACACCCCCTATAACTAAGGTTTGTTTCATATTTCAAATTTTTGCGATACATTGATTAGTTAAACCACCATTATGTGGTGGTACCACATGCATTTGTCAGATGAAAAAAGCAGCTACCATGAACAAGGGCTGCTATTTGTAAGGCAAAACAGACACATAAGCAAAGCTTAACACAGGGGCAGCTGTGTTTGTTAGTATGTCAGCATGTTTGTAGCATTCGTCACCTAGCTTCTTACTGGTCTGGCTTTGTGTGCTATAGCAAATTTGCATTTTAGTGTGCATGTTTCATTCCATCCAGACAATGGCAAATACTACCCAGACTAGGTTTCAGATGATTGGTCTGGAGGAGTACATTAACCTCTATAATAATAAATATTAGTTAACTTTCTTATAAATTATAAAGGAGAACATCCTTCCTGAAATGTCATACATAAAACGCAGTCATGCAACACTTTATCTCACCAAAAAAACATACAGGCACCTCACTTTTTACTTTTGAGCAGAACATGTAAGCAATTTTTATAATGAAGTAGGTTTGATTAAAAAAATGATTGATAAAGAGACAAGAGACAAATTATTGTAAGTCTACAAAGATCAATGAGTACAGTCGTCTACAATTTTTGTTACCATGGCATTTGTCACCATAGCAATCAAAGATTATTACAGTGAAGAAGTAAAGAAAAAAAGGAAGCGGGCTGATTATTCTCATACTGTACCTATTTTAAAGCACAGTAAAACACACACTATATATATATATATAAACACAAATATAAATAAAAAATATATATCTACATTTTATTAGAAAAACATGGTGTGTGATATTGGTCCTGCTACCTGCTAGTGGGGATGAATGATCGATAAACCTAATAAAAATCTCAGAAAATCGACGGCTATTTAATATTGAATATTGAGTATTGGTCTGGTGCACAAACTGTCCAAATTCAAATATATCTTTACTTGCTTAGCAGATTAGAAATAAAACCATCAGAATCCACAAATAACCATTATATAACTATTATAACCATTATGCTGACCTGGTATTAGAACGGTATTTCAGATTAGACTGTGTCCATACATAATATAACAAACACACTAATTTTAGAAGTAAGGTCTGTGACCAAATTGCCAACGAAATGGAATGATTCTCTACTTCAGGGAAACTTCAATGAGCAGGTAAGTAATTAAGTAGGTAAAAAAACCCCACAGACATTTATCATTTTTACACACTGATAGAACTAAACCTTGTATTTAGAAATAGAGTGTATTTAAAGTTTGGTACATGTTTATAAGATTAACAGAATAGTAGGCAGCATGTGAAAGATCATTGAACCTTGAGTATAAACCTAGAGTTACTGAGTATCATACGGACTCAATGACGGGATTTAGCACACAATCTGCTAAAAGCTGTGCTGGATGTGAATAAAATCAATTCGTTGAGGATAAAAAACATCTTTTACCAAAAGGAAGCTAGTTTTTTAAAGAAAAGCTGTCTCTCCAAAAATGCCCAGCAAGTTCAACTTATCCTTTACTTTTGACCTTGTCAGAACATTTGCCCCACATACGTTTACATAGCTTTAAATATACTTTCTTTTGCAAATGACGAAAAAAGAAACACTTTTGAACCTAGCAAAAACCTGGACTACATAATTCTCCAAACTGATAGTCGTGTGCAACAAAAGTCCAGCTATCCCTTTAAACAAAGATTTTTCGGGACCATACTTCATACATAGGTGTATGAGGAAATTTTCCAAGATACATGAGCTACAGAGGCAACAAGTGACCGAGGAGACTCACAAATAATTTTTTTTGGCATTAATAAGTAATTTATCAACCTTCAATCATCTGTTTTGTCACCTTCAGTGCTGTGTTTAAAAACTGTTTTCAAAAATCTCTAAAGTTTGCTAACGATACATTGCTGCATGATAGTCCCACAGTATATTTTATGCCTGATGACTTGACAGAATAACCTGTCAGAAATAAAAGTCTAGTGGCAGGACATTAGCTTTTTTATCTCACATATGATGACTTGTACTGGTGTAGTTGTGAAGTCTCATTTCTTAGGGGAATATTTTCATCCCTAACTCATGTCACTCAAGGGCATAAGTTTAGGCGTAGGGGTAAGGGTATAAAACAGAATTGGGATTGTCCTTAGTGCATTCTTGTACATCAATTTTACAACCAACTGCCTCATTTTAGCTTACCCTTAACAGTATTTATTTTTTACAAGCCACAATACCCTTATATCTTTGCTGTTTCAATGGTAAATGTAGTAAAGTAAAGAATTTAGTGTATGAAGCATGATGAATTGTGTTCTCAGGTTGCTTTTGAAGTGCCGCTTCTTTTTGCTATGGTAATAAATCTTATTGGTGACTTCATTTGACTGTGCACCCTAGGTAGGGCCAATGGTACATAAAAGAGACTTGATCCGTGCAGGTTTAGTTAGGGGACCTTATTTAGGGGATGTTTTTAAGGTGTATAGCAGACAATCAAACAAAAGTTTGGGATATAGTTGAAATCTGTGTGGTCCACAGACTAATTTGTATAGGCTTCGTATGTGACTTTGGTGATTGGTTTTTCTTATTTTTTTCAAGTCTTATTTACAGTCACACATCATGCGTAAATAACATTTAAATTTATAGACATTCCTTAAAACAGAATGAATCGGGCAAGTGCTTTTGTTGTTTTTTCTTTAGTAGATTCAGCATCCACAGTTTAAAAAAACACTTTATTAAAATGCTAGTTTAAGAATGATAATAAAGAAAACCAGAAATCAAATGTGACACTATTAATTTGCACCCCAAAATAATTGTGTCTTTCTTAAACCACAAAATTGGAAAAAAGGCTCTGTTCCAACATGACAATGTTCCTGTCTATAAAACCGCTGAGCGCCAGGGAGACATGGTGTGTTATGATTAGCATGGATAACTTTGGGATAAACTAAACACTGACTCCTTAAGACCTTTTCACCTGATGTTAGTGTCTGATTTTATTAATACTCCTGTGGCTAAATGAGCAATTCCCCAGAGCTCTTCCTCTTTCCAAATGTGTAAAGGCTTTAAAATGCCATATATATTTTTTTCTACAGCTTAGAAGGTCCAGGTAAACCAAACAATGTAGACTGATATATGTTGCATTTATAATGAACTGAGAGGCCAATTAATTGCTATGGCTGGCTTATTGCAGCAGCAATATATGCTGAAGTTGCTAATTGGTATTGACAAAACATGATCCAGTCTTTTCAGATCAGCTGAGCTAATCGCCCCTGACAGCTATGTGGTGATTTTGGTGTAGAATTTTACTCTTGGGTGAAAAAGTTCATCGTCTAATCAATAGCAATAAGAAAACAGTAAGAGGTGACAAGCGCTTTTGTGTTAATCTTTTATTATGGTTTTAATGCAAACATACATTTAATAATATCCAAAAGTGGTGTGCAGTCAGAGCCAGCAGGGTTTTCTCTGCTGGCCAAAACAATAACAAAAGCTGACCTATATTTACAAACTAAATTCTAATTTTTGTTTCATGAAATTGTATTAATTTATTTCCAACAGTTTATTCTCTTCATTTTGTAGCATTTTTCGGGGCTGCACTACCTCTGGATGTTAGATTTTTTGTCCAATCAGATATCAGTTTCTATGTGCTGCCATGTTAATCTAATCTGCCCAGGGCCTGCAGAATCAGTAGTGCTGCCCATGCAACTTAAACTATATAAGCCGTGGCAGATTGCTAATTGGTTAAAGAATTCAGATTTCTAAATGCGCACAATGATGTCAGCATTTTTCCGTTCCCTGGTTGGTTAGTCAAGGTAAAACTGTAACAGCCAAGCACAGACTAACAAAACACGTGTGTACAGTTGAATTAGAATTCCACAATGGCTGACCGAGGAGGAGAAATGGACTGTTGATTAAAAATTTGTTTTTAAGGTGGATTTTTCCAAAATAGTAAGACAAAGTTAGAGTAGAGTTCGGCTAACCCCGAAGAACTAGCTTGTCTCATCCCGGGAAAGAGTTTGCTCACCACTTCCAGACCAGTGAACAGTAATGCTGGCTTACAGCCTTTAAATGTATTACATATTTGATTTAATTTTTTGATTTTGTAATGTTAAATTAATAAAATAAAAAATTCATTCCGATGCTGCTTTAGAAAATGTATGTGGTACAGTTGGGGTTGTAGCGTAGAGGTTTGAAGTCTTTACGGCGTTTCATGCTTTAACAAAAATACGTGAAATCTTTCTCTCTCTGTAATTCCATGCCGTGCTATATTGCGTTTTTGTATAGTTTCAATGGTTTCTTTTTGCGACATGATAGTAGTGGTATTAAGAGGCGTATTAGTCAGGTAGGTCCCCACTAAAGGCCCAGATACCAAATGCACCGCCCGCCACTGATATCCGATATAGTTTATTTTAAAGAATGTACACCTAAGACCTTTACATAAAAGAATCCACTAGAAAAAAGATCAATTTAAAGATGGATGTTTTTAAGAAACATTCAGAATTGTTATATTTATAAAATCAGTTTTACTTTCAAGTGTGCATTAGGATTAGCAGCTCTAAAATGCTAATGCCTCAGGCATAAGTAATCTGACCCTATTGTCACATGACACTTTAATGCACTGGAGGTCTATTTGGGATGCATGATGAATGTACTGAGCTATAACCTGAGGTCACTTGCCTATCAGATCTTATTTAAAAAGCTATAAATGAATAAAATGAATACTGATGGGATCATTTGGCGCTCGTGTTTGAGTAGCTGATATCTCCGAAAAACAAACAATTAGGGTGTGGCCTTATACAGTCTGTATACATAAACCTGATGAAAGATGCGAATGTTGGGTAGATCTGCAACTAATATATTATCAAGAAATTAGTGGTTAGTCAATCAAATCTCCTGGTCTCATGATCGTTATCATGAAAATAATGGCCAGATGTTTATAGGTCAGAATACACATCTAAAGGTCTGGTGATGTATTGACACTGATGTATTTTTTGCAGGCTTCCCCACAAGCTACTTGTTTATTTGGACATATGTTTGATTTGTAACTTAACAGTATATAACTGTATAGTTCTTTTATTATAGTTTGTTTTATCTTATATCTTTTATAGTAATATTTTAGTATAAACATTTTAAACATAATACATGATTTCTGCAATAAGGCAAAATGACAGACTAGCTTTCTTTTTGCTAGTGTATGTATTTTATATATAAAACTGTTTTGCACATTAAAAAACTGAATGAACTGAAATACTTAATGTAACAAAACATTGTGTTGTATATATACATTTACAGTAACCCTATTATATGTATTTAATATGTTTCATTCATTGTTTTGGAATAATTGAGGTGTAATGTAATACACAAATAATAAATACAATAAAACAACGATGTAAATTGTATAAACAGCGCACTATGTTTCTGGAGATTTAGATGCAGAAATTAAATAGTTAAATGTATAATTATAGGTATAAATGAAGTACAATTAATCTTTGTTAAAGCTATAAAAGCCTGATTGCTTTAAACTTGCTTGAAATGTTTGCACATTAACAAATCTTAAAACAATGTGCTAATGCTGAACGTTTTGATTAAATTAGTCAATTAATCCACAAATCACATGTGTTCTGAACTGTGATGCAGTCAAATATAATTACCACTTGACATTCCACATCCTGTAATGTGACTTTTGCAGTTGCACATATTGCGATTTTGCTGCCAAAACCATATATTGTTTAGTCCTATTATTATATATGTTATATTTACTAATTAACAGGACATATACCGGACAAATCTATATGCTCTAAACGCTACATGCTTTTCCTCTTGAACCAGAGACATAAATTTCACTTCCATCTCTGTGGGCTAATGCATTAGTGTATTAGTTAGGAGTGAACTTGCGTGTAGTAAACTTACCGAAAACAGCAGAAAAGCAAGAAAAATCTTTTTCTCTGCCTGTCCTCAACATGGATTGATGGCCTCCTTACTTTATAGTAGCTATATTGATTGTGACGGTGCTCGTCAGTGGTGCATAAAATTAACACTGTGTTATAGGGCATGGATTTCTGTCAGGGTCTGACAAGATAACCCATTATCGGGCCGATGCTGCTAATTTGTTTTTGTTTATTCCGAAACGTAATGTAACACTGCTTGAGCCCTCCCTCCGCTTGCACCCATTTTCCCCCATGATAACTCTATTACCTGCAAAAACTCAGGCAAGCTCATTGACAGCCACTAATCTTGGCGCAGCTCCTAATTACATCAGGTTCTCAACCCTTAATTAACCAATCTTTACTCCATTTTAGCTGCTTAATGCTGCACACAAGCCTGGCATCATTAGTTTAATTACCAGTGTTTGCAGAGTAGGATTTTGACCTTTGTCCTGACAAGTCATCTCTTTCCTTTCTTTTCTTTCCCTTTTTCAGAAGTAATTGCTGATTTTCCTGCTTTAATGCTTAACACATGCTTATGTTTAGCCATTTCCAGATGATCAAATCGTGAATTAAAGCTGATTGTAATAATAAAAAATGTTGATTTTAGCTTAAAAAACAAATGTGGACAGAATACAAATAGATAATTATTATTTTAACTAATAGTGTTAAATATCATAACCTCCAGCTTTCCAAAAACAGTTAAGCAGCATTAGCTTAGCCAGCTAATATATTGTTAGCATGGTGCTCTGTTTAGCAAAGCAATGTTTTGTTGCAGACTGGACGAATGTAGCATTGATTGCTGAGTTATAAATATTTTTTTAATGATGTTGCGTGATTTTTACACACAAAACAGATATTAAGTTAAGAAAATCTATCTAACTATCTATCTATCTGTCTATCTGTCCTTCTGTCTGTCTGTCTGTCTGTATATATATATATCAAAATAAACAGTTGTGGTAATTTATATATACTGTATATCTCAGTTCAGTGTCTATCTAAGTTGACGCCATGCGCCTCAGTCACTTATTTAATGACGTTGGACTCGCATTGACAGGTAAAAATCTGCTCTGTCTGTTTACATAGCAGGTGCTAATGCACGTATCTGATTCATATCTTATTTATTTACACATACAAATGAGGCCTGACTCTGAAAACATCCGAATTCATGTGCTTTTTCCAGCTAACACTATCGTGGGTCATATCCTATCTGTACCAAATTGGAGGACAAAAAAAAAAAGTAAATTGGGTCATTAGATACGTGCAGTGTAAATGCGGCCCTAGTTTTCAGTGAAGGAAATTCTTATTAATACAACATGTCAGGTACACCTACACAACCATGTACTTCAAACTTTTAGGGAAGACACAATTAAGGTGTCCACAAACTTTTGGATATAATGTTTTATACATTGAGTTCCAACTGTATGTTAATTATTAGCCACACTGTAATAACTAAACAATTCATAGTGCTGTAGTTACCAAATAGCACATTTTAAGATAAATGTAATATTTGATAAATATTTCACTAAAGTCCTGCTTTTTTTTTTTTGAAATAATTTTATCATATTTGTGTTCTTTTATTATAAAGTAACGACTATAACACACATTTGTTTGGTAAAGTTGAAAGTAGTACTTTATTTCTAATTATGCTACAAGTTAATGGCAAAACAACAAACAATTATTTCACCTTGGTTTTTTTTTTTTTTGTACTTTTTTTAACCCCTGAGCACCACAATCCAGCTTTACCATAATGCACTGGATTATCCAAATAAAATAAAAAGAGGAATAAAAAGAAACATTTTAAAGCTTCATACACAGCGCAAAAAAATATTCTAAAATCTACCATCATAGCATTGTATACATATTTAACAAAGTAAACATAGTTTTGTAAGCACGAGTGAACGTTTTTTTTTTCTTCTCTTTTTAACATTCAACAAAATGATCTCGTCTAAGTTTAACAAGCTTTAAGATGCTAAACAGTTTCTTTAGAAAAAAACTTTGGTTTGTACAAGAATCACACTGACTCATGTTCTCATTTCACAGTCGAACAAAGAGTTGCGCAGACATTTCTGCCGTTTAGAGATGAGATGATGAGTGGCATTGCTGAGGAATAAAAATAAGAGAGGCATCTGTTAAAACACATCAAATTGTGACAACTGTGTGTCGACTATGTGCCGTTCAGTATTCCACATAATTCCCTTTAGAGTTTGATGCTATACAATGATTCCAAAGATATAGTCAAGATCTAAAAACGTGATGTTGTGCTAAATTCAGGAGACTTTTTTTATACATTCTTACGGTTATTTCTTAACCGAGGCCTGAACTGAATATATAAACATTTTTTCTTTAATTATTTTCAAAATGTGTTCTCGGTTAAAAGTGAGCGAATCTGATAATTATATATTTTGTTGAAAATTTTGTTTTTTAATCCATATGTTTGTTGAGCACTTTTAGTCATTCAGCTCTTAAATCCAAAACCTCTTTCCAAATACAAAAACACACTTTTAGGTTTTTGTGTGGCCACAATTACTGCTGCCATTTACAAGTGTATAGGAAACCTAGCAAATGCAAAAGCCAACCAAATCCGATGCAAAGTGTGTTGGAATTATAAGGATCAAAAGCCTATGTGGTTTTATTTTATAGGAAAGAAGTCAGAAGTCAGTCATTGCCCGTCCTTAGGTTTAACCTTTAGCATTTTAGAATTGCGTTCAACACGTCTCACATGACTTCCCGTGTCATGTGATTGATCCTGCAACCTGCGTGTGGGAAGCACACCTTTGGTTATCTATAAAGCCAACATAATGATGTTAATGCTAACAATAAAATATGTTGGAATTAAATAAACATTAAAATTTCAAAAACATTCTGCTGAAACCATTTGCTTAAAAATCGAAAGAACAGAACGCTATTGTTTGCTGTAGCGACAGCATTTGGCGCAGTATGAAACCATTTGTGCTACACTGATGATTCAGAAGACTTACAAAACCGTTACTATTAAATAGATCAGAAAAGACTGGATACATAATAAAATCCTTCTGGCATTTCAATATCCAGACATAAAAATGCCACAGCTAAAATTGAACAAGCAATGCAAATGAAACCGTGTCGACGCCTTGCATCTGTCATTAGCAGGCGTGTCTTGTTACATACGTATTATGATTGATGTAGCCTTAAATGTTACACTTAAAATTGTGTCAATGTGGTCATGTTTGTTGGCACAGTCTACAACAAATGAGGTAGATGCGTATTAATATAATTCCCTTCTTTGGTATAATAATAATAATACAAACTAGGAAAAAAAAAATCCAGTGATCTGTTAAAATGAAAGCATTGATTTTCAAGTTGCTTCACAAGAGGAAATAGAAATGAAATAAAATGAGGTATACCTTGTTATTTATAATCTATTACACGTATGTACAGGTACAAGTGTGAGGTATCTGGCTGCATTTTAAAATATCCTTTTATAGTTGCTGCAACGATTCAGCCCAGGATAAAAAAAAAAAAAAAAGTAAAAATGAAAACTCTTATAATAATAAATAAATTTTGAAATTATATGATTTACAAATTAAAAATAGCAAAAAAAACAAAACTCCTAAAGATATCCTAAAATTCTACTTAACGACCAAAATGAAAATACAGTAAAATCATAATAACAAGAAATCCGAAAACAAACTCACGATAAAAGATATATTCTTATCAACTACTGTTTGGGGTGAGCTTTTTTCTCCACTAACCACACATGTATACGATTACATCATATGTTGCATTGAAGTGCTCAGCCATTTTTCCATCACTAATTCCTAATCACACAATCCCAACTCACACAACATGATGATCAAAAAGAGGTTATGAGAAACCAGGATTGACAAGAATAACTATCTTTTACTGATATAAAATAAATGACCAGTTATAAATCTTGTAGCTGAACTGAGGCAGAGGAGGTGTGGAAGTGTTTGTTAATTGAGGTTAACAGAATATTTGAAAATGACTTTGTCTCTGTCTCTGTGACACGTACAACTGATTCTTATGATTGTCCCAATATTTTTGGATAATGTGGAATATAACAGAATACTCCTGTCTTATTTATTTCTTTTTTTACTCCAAAGAAATAAGTTAAAGCTAGAATATGACATAGAAATTACATTCATCTTCCTGACTATTTGATGCCCCCCTTGTTAAGCGGAATGTGCTTCATCTACCACTGATATATCTGTTTTATACTTTAGTTTGATTATTATTACCATTGCATATTTAATTCCTGCACATGATGATTCTGGGAGAATGATATCGCAATGTTTATTTATGCGCTCTTTGGTATTTTGATATTAAAGCTAGTTGGATTCACGTGAAAAGATAAAAGGAAAATAAAGAAAGACAAGGTGTATTTTTCATCTTTTAACAGCAGGCAAGTCTTCCTCACATGTATCTGTCCATGGAATATTGTCCCCTTCATCCTTTCTGTTATCTTACAGCTTCGTGTCAGCTTGGCACTATTTTCCAGTGAGTCCTCCAAAGAAGTGTTACTCAAAAGTGAGTCTCTTAAACCCGCACCGTATGTCGGTGTAGTCATATACACTGCCAAAATGACACGTTCACGTTTGATTCTCTTTCTTTTGGAAGTACTTTTTTTAGGAGTTTGACTTTGCATGGATCAGAGGAGGACATGATGAAAAGAAGGAGTGGAAAGTCACAATCAGAAGATACAATAAAAAAAAACATACACTCTGGAGAGTTTAGCAGCCTGCCTTGCGACTTTTGCGAAAAAGGAAGCAGGGTTCGGAAGGAGAAGGGTGGCTTAAGGCGAAGCAGCCGGTCCGTGCGAGGAGGAAGAGGAGGAGGAAGAGCAGGAAGAAGACGGCTTGGTGTGGTTGACAAGAACGGGGCTGCTGCTCTTTCCCTGAAAGCTGGCATGAAGATGAGCTCGCTGGCTAGATGGCATCACAGAGATGGCTGGTTTGCGGGCAAATAGGATCCCTGAGGAGAGTGAGATAAATGGCATAAAGTTGCTTTACTTACAAATTTACATCAGTGCATGTAATTGTTTATTAATTAATTAATTAAAACGGACAAATTTTTTTATACTGTATTTTGAAATAAACTTTGGTTATAATAAATGCATTTCTTAAATAATTCTCATGTGGGACATACATAAGCCTATGTTAAAAAAATATGTATAAACGTAAGATGTATAAATAATATTAATAAAAAATTCTGTAAGAACTTTTTAAAGTAAAATGTTACATATCAATTAATTAAACAGCAAAATAAATATAAAATCTGAATTTACTTTTAAATATCTGTAAATAATCAACATATTGAAGTTGTATTGAATAAGCTATCATTTCATTTATGTTTCTTACAAATCCACAAATTATACATGTCGGTCTAAATCTTTGTTTGAATTGTGCAAATTTTGAAATTGTGTGACACTGTGTTGAAAAAAACTATAAAAAAATGTATTTAAGCATAAATTAATTTAATAAATTTAATAATACATTTAATATATTGAATAATACATTTAAATTAGACTTTAATTTAAGTATATTTTACCTAATTGCTTTAATTTGGGTAAAAAACTGTATCTACCTTTTAAAAATATTTAACTTTTTTATTTTGACTTTGGTCACATCATCAAATATATTTTAGTAACCTATGTTGCCGTCTATCATTTGCTACATTTTGACATTTATTTCTTCTACTGTGGGTTAAACAACATGCTTCAACTGAAAAAGTCTATTTTAACTGGATTTTCTTCTTAGCAAAAGTTTCCGAGCACTTATAAAGTGCACAAAAATGGGCCCTCTCCAGTTAATTACAGTCACATGTTTGCCAGGCACAAGCACTGTATCCACCTTAAGCAGAGGCTGCTTCCTTTCAGGCACGTAAGACAATAAGCCCCATCGACCTGGCAGCAGCTGGACGCCAATTTCTAGATATTTAACTTTTTTAACTCTATTGGACTTGCCACTTCATTACGATAGATTTTATAGCAAAGACATCAAATTGTGTGGAGGACTAAACGCACGGGGGTGCTGCTATAACTTATTGAATTTCCTGCCCGCAATTACATCAGCAAACGGCCGCTCTATTTACCTGTGTAGACAACTCCATTTATTTCTATTGACATGTTGATGCTGCTAATGCCGTTGGTAGACAGGTTCAATGCAGTCTCTTGTCTGTCATCTGTCAAGAGAGGAGCCGGAGAGAGCAAGGGTGAGAAAAACTCAATATGAGCATTTATAAAAGGAACACAAGAAGCAAGAAGAGCGTGCCGCCAACTATTGGCGATAACTCATGAGTGACAGGATAAGGAGCAGTTTATTAAAAGAGTTTAGAGAAAAGAAGGGGAAGACAAAAAAAGACTCAACAGCATGTCACATTTGAACTTTTCAGTTATCTCAGGAAAAGGTACTACACCGAGGGTCTTTATTCTAAATCACAGCCCCTTTTGAGCGCCAGTCTTACTTTGCCCGCTCATTAACAACATTCAAACATCCATTATGTTTCTGATTGCAGCCCTGACCTGAGCTAAATTATTTGTTTCGTCATTTTTTTTGGGACGCTGCAGCTACATTAAAGTAGGTTTTAATGTCTATCATTTCTCTCTTCTGTGTCATTACGGGAGACTCCAAAATGTATTTTCAGCCATGGTTTAAGCAAATAACATTTAACAATAATCTTTAAATTGCAGAGTGTTTAACTGCATTACACCAAGCGCAACACTGGGCTATAGAATTACATTCAATTTTCCTCATCATATGGTATATAAAGCGTAGGCTGTCATAATGATACAAAAGAAACAGCCAGGCAGAAATAACTGATTACTCATGAGGGAGAGTACTATGCTACAATCTTCTCACAGACCCTGTTATTATAAAAAGCACAACTTGAAATGTAGTTAAATCTTACAAGCTGCTCGACATCAGTGTTAAGATTGGACCTGATTTTGTGCATCAAAAATATATGCGGAATTCATGCTATTGTGTATCGTAATATTACGTACTATTGATTATTTCATGTTGTGATTTGCTGTCTTCTAGTCTGTGCATTCAGAGAAGCAATTTATTCACCACAGAGAATAAAAAGAGGATAATATTGCAGTAAACTTACAGTATATATATGACTGTTTTTGTAGAATAAGCAACTTAAAAAAAAACCTCTTTACTTCCCTTCAGCCCTTCATGAATCACTTCGTATACGGCATGTGACATGAGATAATATTTCGAACCTTTATTTAAACCTTTTACTCATTGACTACAATGTTATGTAAGATGTATAGGCCTACATCTAAAAATATACATAAAAAGCTAAATATTTCCATGTTTTTAAAATGTATTTCCTTTTAGCTTAGCCAGGGCCACATCAGGATTTTTTCTAAGTGGCCAACAAACTAAGGTGACTATGCTTTTTTTAAGGTATTATTAAAAAGCATTTACTCTCTAATTATGGTTATGAGTCAGGTTACTATATTTATTATTGTTTATAATGATGACATGAATTGGATTAATTTATACCACAGCAGATCAAATTATACATTGCGTCAGTCATGTCTTTACCACAAAGCATTCAATCCTTGGAGTCGATCCTTCTATCAAAGGCACTTGATACTTACTATTCGACTTTATAGCATTTTATTTTTTTTCCAGACGAGGCACATATGCATTGATTTTTAAATCATTTTTCATTCCTTATAGCTTTGTGACACACTTTTGAAACCCACATGCACTCACTGTGTTTAGTTTGTTTTGCTCTATATATCTATTGAAATACATAAGACCTATTATAATCATTTGGCCTTTATAAATTCTCAGATTAACAAAAAATATGTTGTTTCACTGTCAGATTAACCAAAACGTAATGTAATGTAAATGTCTTTATGTTAAGGGGTCTTGCTCAAGGACCCAACAGTGGCTGACTGGAGGTGGTGGGGCTTAAACCCAGGCAAATTCATTATTGTTTAGGGCTGAGGGAAATGAGGGTGTGTGCTGGGGTTAGGGATACGTTGATACAAATACTGCCATTTGTATCGGTGTATTGGTCTTTCTGATACCTATTGGAACATCATTGACAGAACTTTCAGTGACAGAACGACAGTGTGGAAATATGTCAAAATGAATGATGAACACTCATGCACAGAAAAAATATAATAAGATACATCTGAACATCTGAAATTAAAACACAAAAGTGCGCACAGGGTATTTGCCGCTAGCAGTACTGCTAGCATTCGCACGTACACACCTGTATTGTTGAGCTTGATATTCATCGGCAGCTGGCTAGCCATGGCAAAGAGGTTTTGCTGAAGCGCATGCTGCATGATCCTTTGCTGCTCCTCAGCCATCAGCATCACCTTCTTCTCCGGTGGCTCTCCAGCCTCCAGCTTTTCCCTTAACTGCTCAAGAGCAGCCGCCTGCACAACCGCTGCAGCCTGGGCGGCCTGGGCAGCTTGGGCAGCCTGGGCAGCTGCAGCTGTGCCATGGTGCCCTCCGAGTGGCATAGGAATGCTCACCCTATTAGTGAGGCAGCTGGAGAGGATGTCTTCTGTGGAACAGAGTGAAATTTGATAAAACATTTGGGCTACAATTTTAAAGAAAATCAGTAACAGAAATAGAGATTTTTAATATCAAAAGAGGTTTGTGTTATAATTATACAATTATTTAGCAAAATACACCAAGATGTGTTTGCTGTGTTGAAGGTCAATAAGAAAATCTAAGAGTGACTCTTAGAATCTCTGATGTTTTTCTTACTTAAGTATTTTCAGGTTATTTGAATTTTACAGGCAAGGAAATAAAGAAAGCTGTTAATTATAACTCTTGTGCAAGTATAAAAATGTTTAGTATGTGTTTATTAAAGAATAATATGTTTAAAGACGTTGTTCCCAAATATACAACTGTATAATTTCTCCTTTTTAACCCATTAATGCACATAGTATATATTCTGCAACATGCATTTATAAGACTCTTTGCTCTGTAAAAATTTGTCTTATGTGGTCGTGGGAGTCGAACACAAAAAGCACTCTCTGTTCTATTTTAGCCCGTGTGGTGACATGCCTATAAATACTGACAGAGCTTTAAAAAACCCTTGATCCTTTGAGGAATCTGTGCGTGTTTGTGTGTTTTTCCATATGGCTACATTACTGAATCACATCTTTCTTTGCCTTCAGATGTTCCCATTGGTGCAATGCGGAAATTGGCAGCTTGGGCAAGAGGAAGTTCTGCAAGGTGTTTCCTGTCTATACTGATGGCCACCCAAGCCACAAAGCACAACACGCGTAAGTTTACGCAGGAGACGATTTTGCTGCAATTAAATTATTAGTACTATTTTTTTCACATTTTTTAAATGATTCAGTTACATCATCGACTAAGTTACATTTTATTCAGGAAAAAAAATTAAATCGACTCCTGGGGTACATGCGAATTTAGTAGATTATTTTTGCTTATAAACAATCAAAATTACACGAATGAAAAAAAAGTCTATTAAAGCGGCTTTTATTTATTTGCAAAATACAAAATTCATATTTTTAAAAATATGAATTTTAATAGATACATTTTAAATACATCATCCAAAAGCTTTGTTTGCAGTGTTTGATATAAATGAACAATTATTCGATAATTATTTATGATTCTTAATGTCTGTCGTGATGATTGTTTCACAATCTTTTATTGCACAGAGAACCGCATGTAATTTCTGAAAAGCATTTTACTTTCTTTTAGTTAGTAAGTCATTAACACTGTGTGCACAATGTACCGATTTAAAATACAGTTAAAATTTTATTGTATCTAATTAATATTCACTAATCTATAAAGATTTAATTTTTATTTCATGCTTGACATCCGGCAAGGACACCTATGTAAGCTAATTGTTTAGTACAAACCTTTCTTGATGATGGGTGTGTGGGCCATTTGGCCTCCATTGGGGGTTCCCATGCTGATGTGGGAGATGGGAAGTTTAGGTGACGGCAGCAGAGTGGGGGTCCCTACAGGCGAGTAGTTAAACAGAGCTGAGCCGTAACTTTGTCTCCGTCCCTCGCGCCGGTTGCTGTCGATGGCTGCTTGCAGCTCCCCAGGTGAGCTCAGCCCTCGCTTTTCACATTCGTATGGATAGAGGTACTTCATATACCTGAGCAGAACAGGAAGATTTGTTAGTCTTAGTGACAGAAAAAAAAAATGCAAATTTTAACTTTAAACAGTGCTGCCTTTTTTCTAGGAATTGAGGTCATGATCAGGTGAGGCTAATGACGCTTGAGTACCTGGAATACTCCTCACATTTTTTTCCATTAGGCTATGTTGGAATAAGAAAATTTGGTGAGGTGATGCTGAAAGGGCAGAAGTAAAGGAGAAAATAAGCAGAATCAAACAAATCACGTCAGTGTAACCTGACCTTTAACAACCCATATATGTAAATGTTTTATCAGGCAGTTACAGAAGTACTAACAGTGAATGCCTGTTGGCTTTGGTGGACATTAAACTAAACTTTCACAAATATTTTGCACATAAAAATTCGAATAAATTCTAAGCTTTTGACATTGTAATACTGTGGGGGAAATGTACATGAATAATGTATTCCATATGATGGGATCTATCCACAGTGGTTTCTGATGCTAGAAAATGGCTGACACACATGTAATAAACTCTGTGCTGAATGGTAAATAAATACAGACTTCACCCTGGAAATGTATCATATAAATATAAAGACTGAAAAGGGAAAAAAAAGAAAAAACATGAAACGTGCTGGTGATATGTTTATCACTTTCATCCATTTACTACCATATCACATATAAACGTCCCTGTGATTTATAGGCAGATTAAAGGAACTGGACTCTATATTTAAGAGCTGATTTGTGGTCTATAAGTAAATGAAAGCTGAAGGAGGTTATCAGACTCACTGGGTGCGGAGAGTGAAAGCTGCACTGGTGATGGAGGTAGGGAGGTTCAGACCTCTGGTAATCTCGCGCCATATTTTTTTATTGATGACTTCCACTAAGCCACCTTTTTCAGTGACAAGCTTGTAGAGGGTGTAGAGATCCAACACCTGCTTGGCCATGATAGGAATCCGATTCACTGGAGTTCCTACAGGAGTGGGAAACATACAGACACACAATATCCACAATCAATGCCATTAACTCCGGCTTATCGATGGGTCTCTCTGCCACTTACGAGGCCAATCAGTCTGGCATAAGTAAAATGTCCGACAGCCTCGTTCTCTTGAAAAAAAACCCCCACTTTTACCACTCAATCAAACGTGTCCACTGTCTGGTGGAAAGGTATTGCCAATGCATTTCTGATTAAAAAAAATGTTCAGGATTTGACAAGACATTAATCACATTTTGCAAGCAATTATGTGTATATGTGTATTCATTTTGTTATGAGAAAATAACTAACGATTGGCTGGTTTAACGTGTGAACACAATCATTTCCATCCTAAAGTTGAATATCAATTTTGCACTAAAGCATTTTGCTAATGTTTTGTTAAATTTAAAGAAATGTACATTTTTTATTTATCCATCCTATATAAAAAAAATGTTATAGAACAGGTAGTAAAATTTATTGTGGTAAATACTGTAGTGTTTTTGAACCTTACTATAGTAAATATTTCATAATAAATTACTATGGTGTGTTAATTGTGATGATTCTACTACCCGTTATAGTAACTCTACTATAGTACAATAAACAAATGACTACATTAATTATATTATAATTGTAATATTATACTGTGAGTGTGAAAACCTTCACAGCACAAATCAGAGCAAAAAGTGCATCAATGCAAAAAAATAAAACTAAACATGTTAACAAACCGCTCATTTTTAATGCTCATTTTTGTTGATAATCTTCTGCTGCATTGTTGAACTTTGGCTAAATTAATGATCTGACATTGCTGTTTATTTAAAATGAGAATCTGGTTTTCCACACTGGAACACACTGTTCCCTATTAACAACTCTGTTTATTATAGAGCAACTATTGTTAATCAGTTCACTACAGTTCTTTTTATAGTTTGGTGTAAACATTAACTAAGTGTAAATCCTATAATCCTTTAGTACATCCTATAATATGATCTAGTTTACCACAATGTTCTATTTTGAAGTATTTTTTTACCATTCATCATTTCACCAGAGTTAATACTATTGAACGCTGCAGTACCATGAAGTAAAGTACCATGAAGTAATCCTCTGGTTTACCAGCCCCGTTTTTGCTTTCTCATGAAGTCCTATTAAAAGATTTTCTTATATCAGACAACCGACAGCTTTAGTTATAAAATGACAATATGAAAGACTTGTACAGCCTAATAATAATAATAATCAAGAACACATCTTAAAGTGTGTTTTGCATTTTTTCAGCAAATCTACCGAATGACTTAGACATCAACAACCTGGAACGATACTTTACTTTTTTAAGATAACAGTTTGTAAATCATTCTGTCTAACCCAGCTCTGCATTTTACCTCTCGATTTCCCGAATACAAAAATCCCCAGTGATAATTTGTGCTCACGATTTAATGCCAGGTCATAAAACAGAAAAGAAGAGCAGTCCTTTGTGTGAATTGGAGAGCCGCTGACCTCCAGATAATTAACCTGTATTTTGCTGATAGAGTTCCATTGTGCCCATCGGATTTACCATAATAGCAATCGATACTCCGAGAAATATAGTGCAAACAACAGCAAGCACAGCTTTGGCGATGAAAAGCCAGGAGAGTAGAGGAATGGTCCACGGTGGTAAAAACACATCAATTAAGCTTTATAATTACAGCTTCATTTTGCCTCTCTGGCATGTGAACTAAGAGACGCTATTTAGGTAAATGATTTATCCTTGCTTGTGCGTTGAACAATGATGGAATTACATTTAAAGTAGTAGCACCATCGAAAACAATCAATTGCTATTTCTAACTTTTAACTTTGCCCTGAACTGGCCATAAATCACGTGCAAACAACTTTTCAGTATTATCCCTTTGCTGTTTTTTTAAATTATTTCGTAAGTGAATGTTAGTCAGAGATTAGTCTATGCCCTCATAACCCTTATAAGAATATCCTTATAATAAATGTGTATACATGCATATATATATATATATAAACTACAGATCTTTTTAAAATGTATAAACAGCCTACCTGATATTAATAAATGGGTGATTAATCCATAATTTACATTTGCAGCATTTGGCAGACGTCCTTGTCTAAAGCGACTTACATTTATCTCTTTTATACAACTGATCGGGGTTTAGGGCCTTGCTCAGGGGCTCAGCAGTGGCAACTTAGTGGTGGAGGGAATTGAAACCAGATCTTCCTATTAGAAGACCAACACCTTAACCACTGCGCTACCACTTCCCTTCAATAAATGTTTCAAAGAACAGTGTATTTTTTTTTAGATTTTACTCCACTCATTTTTGGATAAAACCCAATCACACAATATGATGCCCTGTTTTACTTAGGGCATAAATACATAACAGTTTATTCGTACACACTGTTACCACTGTTATTAATATATAATCGGTATTTACAGTTTCACAGTTTTAAGACCACCATTTTTATTAATTTACACAAACTAGTAAATCTAAACTCCATTTTAATAGATGAGGGTCAAATCTGAAAGAAAGAGACTTAGAGCATTTTCGTAGCTGTCAAATGTCAAAACGGCTCGACAGCTTAACCTGAACAGTATGAAAGTTTTTAAGAGTAATTTTACAATTTAAAGAAAAGAAGATTAAACTTACTCTCTTCTCTGCATCTGATCCTTAGAACTCATTCATAATACACAAAGATAATCAATGCAACAATTATTTATTCACAAACACAAAAGACTAATGTAAACGAGGATAGGGTGATAAATAAAAACTGGCTTGACAAAAGCCAGCATCAGGACTGAATCTAAACCCAGACAAGCCCCTTTACAAGGAGATTTATTAGCGCTCGATGGCCGAGGTGATGCATGCGGCCGCTCTGATTCCCTGAAAGAGATACAGCGAATGAAAGCAGCAATGAGCTTTTGTCAGGCTGAGCAACCTTATGTGGCTATGCATCATAATGACAATGAATAATTACATGAAAAAAACATGTTCAGCCTGAGCCCCATCCCCCACCAGCCTCCCGTTAATTGCTCCCACACTCAAAATGTGGAATTGATGAAGCAGTGAAAGGTTTTCGCTGTAGTGGTTCATCTGCTCAGTTTTCTTTATCTGTAATGCGTGTTCTTCACACACTTAGTCAGGCAATGGAAAGGGAATGGGGAGATGCACCGTTGCTTAAAGTTGACGTTAAGGTTATGGTTGCAACTTAATACAAATAAAACGAAACATAATTCAAAGGGATTATATTGTGTGAATTTTTTTAGTTTGCATTCCTAAATATTTCTGTCGGTTAATCAACATTTCTATCATAAATCAGCGGTCAAAAAAGAAAATAATTGGTTTAGCTATCTTAAGTGCAACATCCTGTACTTTATAACGGTCTCAGATGCCGAGTTGGAATTTTTACACTTAGCATCTGTGACCTTAAACCCCACCTACTTTGATTTAATTGGCCAACACAAACACTTTGACATTGATGAGCACTGTAAGACTGCTGAACCCTCTAATGTGAGAAGATATGTTATCTTGGCTTTTCATTTTTGCAGCACTAAAGCAAAATTAATATAAAGGTATTGTGTTACCATATATTAGCAATTCTCCAAAGCTTCATGTTTAACAAGCTCTGGATTTATGGCCAGAGAGCTCTAGTTTTGTGTCATCTGACCAAGGGAAACATTACCAGTATGCACCATTTTTTCCCCGGGTTTCCCTAGCAACTTATAGTCTAGCTTGGAGATGTCTCGTCTTCAGAAGTAAAGGCTTTCTTGGTCAAGAACCTCCGGTCCAGACTTGGACTAATCCTTGACTAGCCATTTACTAGTGCCTTGGTAGTTGTTCTTGGGTCTCCCTGGCTGGTTTTCTTTTCAAAGTTTATGTAATCTTGTTCTCTACTGTATGAGTCTCTTTAAACTTTTTAAAAATACTTCTGTCGGTTCTTCACACTTAAAAATGCTTTAATGGACTTGTATATCCTTCTCCTCCTTAGTGACAATAAACAACATTTTTTCTGAATTCTGAATTTTTCTGTCTAATCTTTTTTTTTTGTATATGTCATGACGACGGTACATCATATTTTACTAGTTGTTTTACAAGATACTAATACTTAGTTTAAAGTGCAATTTAAAGGCTTAACTTCGTTAATTAAGTTATTTAGGAAAGTTAGGCTAATTAGTCAAGTCATTTGACAACAGTGGTTCGTTCTGTAGCGAATCAAAGAAATAACTTCTTAAGGGGGTTAAAAATGTTAACCGTAGCTGTTAAAAAAATATTATATTCCAAAATAAAAAAAAAAAAAAATAAATAAATCTGACTTTCTCTTAAAAAAAAAAAAAAAAAAAAAAAAATATATATATATATATATATATATATATATATATATATATATAATAGGAAATACCATGAAAAAAATTCCCACCTCTCTGTTTCCTACCTCATCTTTTAGTATATATTAAAAAAATCAATAAAATTTCACAGGCCCAAAACGGGTAATTAATTGATCGATTATCTCATTTGCATATAGATTTTTAAAAGATAACGGTAGAATATTTTTTATTTTATGTTTCATTTTTATAGGAATAAAGAAAATCTGTTATTCTTCAAGTTCTATTTGTCCTCTATTTGCCAACGCTTACTGTCACACACAGACCCTTTCAGCTACATTCCCAGCAGCAGGACATTTCCACTTAAGCAATTTAGCAATATATTTTGAAAATACTATGACCTAAACTTAAAAAAGGCTCCAAGGAAGGAAGGAAATTATGGGTGAACCTTGACAAACACGGGAACATCGTGGGCTTTCCTGAATTTTTCTGTCTCACAGCCTAAAGAATCACTCTCTCAGCTTTTAGCTAGCTTCTTATTCTTCTGTGTTGGCATTCAGGTAAAGAACAACATTGACTTAACATAAAGTGCTGAGGCGGCCCTGCCTCTGGTCAATTTATTGCTAGTGCCTGGTAGAAATCATGAATCACTTCAGGTATTTAGCAGCATACAATGGACTAAAACACCCACATTGTTCCTATTGGTTAAAGCTCAGAAGGAGTAAAAGGGTTTATCGCTGCAGTATGGTGTCATGACTGACGTGTGCATTCTTCAGGGTTTAATCCTTAAGATACCTTTAAGAAAGGAAACAATATAAGGATTTACATGTGCTATTTAAATACCTTATTCCTCCACTTTTCACTAAAGTCAGTGGAATTAACATAAAATATAAGTGTAAGTAGATGACTTCATTACTGCGCACAAAAAGCATCACACAATACCTGTATTATTTATATCCACTCTTTGTTTTATAGAACATGTCATGGAAGCTTTTAATCTTCACTTACTAATGTGCATGTCGATATTCATAACTCACTCTGCAAACATTTTCTTAATGTAAAGTTCTCACATCTTCAAATCTTCACTTTGGTTAACATTTTCTAACATTAACAATAATGCACTTGGTAACATGCTGATAAAACATGTACCAGTAGGATTAGATCTTGGTGTCTATGCAGCGGTGGGAAGTCAGACTTTATATTTACTTTATTTTACCTGAGCAAAATTTTGGGAATAATGTTCTTTTAAAAAAAGAGTCTGTTTAACTGGCAAGTTAATTTTTAATCCCAAAGAATAACCTTTACATCGCTTGTATTTGATGCTGTTCCTGCCTTACTGTTAGATGTTAATTATGAAAGTGTTGTTTTATAATTAGGTTTTTTTCCATCGTGTTCTGTATAATACGATGGCAAGACTCACGACAGACTGCAGCCCTCTAAAGTACGTATGTGAAACCCGATCATTTTTTAAAAGTGCGGCAGTTCGGAAAATAATGGCCAACGATGGAGAAGTAATTAGCATATCAGTGGAGACAGAGACACACATGGACTCAATGACCCTACATAATGCAAAGGTTTTGAAATATAAGGAATGTTACAGTAAGTTTCATGATATTGACTATTTAAGGAAGGTTCTCTATCTATAGGCACTTTATCCCTACTGTAAGTTACTGTAAAATCTCACACACTGGTCTTTTTTACATGTATTTTATTTTGATTGTTGAAATTTTTTCTGAATTCAGGATTTTCCCTTTATTTATTCAGATCTAAAGTAACTACAAACTCACAAACTAGTAATTCACTACTTAAGTATCCCTATAATCTAATCTTCTACTACTCTTAGTCAAGTAACTTTAAACAGTAATACTTTTACTGATACTTCAGTCTTTTTTTTTCATCAGTAGTTTTACTTGTACCAGAGAGCAATGCAGCACCATAAATCAGTCTTTCCAGCTGTTACTTCTTCATCTGCTTAAACAGCTTAAATTTCATGCTTAAATCACCGATTAAAACATCGCACTTAGTAACTCATCCAACATTAGCTGGTCAAGACGATGCTGCCTGCATTCTTGGACTAAAATGGTCTTCTTATAAATGTAGCTGTTAAATAATGAGTAAGTTGTTACACTGAAGATCACTAAAGAAATTCTTGCAATTTCTTTATGTTTATGTTTTAGGTTGGACTTCTTTAATGTTAAAGCATTTGCCAGACGTTTTCTCTGGAGGATAAGTGACTATGTGCACCTTCTAAAATCATCATTTAAACCCAGATCTGTTTGTGTTAGACTACTAGCCATTTTGATTTGAAAGCAGATACGACCATCTCAATCCACAAGAGGCTGCATGACAAACGAATCGTGTGTGGCATGTGGTTATGATTGATGATGGCAGGGGCGGAGAGATGCTAGGAAGGCGAGTGACCTTTGAACTCTGGCCAGGTCTATAGGGGCTGATAGAGTAAGTTCACTTTCAAGCAGAACACAGCAGGGGAGCCTACAAACAGTACTGATTTTTGATGTGAACCCGACAACCTGAGGCTGGCGGTTGTTTTATTTTTTTCAAAGGATTTTATTTTCATAGGCATCCTGGCAGTTCGACGAAGTCATTCTGTCAAGCTAATAAAAAAAAGTTAATTGCTTGTGTTTTGGAAATAATTGTTACTCAGTGGTTCTTCAGATAATTTAAAAAATTGACTGTAATTATTAAAATAACAATGAGAGTCAATAGACAGTTATAAAGGTGTTATATTTCGTAATAACAGCTCTGTCAGTCTATACGGCACATTTATCCAGCATTTTGTAAGGAAAATGTCATGACATTCTTTACAGCACACTGTTTGTTATTGTTATTTCTGTACGAAAAGCCAGAATTCATTAAAAAAAACCTCCACTACATTTAATTAATTAATTACTTCAGTCCTACTTAATCGCCCATCGAATGTCAATCCACCTAATCTCTATCTACGGCACTGTAGACTCTTTATCCAGAGACCCAATAAACTCCCTCAACACAATACACAACCAAGGGCTAAATTAGATGCTGGATAAAGAGAGCTGGGCTTTGCCGTCTCCATCTTATACAAACAACACATACCGGTTTTCTTTATTAGTAATAGTGTGATGGAAATATAAATCATAGCATGATATATCAATACTAAAAACCACTACTAATACTACTAATAATATTAATAATACTAAATTTTGTAATATATGTACACAAATATATAATATAGCATTTACTAAAACAGACTAAAAACTCCCATCACTGACTTTAATGCGTCTTGTAATAATAGTCGATAAGCCTTTTGTAATTTCCCAAATTGTGTTATTTTATTGCTTTATATATTTTTTATTATTTTTATTCTCTTTTATTTTCTCTTATCATTTAGTTAAATGTTTATATCAGTTTGATAAATGCAACGTGTCATTAATGTGTATTATAAATAAATGTAACTCAGGACATAAAAAAAAATGTGCTTAACTTAAATGTCCTTTACATCAATATAGAAAAAAAATCTGCATATGACATAATAACTGTAACCTGATATAAGTGTTAATTAAAAAGCTCCTTCAATCTTTCAAATGGCCATTTAACCTATAGTGCACATAGATACTGTGTGCATCATAATGAGCAGCAATATAATTACGCTAGTCCTACATTTACGCTCATGCAACCCAGATTACACACTGAAATGTAGAATATAGATTACAATGCATCATGACATTAGATTGTTTGTAAAAAAAAACCAAGACTCTTCAGATATACAAGTATCTTTCAACATCTAATCAAAGAATTGTTTTTTTTTTTAAATAATAATTCTCAAATAAGAACATTTTGCTTCATATTTTGCGATCCTTTTATTAATTCTGAAAACGAACTGATTTATAAGTCTGCCAAGATGGATATGTCTAAGAGTGAAAATGAAAATTCTCTAAAAAGATCTTTTTTGCTAATTTGGTTACCACCATATCAAACAGGCAAAACCACAGAGAACAATATAGAAACCATTCAAAAACCATCATGAATCGTTTACCATTAGTATTTTTAGACATAGTTATTCTTTTGATAGTATACATTAAAAACAAACATTATACATACAATAATATACATCACTTACATCGCACTGCATTTATGTATAACTTGCCGTTTAATCACATCTGTCTTTTGGTATATTGTATATTCTCATTAGTGTTATTGCCTATTTTTGTTCCTATCATTCTGTTTGTACTGTGAAAGCTTTTGTCACCGAAACAAATTTCTTGTATATGTAAACGTACCTGTCAATAAAGTTGATTCTGATTCATTGTTTTTGAGAAACAGATTTTAGACCATAAAATCTTGACCTGTTTTTTATTTTTTTACTTTTAAGCTCCTTAATTTATCTCTTCCCTCAGTTTTAATAAGAAATTCCTCAGTTTTATGTGTTTCCAGGTTTGGTATCTTACTTGTAGTTCTACTGATTTTCTTTTTAAATTCCTCATTCATAATAAATACACGTTATCTTAAAAGTAATCTTTGATAGGAACACAGAAGCAGCACCCCGGCTCGATAAGGTGCTAGGCGTGTCTCTGTTTTTGCATGTCTGCCTTGTTTTTGCCTGTTGGCTCGATATTTGCGTGCATTGTTGGTGTTTTTGCTGACTTGGAATTAGCTGGGTAATAAATAGAGGCACTGAAGCCAAAAGTTTACTTCAAGTGTGGTATAAGATTGTAGCTGGACCTGCAGCTGGTCTTTGTGTGTGGATAGCTATTAATAGCCTTAGGCAGAGAGGGGGGATAGGGAACAGTTGTGACAACACCAATTTACCCCTGATAACAGTGCTCAGTAGATCAGTGTTTACAGCAAATTTATGATACTGAGACATAGCTTCGGATTAAATTCCTTATATGAAGCCTTTATAAAGCTTCTGGGTTTTTGGGTGCAAAAGTAATTGAGGTGAATTAAATATTAATGAAAAGTCTTTTAAATATATTTTAGCTCCAACCAACGGGTTTATTTGTTTGCAGATGTAGGAAAATATGATAAATAAATTTAAATTTAAAGAAAGTTAGAATAAAAGAATTCTATGGACTATAAATTGCAGTTGCAGTTCATACAGTACATACTGTATGTGTAGGACCTAACACTGGCTGAGGTTATAAATTTTAATATGACAAATACGTATGTTTTAGGGCTAGGTGATACAGCAAAAATGTATTTACGATAAGTTTTTCCATATTGATTGACGGCAACATATACTGTATTTTGATATAGAGATATTGTTATAGCTGACAGTTCTAAATGGGTATCCCAACAATCCCTGAAGCCACAAAAGTTCAAAAAAGGCTGAAGCCCTGAAGCCAAAAAAGGGTTTATTAATTCTGGTTTAAAGTATAGTTTATTAACAAGAACAGATTGGCCTTACTAAGATAAACAGAAGATATTACCATCTGTGCTAAAAGCTGTCTGTTTGTTGTAACGAATCAGTTTATCATCGTTATCGACATAAAGATTATCGCCATTCAATGATATCGTTTATCGGCTCAGACCTATAAAGTACATTTAGCCGTGCTGGTTTTTGCAAAAATAGCACAAACCTTAGCCAACGAACTTAAAACATAATCATGTTGCCCAAAGTATTTTGTGTGTATTTTACAGTATTATTGCATGCAATATTGTGTCATATAAAATTCATACAAGGTTAATGCCATGAAATAGCATCCTATTTTTGTGCTCTTTTTTTCTTTAAATGATCATGATTAATACTCTGAAATAATGTCAATGAATAACATCGACTACCTACACAACTGTTAACGTTTCTGGAAAAAACAGCCAATTTACAATAACATTCATTAGAAATCTCTATTTTAACAACACAGGCACACTATTCGACTAGACGTAAGGCATATTAAAAGATACAGAGATAAGTAAAAATTAAAGTTGTGTGTTCTTTTATTTATTTATTTATTTATTTATTTAATTCCTACAAAATCCAACTAGGTTGTGCCTGTTAGTTCACTAAAATAGGAATTTCTCATGAGATAGGACCTTCTATTTAGGTAGAAAAATAATTGCAAGGTGCAAGGTGCAACTGTAAGTATAAGACTTACAGTTGCACCTTGCACCTTGCAATTTTTTTTCTACCTAAATAGTTTTTATATTTATTATACATCATACTTATCTATTCGTTACATACAGTGCACTAGTATGTCTTCTGTTTAAGTAACATAAATGCTTTTTAATTAGAGCTCACACTAATAAAGAAACGTCTACATTAAGGGTTGTTAATTGAAACGTCTATTCCAAAACACAAAAGATCCTTTATGAAAGCCAACGGATACCGGGCTGAAAACCTGTCTGGATGGGAAGCGAACCTATAATGTCAATCACAGCACCGATGAAAACATATTTCATAAGCTTTGCTAGCAGTAGAACAAGTTTTTACTGTTCACACTCCTTCAATATAACATTAATCTCCTGCCGCTTGTCACTGTCAGAATACACACAGCCCTAAATTTACACAAGAAACAGGGTGAACCTGACATAGTAATGTGGAATAAAACGTTAATAGTGAACATGGCTCGTAATAAAAAAGACTTAGCAGCTGGTATTAAGTCTCACTAAACTCACTTGATAAGCAGGTAATTCGAACGGCAAAACAGGTCGAAAATGAACACGCACATCTCCCATTAATCAGAACATGCACAAAGCAACATAATCTGCCTTATTCTGAGCTGTTAGGCTTTGGAAACAAATCTGATCCTGTTTAATAAAAGGCTGAAGGATCATTCGGCGGATTTAACTATAAAATACTAAGTCTGCTTAATACCAAAGAATAATCCAGGAGTTTAATATAAATGGGTTTTGGCATGACTCACATCATTAATCATTGGTCTAATAGAGAATCCAAATTTACAATAATATCTTCAATCTTAAAAAAGACATATATTGAATATTTAATCCATGATAAAGCCATAACCTAAAAGCGTTACTGGATATTTAAATAAGAGCTAGCAACAGAATTCAGAATAAAAGTTGGCAATTCAGGATTAACGCTGTTGTGCAGAGCTAGGTAATCTGTCATAATACAAGCATTTTAACTGATCATGGTATGTTATCGCAAAACATTTTTCTATTTTTTGTATCATAATTATTTAGCAGAACATTTCAAAGTTAACAAACAGTAACAATTCACAAGAAATAATCCAGATCTAAAAAAATTCCAATATCTAAATGATTCAAAATGTAAAAATAATGAGTTGTTTACTATGTTGTTGTACTAATTAAAACTCCTTTTAAATAAACCCTATTTTTTATATAGACATGTAAAGACCAGTAGTAGCTATTAATTTGTTTTTTTTTCTGCATGACCTGATGTGAAAAGATCTGGTCCACTCCCACATATTTATGACATGGCATCGCTAGACAGAGCGACTCCTAGCTGCCTATCTCTCTCGGATTAGCCAGTGGCGAAACGAAAACAGTGTAAGCTATAATAAAACCAAGCCCTGAATTCCTGTCGTCAGAAATTTTACCAAAGCACTCGCGCCGTACTCATCTTTACAACTTTCATATTGCACAGGTTTTTATATGACACAACATTTAGACTATTATTCACTATGACCGATGCAACAAAAAACCAAAATGCTGCTTGTTTTTGAAAGTATAATATAGAAAACTAAGCACCACTTGCTATTTTTATTAGCTTTCTTAGCATCAACTAATTAGGATTTGTTTCTGAGTTAATTATTCAATTTGCAGATAATAATAAAACCCTTATTTCATATAAATTTTATGTTGCATGTAATTTTAGATATGAATTACACTAGAAGTGATCTTCCCCAGCCTAAGGATGCCATTAGCATAAATTGCTAAATACGTTGCAGACAGGAGGTAAACTGTTTAAATTTTCAAGGATACAAAGCTGTCATTAATGGATTAAAGTATTGGGCTTCTCTCTGCTCACCCCCCACCCGTTCACCTAAAGGAATTCAAAAAGCTCTTTGTCTAAGGGCACTTACGAAATGCTCGCAGATCCATGAGTGAGCCGTGTCGAACATGTGCTCAGCACCTTTCCAGTGAGCATGTCCTAACCGATTCATGTAGCCATCAAAATGTTTATGATGCCTGTCTACAGGTTGTGTCAGGGATGTAAAGAGAAGGAATCGGGATTCCAGTTCGACTGCTAATGCTGTGTAACTAAAGCCCATTCACTTGCTATTATTCACTTGCTGTGTTATTTTTAAAATGCAAACATTATACAATTGTGAGTGTTCTGTAATTAAGCAAATGCAATAGAGTACAATGTTATTCTATGATATGGTCAATACATGTGAAACAAAGTTACTGCTTCCATTTATCCATCCATCCATCCATCCATCCATCCATCCATCCATCCATCCATCCATCCATCCATCCATCCATCCATCCATCCATCCATCCATCCATCCATCCATCCATCCATCCATCCATCCATCCATTTATCTATCTATCCATTCATCCATTGACTATAACCGCTTGATCCTAATCATGGTCATATGTATCTGCTGGATCCTATCCCAGCTGTCATTAGGTAAAAGTCAAGGGTCACCCTGGACAGTTCGCCAATCTATCACAGGGACACATACAGACAAACAACCACACACACACACACACACACACACACAAACACACACACTCTAATGGGCAATTTAGAATAACCAATCAAACTAATAACATGTTTTTGGACTGTGGGAGGAAACTGGAGAACCCAGAGTGAACCCACACAAGCACAGGGAGAACATACAAACTCCACACAGCTGGGGATACAAACCCGGGATCTTTTTGTTCTAAGGCAACAGTGCTAACCACTAAGCCACCATGCTGCCCCACTGCTAGTACTCTAAGGGTAATAATTTTTTAAAAACCTTTTTATTCCTCTTTAATCACCGCATTTATTAATTTTTTAAATTTTTTTATTTGTTTAATTATTTTTTTGACATTTACTTTTGATTAATTTTACGCTGTTTATTCTATTGGCAGCCTTGTTTTTTGTTCTTTCATAATAAGAAGAAATTAAAAAAATTGCTTGCCACCCACAGTTTGTTATGTTACTGTAAAAACCACATCTTTAACCTCCGGAAGATTTTCCTACTCTGTGAATTCTTCGATGAAGGTTTAATAAATGTCTCCTTACAGAAAGCTTCACCTTTGGTAAATAACAGCACTTAAAAAAAAAGTGCACCCTCCATACAGTGCTCTGTGTATGAGCTGTTACTATGGAAACAATAACGTACTTAAACAAACACATTAATATATGAACCTGAGCTTTGAATTACAGTACAAACACTACTGTCAGAGCTGTTCATAACACCCACCAATAAAAAAACAATTCCAAAGAGCTTATATATAATTAAACTTAAGCTATAATTAAAAACACTTCAAACCAAATCCAATTTTATATGTACACACTTTTACGATAAACACACATATTTGCCCATTTGCACCTTTAATTTTTTTGGTGTAATTTAACCAATAACTTTCATCTGTATTGTTTGTAAATTAAAAGTTGCATCATTTTTCATATAATATACCTTAAACTTCCTATTTCCTCCATAAAGTGTTTAAACGCAATGCCCACTGACTGTCTGAGAGGGAAAAAAAAACATTCTGACAATGTAGTAATTAATATGGCCACAGCAAGATAATAACAGGATGTTATCCTCCACCGCCTGGCAAGGTCTTTCCTTCTGGGGCATTTTAACACAATCTAAGCACAAATAGAAAAACAACAGCGGCAACGTCTTGTGTCTGATAGCGTCATGAGCGAGCGGTGAGAGCGTAATAGCAACATTGTTTTATAGATCTTATACCTAAGCTTAGGCAGGAAGCACAGCTGTGGTATTTACAACATCATCCTTATAGTCCTAATTTTCCTTTGAAACAATTAAAATGAATTATCTATTGTTCTTTCTAGCTATAAGAATAGGGCTGGTACCCCAATTTTACGGCCCTTTGTTTTAATACAGGATGGCGGGTAATCGTAGAGAGCAACCAGTGTATTGTGTCTTTTAGATGAGGCAGTAATTTGATTTAATTTTAGTGTAACAAACAGAAAGAGTCTTTTTATTGTACATCACAATTAGGACCAACTAGTAAAACTCTCGCATTAAGATGTACAATACTGGACACATGATTTTAAAGATCTGTTTTTTAGGTCTTACCTCTTTTCTGCATGAAGCTGAAGAGATCATCAAGAAATTCTTTTCTTTTCACGTCATCGTCCAGCTCATACAACTGTAAGAAAGAAAAAAAAAATCTTTTTTCAAACACATTACATAGGGAGCAGAATAGTAAAGGATGTGTTAGTGTTTTGTACATTAAACACTTAGCATTTGTATATAGAGTTTTTTCATCCATCATTGTCTATATCCGCTTATTTCTAATCAGGGTCACAGGGATCTGCTGGATCCTATCCCAGCTGTCATTGGGCCACATATAGACAAACAACCAATCAGGGGCAATTTAAATCACCAATTAACTTAACATAAATGTTTTTAGACTGTGGAAGAAAACCGGAGTACCTGGAATAAACGCAAGTGCGGGAAGAACATGCAAACTCCACACTGCTGGGAATACAAACCTGGGACCCTCTTGCTGTGAGGCAACAATGCCTCCGTGCTGCCCTAGTTTTTTTAAATTTAAATTTTATTTCTATGAGCCCTGAACTCTGTATTTCTGAACTAGGTGTGCAACACAATGTATAAATCCATACTTGTCAATCTGTATCTTGATTTAAACAGAAAGTGGGCGTGGTCTAATCCTTTAAACTTGAAGTGGGTGTGGCATAATCAGATGTACTTTTTAAACACGATTGTTTTGTTACCCTACTAATCTAATTAGAAGCATTAAAAATTTTAGGAAAAATTTAAGAGCAGTTTTTTTTTTCCATTAAAAGTGTAAGTCGTTACATGTTATTAATTAAAAATGAAAATAATAGTAATTTATTACAGTTACTTAGAAAAACAAAGTGGGTGTCTGAATATTTTCTTTAAAAACTTATGATATAATAAATAATAATAATAATTCGTTTTTTGCCTTGCTTGTTTTTGATTTGCACCGTGCCTTCTCCTAAAGCTGTTTATTAAAGAGCTTTAACTATGAAGCTTTTGATTGGTTCACTGGTTTAAATGTCTGCCAATCACATTAATCCACATTGTCACTAAAAGCTTTAGGTTACTACATCCTGTCTGAAAGTAGAATAAACCCTGTCTGGTACAAATGTTTAAAAATAAGTTAGTTGGTTGAGTCTAATAGAATTAGAAGTGATCAAAAAGTAATGAAACGTAATCAGTTACTATTCTTTTATAAAAATAATTTAACCGTTACACTACTTATTACATTTTATATAGGGTCATTTGTAATCTTTAACCTATTACATATCCAAAGTAACCATCCCAATACTGTATATCTGTAATTTATAATAAATGAACTCAGTTCATTTTAATACCAGGTTACAACACAAAATGTACTAAAGGTAGGTAAAAAATATTCTATCAGGCAGTGTAAACTGTATATAAAATTTTTAGATGTGTTAAATTGCTGTTGACGTCGCAATTTAATATATTAAATTCATACAAAATTCCTATTAAGGGAAATTCAGATTCTTCAATTTTTTTCTATCACCATGACACTAAAGACATTTTACTCGACATTCCCTCAGTATCGGCTCATCTATTATGTCCCCCAATTCTGCCCTATGCACCGATTGGTCGCTGAGTCAAAAGATTTCTTAAAAGCTGCATCCTGAAAGAGTGGACTGTAACCTGATGGAAATACGCTGCTCAATCTTCACTTTCAATAAGTCCCAGTCCATGTTACCGGGAGTGCGGATCGATAGATGAAAACAGAAGGATGACCTTTGAAAACAGCAGGGCATTTGGAATGAGGCCCCAGAGATAATAACTGATCATTTAGAAGTGTATTAGCTGTCACCAATCTTAAAGGACCAATGCAATCAATTCCTCGGAGAAAAATGGCTTTCGAGAGCCACCTTTCAAAGACTGAGTTGAAATAATCAAAGACCCGGTCTTTTTAAAAAAATATGTAAGCAAGGTTCTTCGCAGAAAGATATCCATTCATCAAACTTTCAAGCCGAAAACAATAGAGTTTATATCTGTGCTTGACATGTCTTTGGTACACAGCGTCCCAGCCGAACGCTATCAGTGAACCGCAAGAAACATAAAGGGTAACTTGAAAATCCTGCATGTCTTGTTGCCAATGAATTAAAAAGGATTTTAAAGAATTTCTGATTGAAAAACAAGCCTGGTCATAAAGTTGTACAACAACAACACAAAATTTAATTGGCTTTAATTATACATTATACACGGCACTACACCAAAAATATTTTTATATTGCAACTCTAACCCTAACCCTAACCCTAAAATTATTAAAGGGTTATTAAATAATTTTATAAGAACAGCAGTTGACCAGAGATGATATAATTGCAACATTAGCTTTGAGTCTATGTGTCATATGTTAAACTGTGAAATCCAAAAATTTCTTTAAATATTAACCAACGGAAAATATTGTACGTTAGGTTTCTGCTTCCTCTTTTCAGCAGCTTGTCATGATTATGTTAAACCTGTTTTGAGCAATTGTGTGCAAGAGCAACAGAAAAAATGCACAAGCTATAAAGACACACTACTATATATATATATATATATATATATATATATATATATATATATATATATATATATATATATATGTATGTATATATAAAGAAAAAGAGAGAGAGAGAAAGATTAAAGGTGCTTCAAGCAGGAAAAAAATATACATAAAAAACTTCCAAAAAAATTCATTTTTCTGTCAGAAAAGGTCGAGTTTACAGTCAGTGTCTTACAAATACCCACACCTGCCTGTTAAAATGTACACAAAAACCTATAGGGTTGAGGGCAGCAAGTCTTGGTGTTGGAGCTCAAACCGGCCCCATTGTGACCTAGCGTGTGTGTGTGTGTGTGTGTGTGTTGCGTTTAGAAACAACAAGGCTTTTAAATTATTTCCCCCAGTCTTTTTTGTCATGGGCTGCTTACTGTGTCCGTCTCTTCGAGCTCAAAACTTGGTGGTCGTGCTCAGACTTGACCTTGAATGGCTGCTGTTCTGTGCATGTACTGGTTAACAAAATTGCATAAAAAAGGAAGTTACAGCATTTAAAATGCACTGGTTATTTATTTCTAGTTAAATATTAACTAGATTAGGATTTAGATAGATGTTCAGCACATATATGTTTGTTTGCCAGGATTTCATTAGAAGGTACGCTTTACACTCTAAAACCAGGTATCTTTTATAAGCAAAACAAGTTTTTAATAACAGCCCTACATCTTAGGACCCAATACAAGCTCCCAGTTCAGGCTACAGATTTTGAAACATATAATAGTCTGAGCAAAGTAACTGGGTGACATTCTTGTGCCCAGATTTGTTTTGCCTGTCAGAAACAACTCAAAGCTATAAAGCTGATATGACTTTGAACTAAGTTCAAGTAAACCTCCAGGCAGTCGAAACCCATCCTGGAACATATCAAAATGGAGCCTGGTCACTCAACACAAAGGGGCTTGTTAACCTAAACTGTTAGAAATGCCTTCAATTCCACCAACGACCACCCCAGTTTGGACAAGTAGCGACACGCAGAGTTGTCTAAATTTTTATCTTTAGGCACTTGAAAACCGAAAAGTCGCAGCTATGCAGTTTAACTCAGTCCTATTTATAATAAATGGTTCTATTATAATAATTACTCCACCTTACAATAGTTACTGTAAATGTATTTGTTATTTTTCTATTCACATCAATATTTGTCTTGATCTAAAGTGGCGACTTTTTACCCAACGGTTGCATAAAAAAATAGCATGCCATCAGATATCAATAAAGAAAAAAGTTCTGTACTCATTATTTATAATTTTAACCGTCATTACAATAATTACCCCATAATTTGTGTAGCTTCCTAACCATGGCATTAAAAAAACTGTTTAAAATGCTCTTATTTTTGTCTCCATCACTTACTTAAAAATAAGTGATCTGTACTGCATGCTTCTGTGCTGTAATATAATTTAGAATGTTTAAAATTTTCTTCAATGCGCTAAAAAAACGTTTCTTTAAGTTAAACTGTATTGACGTTTTTTTTCCTTGAAAAACACTTTGAATTATTTATTCTGGACGAAGAAATTTACTTTACAGATGTTTAGCATTACACTTCGATAGAATACTGGACACATGATCTAAAATATGATTAAAATTTTAAGCTCAAAAGCTCCTGGTTAACCAATTTTAATTGTAGAATGACATTTATTATATATGTTCTGTGAATTTTGGTCTGATGAATCTGTTGATTTTGTAAAGTTTTTAAAGAGAGAAATCGGTGCACTGTCGGGATGCAAATCTTTATGAATTTGCAAAGCAAGAGCTTACATAGCTAAGCGAGTGACTCCGTCATACTCAGAGGTACGTGGCATGAAAATTCGAGCTTTCTAAAGACACTCTAGTCAAAGCTTTTCTAGTCAAGCAAAACAGCAACCCTTCTGTTGTACTATGCTACACAGCCCCTACCATTTCCCTAAAGCCAGCTTTACACTGTGTGATTTTTGATAGTCTTTCGCAACTGTTTGTCAGACTGTACAAACATCATCTCCACTGTAGGATCTCAATTGTCAGATTGTTCGACAGTCAAAGCGTATCGAAAAATGAACGCAAACAAGACTCGTCTGGAGTTGTACATCATCAATCCGTGACACGTTTAGCAACCAGCGTTATCATGCTAAATGGTAGCTTGCAGCAAACAAAACCGATATGTGGCTGTAATTTTGCTCATGTCATGCCTCAATAAGTTACTTCTATTGCTGAACTGTCCACCCAACTCATTTCCACATTTTCCCGTCTTCATGGTTTGAAGCTGTCAAGCTAATTGGGTCATCAGGTTCGACACCTCTACTGGCTTTTGGTTTGATGGTCACACTGCAGGAATAAACGGATTGCAACAGCTATAAATTGGCTGCCGGTAAACATGTCAAACTAGCCATCAAAGACAACAGATTTTAGCGTAAGGATCATAGGAATCTTTTAGGATGCTAAAATTTGTGGCTAAAATTGCACAGTGTAAGTCCGTCCTAAAAACTACACACAAAGGACCATTCATTCATCATTTTGTGCATTAGATTGTATCTTTAATTATTTTAAGAGACTGTAATATTTTGCTGTTTCTTTTTATGACATTAGACATTTTGAATTTGAATAATTCGTTTTCCTAAAAAGGACCTTAATAGACTCAGAATCAGCTGGAGCTTAATAACTAAACAAAAGATTGCATGCGTTATAACCCATTATATAAGAATTACAGTGCAGTGAATTACTGGTTATACGACTTTAAACCTGTAATTATATTTCTATACATCAGGAAACTCTATTTAGTGCAGTTTTAAAAAAAAAACATTCCAGTCACTCCTCTTCAGCCTGATTGCTAATAAGCATCATTTGTGAACAGCAGCCAAGAGGAAAAAAGCCATGACAGCAGAATCAATATCGCAGCCATACTTTCCGAGTGCACTTCGTGTGGGGTGTGTGTGTGTGTCTCACTGACAGAGATCTTCTGGGAAAGTGCTGGGCTCGGCATGTGCGCGCGTTTGTGTGAGTGTGTGTGTGTGTGTATGTATACAGTTCTTGTGTAAGGGGGCAAGAGTTAATTAGAGAACAACACGCCTGGTCATGCTGGCACTGCTCCAACTGGCTGAAAGCCAACTCTTCTCCATTTCTAACACACATTTACACTCCTACTATGCCGTGCTGACATAATGAGATATCTAGACAAATATGAAGTGCTTGGCTCAGCTCCTACTGATAGGATTTGCCTGGGTACTTCAGCTGATGGACTGGATTAAGTGGCAGTGAGCTGACCATGTATTGGCAGGTCCAAGTGTTATTTTACTAATGCTTAACACCGTGTGCTGTTGTTTTTTATTTTTACTCCAAAGAGGCTTACAGCTACTTTAACGAAATAGGTGTCATTTTTCCCCCCAGTTCTATCAAAAACAATTCTGTGTCACAAATCTGTAGTACATTAAGTCATTTTAATAATTTTTTTTTTACAGTAAATTGCAAGGTTTTTCTTTCTTTCTTTTTTTTTTAAATTTTCTTTCCTTGTATTTTTTTTCTTTTATGCAAATTTAATTTGTATTATTCTGTTTTTTATGTATTTCACATTTAAGGTTCACATAATATTTCAGTAAATCTGCCTCCAACCTGGCAACCTATGTTTATTTATTTAATTGTTTTAAATTCCAACTATAATTTTTTTAATTTAAATTTGTATTTATTCTAGTTGTACTTTGCGTGATTGTATGATGCCAACATACAACGTATGCTAATGCCATCTTAAAATCTGAATTTTAATTAGATGTGGAAAAACACAGAAAACAGATTTCTTGTTAAAAATATATAGCAGCTTGTAATTTTTTCGCCGTGGTGTACTGGCAAACTAATTGCCCTTTTTACAGTTAAGTAAAAGAACAGGGACGTGTTGCTTCTGTATAAACTACACAGACCTCAACCTTAACCTCACATGGCTAAAGAATCTGACACAGACCCTAGTCCCGTGTCTTAAAATAGATTTATATACATACCAAAGTTATGGGTTCAACCATGTGGTACGAAACGGCAATATCATGTTGCAACACAAAACTAACACTGGTCAACATGTAAAAAAAAGGTTTATAATACTTTTCTTATTCAGGGTTCTTTAACAGTGCTGGTGCTTTATATTCTACATAAATCACTGGAAAGTGACCACCAATTTTAATTTTTTTTAAAGCTTTATGCTATTAATTTCCTGGTACAGAGAAACTCTGTCTGCTTGTGAAAGCTGATCTCCTTTAAACCTGCATGGTTTTTCTGTCTTTTTTATAGCGATGGTTTATCTTTCATTTTTTTATAACCTGAATAAACAGTACCTATTATAGTATCAAATTTGTTGATACGAATAAAAAACATGATGATACTTACTGTAATCCAGCATTTCCACAGAACTTATTTACATTTTATGTAAATGTTTTGAGCTACATAGTCCAACCCTCTTATGTTAGTGTTATAACACACCATTTAGTCAACAAAAATCGATATCACTTAACTCAGCCGTTGCCAACTTGGTATCAACATTGACAAAGCAGTCTGTATGACCGGAATCAACCAGTATAAATGCTCACAGACGTTTATATCAGTTGTCATGACAGTCGTACATTGCTTTATAAACAAGTTAAATGTACTATTCAGGATTTATTATCATTAAATCCAGGTTTAGTACACTAAAGACAATGTGACCTGGCACGAATTATCAGTATTAGTCACGTAGCAGACACATTGGTTTTTTTTTTAACACAAGAGTTAAAAGCTTATCTATTATACACAGTTTGTTATAAGAACACACAAGAAGGAGAACAAACAGATCCACTTTTGTATTTTTTTTGTACGACTTGAAATCTTCGGCAGACCGAAATCTTTACATACATCCCATTAAACATGCATTCGTACCGTCTCTCTAACCTTTCACTGATACACATGTGGTTCTCATAAACTGAATTTACCTTTAGCTGTGTTGGGGCTTAATGCAAATCAGATTCCAAAGGTTAGCCTCCAGTTTAACCCCATTCATTAAAAAAAAGGAGAGAGAGGGGAAGAGAAAAGGGATAAATTGACAAAAACTAGACATTTAAATAGCAAGTCCCCGTAGTGTCATTTAAGGATTAGACCTAAAACTACACAGCACTTTTATTTCACTGTTTAATTAAGGCGGAAAAAAATAGCAAATCTGCCAGGACCACCTAAGCCGAGCTGTGTGTATAATATACCGTGTGATTGCAGGCTATTTATTTGTGTTTGCTATAATTCAGCAAAACATATTGAATAAATTCCCGCGGATAACTTGTATATCCCCTTAAACTTTAACCTTTTAAGCTGCATTATATAGATATTTTCCTGCGATTTGATCACAATATTGACCTGAATGTTTAATATGCTTACTATTAACCAGGTCTGTTTCAAAATCGTGAAGAAAATTCAAAAAAAGGGATTTTTATGAGGGGTGTGGGAAAAGTGTTTGCCCTCTTATCAACTCTGCCCTTTGAGGTCCTAAAAGGCCTGCACAGACAGGTGCTAAAGGCAAACATCTATCAAACTCTGGTATTAGACAGGGTTAATTATCCTTGCTTCTTACTTAAGGAAAAAAGCACGCATACACCGTAAAGCCATACATTTTACTGGGCTATTTAGAAATGAGACTAAAAACACTGAATTACCAAAAAGAAAATTCTTTGTTTTACAATTTATCATGAAAAAGTTCAAGTATTGTAGTTTAAAGAATTGAAGAAACTTAAACTTAACTTCTGTTTCATTTTGTCGCAAAGTTACTGTCTATCAAATGTAATAAATATCAACTGCACACTGAAATCTAAAACTTGAATTTACACTCATCTTTTAATCATTTAAATATTTGGAAAGGTCAAAGGTTAGCAAACACCTAACTTCTCCCACACACCATTATTTCTGCCCCCTATTATTACCAGCCTTCAGAGTTCTCCAGTACAACCTCAGCTCCCTTAATCTTCACCACTTCAAAGCCACACACCCTCTGGCCTTATAGTACACATTCAACACCACGGCAATTCATTTTTGCCAAATCTGTCTATCTTATTGTCTCTTTTTGCCTTTTATCATGAAATATTCCTTGCTTAATGTCTTTGCCCCTTTTCTTCTGTCAGCTCTTGAATAGACGACTTGAATGTATAGTGGGCTCTGGTAAAACTTAGATGACAACACATACAGGTTTATCTCGAATATCTAAAGATAAGATACATATATGGTAAAAATCTCTTAAAAAATCTCTTAAAAAAGTGAAAGTCTAAAAAGTAATCTTTTTTTTTTTGCTAGAAATGAACTCGAGGCATTATCTTTACAGTCAGTTTATACTACAAAATTGCATAAGGAAATTCAACGTAAAGTGCAATGTCCATTTAAATACGGTTTCCAGATGAGTTTGGACAAAAAGACCTACACGCACAAAAACACACAGACTTTGCAAACTGTGGGGTAGTACTTAAAAACAATAATTGCTTTACCTTGTGTTTAGGATCTAGCCCAGGGTAATGATCTAACCAACATGATTGCTGTTTTAAAGTTAGACCTAAGTATAGATATGCAAGGAAAATAATAGTCCTGCAAAAAAGCGGGTCCATCAGATACTGCAGCGTATCCCATCAAAATGTCAATCAATAGTCACCTCATGATGTCAAAGCAAGTGGTAGGGCTGATATATTGACTCTCCTACATGGCTTAGCATTTATTTATGGACATGTAGATATATCAGAGGAGATTACGGTGATTTTTGGCTTCAGTGTGAGTGTGTTACAAATGTGGGCTTCGTAAAAACAAAAGCTAGGCAAGCTTTGTATTCATCAATAATATGTAGGTCTTCTTGGGAAAAAGGTGGTGGAGGTGGTGTATGTCTTGAGAGCAGAGAAGAGGAAGCTGCTTCTACATTCTTTACTGCAAAAAGGGGGCGGCATATCAGATACAAATTCAGGAACAATAAACAGTCAACAGGTTGTTGTTACCATTTGTTTATATAAACTGTACTGTAAGCTTTATTTACCAGCGCTTTTTAAACTACAGACGAGTGTGAAGGAGTAGAGCTTAAATACTAGGGCTGTGTATTGGCAAGGACCACAGGATAGGATACATATCACAATACATGGGGTCACGATACAATATATCACAATATATTGCAACACATACATCCATCTATCCATCCAACCAGAGTTTATCCCAGCTGTCATTGAGTGAAAGGCAGGGGCCACCCTGGACAGGTCGCCAGTTTATTGCAGGGCCACATACAGATAAACAACCCCACACACTCACTCCTATGGGCAATTTGGAATTTACCAATCAACCTAAAAAACATGTTTTTTTACTGTGGGAGGAAACCAGAGAATCTGTAGTAAACCAACGCAAGCATGAGGAGAACATGCAAACTTCACACACAAAGACCCATGCTGGGGATACGAACCTAAAAGCTACTATATTTCCATACATTACAATACTTTCAAAAATGTCAAAAATATAGCTAAAGCTACAACAAATACAGGCACTTGTATTTTGTTTCGTCGTGTTTGAGTCAATGGGCGTCAGCGACAACTACACGAGCGGAGAAGGAAGTCCTTTGACACTCACTAAGTGTTTTAAATTAATATTAAAGTAAATTTTAAAATGTAATTCATATATGTGTCGATATTAGAGGTTAGAATATCGATACACTATCACGAAAAAAAATATTGCATTAGTTAGCTGTATCGATGTTTTACACAGCCCTACCACATACAGAAGTACTAATTCGACAATATAGACAGGTCTATAAGAATGTCGCCCAGCTGCAAACATGATACCTGTGATTATGTTACCATAAAAGATTTCATACCTCACACCCATCAACATTCTCCAGTGACAACTTTATAATGAAACGTGAAGAATGTCACATTACAAATTTTACAAATCCTTTTGATTCATTCCACAATCCAGACTACGTGCCTACTGTGTGTTTATGGTTCGTGTTGCCCTGTTAAACAGTAATGGAGGTTAGAATGAAAAGATTATGTTCATGATTACGAATGAGCGCAGTACAGAGTGCCTAATGTTTACCTTAAGAATTTATGACGAAACATTGTTAATTAACATATAATTACCAGTATAGCTAGTTTTTGTATGTGTTTGCCAACATTCTTTAAAGCGCCACGTTTCAGTCAAGCTTTTTTTTTGTACTTCTACTCATACTTTACGTTGATTGCGTTTAGAGATCTTTTGCAATGCAAATTACACAAATCATTAAATGTTGTATATTACCTTTTATTCTTACTACATATCTGTTTCCTATTTTCATTTTTACCTTATAATAATGTTTGGCTAAACTGTAATATTTACATGACTGCATGTATCAATAAATCTACATCAGATACCATATACGGTAAAAAAGCTCCAGAGACCATCACAGCATTGCTAGCTACTGCTAAATACTGTACCACAAATAGTTAATATACTCTAGGGTGAGTTTACACATTATAACACAACTAGTAACATGCTGTTGACATCACTTTGGACAGTGGTGCGTTTCTCTAGCAACACTATACCAAATTTCATTATCAATATGTACGTTTTCCCTCTTGACTACCTTCTACATTAAGCTTAGTTTCTGACTGGACCCTCCCCCATCCTGCTGTAATTTACCTTCTCAGCCTAAGGCAGTGTCTCTAATTATCCCCACATGAAAACTGGAATGTCCAGCACTGTCATATAAAAAGAGCTAATGTCCCGAATCCAGCTGACAGTGTAAACAGGTGTGTTGGTTAAATCACATTTTTAAAAAAAATAAAACGTTAGGTTTTTATCATCAGGTCAAAGGGTTTGCTTTTATAGTGAAATAGTGAATAATTCATAGTTTGCTGGGATAACCATTACAGAAAGCATACATTTTCTACTCTAAAAACAGCCTATGTGCTTATAAACCCTACATATATATATTTTTTAATATGCTGCTAGAACACCTACAAATAAATTTCATCACTTTGTTTAAAGCCGATTAAGAACTATTTGTAGCTATGTTAAACCATGAAACCCAATAATACTGTATTGTATATGTGTTGCAGCCTGTAAAAGCCTTTCACACTGTCATTTTCTACTGGCATGTTCTACTAGCTTCCTTAAGTAGATATAAATATAAATATTGTATGCTTCTGTGCGTAGTAAGTTGTTCTATTTAAGATGAAAAATGTACCATTAAGTCACCAAAAGATGTCAATCATTTTTATGCCAAATAATCCTCAGGCAACATCCTAAACAATATGGACAACCAGTTCTACAACATTTCAAAGTAAGCAAAGGTGTCTCTACTGTAATACACCAATTTGCTGTCCTTTCTGGATGAACATCTGCTGAGCATGCTAACATGTCGAGGCCGATTCTACAATGTGTGTTGAAAACTAACAAAGAACAAAAAAAAAATGTTTAATGCTCAAACATTACGAGGCTCTCAGTCAGTGCAGTGGGGCCGCCATCAGAGAACAGTGCAAATGCAACCTCAGCAGGAGCGAGAAAAGGCAACAACAATGAAGGTGTTTATACATGCCACTGTGGAAGCGGCTCCATGATTCACTGTTTTTGCTGACATTTACAAGTTTAATCAAAAACCCTCTGAGGGTAAAAACATTACCTTTCATACAGGAGTTTAGTTCAGGTACAACTTATCCGGCTTCAGATGTGGTTTCCAGTATGTGTATATGCTACTGCAGCCCTGTCACATTGTATTGTAAACTAATTGGTATGAAGTTATGTGTAAACACTAAATTAATCATATATTAATGAAAAGTCCTTTAACTTTTGACCAAACACGTTTTGTTAGACCGGTGCTATTGCTGTTGTGTTCCTAAAGTATATAAATGACTAACTACTGAGAACACTTAAGTTAATCGGTAACTGGAATAAAGCATTAGGCATTTGATATTAAGATGCTGCTCCATGCTAGTTTGCTGTTAAAAAACTCTGACTGAACTCAATGTTTACTAATTGTCCTGTTTTCCATATGGACTCTTTCCTGTCCCGGATTAATGTTTAGGCGTTACAGCTAAATGAAAAGCATGTGCTGTCTCATCAAGTATGGAAAATGTGCAATTTTTTTTTAATGGGTTACTCAGAATCATGAGGGCTCTATAAATAAATAAGAAATTAAAAATAAGTCAACCTGCAATGTCAAGGTACATTCTGAGTGCTTTAGGGTGCTTTTCTTTTATATACTTGTATATACTTATATACTTTCTTTTATATAAATGATTAGCAAAACTTTAACCAAACAACCAAGTAAACATAGCTATAATGTTATTATTGTCTAAAAGATTATTAATAAAACCAGGCAATTTTGGGGGGGAATCAAGAATTGTTAGTCACACTGACGTAAACAGACGTTAGAACCTCTGCAAATACATTTTGTTTCCTAAATTGCACCACTTTTGTTTTAAACACTACACCTAATTATATAACAAATACCGTACATGGAGAAAAGCTGTCTTTTTTCTATGTCTTTGTTTGCCCTTGGTCATTGTTTATGAGTACTCTGGATATTTTTGTGTAGAACGTGTAACTGTAAAAAATAAAAAACACCCCAGATGAACAGATATATTATCGTCACAAATAGTTCTGCTACCGTAAGTGAAAAGTGATTACAGTAATTAGCTTTCGATAATGGCTGTGAAAAGAAGAAGCTGGAAGGCAGGAAGGTGTCATCACAGCTCTTCACATTGTATCGTTTGAAACAGTGTTGTATGGTTAGCATTTTTTTAGTCATGTTATTAGTCATCATGTGATAAACAAAAAAATAATTAATTAATTTTACTTTGTATTTAAGCCAAGTCTAAATTCTCAGCCAAGGAGGTAGTGCAGTAATGCAGCTGGTTAACGTTATCCAAGTACTAATAATAGTCAGGGTGTTAAACGGCGTGCTGTGTGTTATGAATTTTACAGTATTGTCATTATTTGAAAAATAATTTAAAACTTTGAATGATTAACATTTATTAATGCTACACTTTTAAAACAAATCCTAACCTTTTATTTTCATTATTATTATTACTTATTGAGCTACACACTATGTTTCTGTCATTATAGGTACATTAAGTGTGAACTAGTTCCCTATTATTACTTACAGCTATAAGCTAGCAGTCTTCCTTCTCTCTCGCTCTCTCCCGCTCTCTCTCTCTCTCTCTCTCTCTCTCTCTCTCTCTCTCTTTCTCTTTTTCTTCCTTTCACCTCACCCAATATTACCAATCCAGAAAGTTGTGTATATAGAAAAAAATCTTTTACTTTAATATTCTTTCTAAAATCATTACATAATAATCTAATTACAGAAAATATACTATATCAAAGTTTGAGCTATATTTTCCACTGCTATAACAGTCACGGTTATTTATGAGCATCGCTTTAGTGTAGCCATTAATGCCATCGTTACTATTATAAATATTATAAATAAATCAAATTGTCTTCCAGAATATAAATTTAAAACTTCGTTGTACTGTTTATTTGCTGGATAAAACTGATTATAACCAACCTTTTTTAACCATATACCACAGATAACTTACAAACCAATTAAAAGAAATCATTTTTTATATTCTGGTGGAAATAAATTAGGATGTAGCAGAGTGAACTTTATCAGAGCAAACACTCCAGTATGGACAAATGTCCACATGTCTACTAAGCCCAGTACAGGCACCCATGTTTAAGCAAAGAAAGGTTTATCCAGGTTTAATCTATTCAACTCCAATGAGTCTGTACAATTATGTGATATTGTATGTATTGACAAGCCACTGTTTTCAAAGCCACATCATTCAGCTGCGTTATTTGAAGCTGATTTTTCATGAATAGATTAACGTTATGTTTTTTTCTGCTTAAACCTCTGATTAATTTTCTAGCTTGGCAGGCTTGACATCAAAAGTTATTCATTGCTGCTTAAACTCACTGACACAGAAGGTGAGTAATGACATCAAAGCTGTCTTTTGGTGTTTCAGGCCCGAATCACGCAGACGATTACCAGCATCACCCACATGACCTGTAATAGAAAAAGGCTCCTCATGTGTTTATTAAGCTGCTTTCATGCAATTTTTTAAGGGTTAATTATTCATTATGTTCTGTATGTGCAACCTAATACATCAGGATATGCCGATGATCATCTGAACAAAGATGAAGTGTAGTTAATATGATACACAATATAAAAAGTTGAAATGTTTTTATCCTCGTAGCAAAGCTACAAACTGCATGACCGCATCTTTTTTTGTCTAATGAGTAACTGTTCTAAACAAGAGCTTGGTTTAATGTCCAGAGTTAGTATTCAAAATAGAAGCAAACCATAAAAGCACATAAAAATTATCCGAAGTACACCGTGACCTGCAAAACCTGATTAAAATATTAACCATAAGTCACATTATTGTAAAAGACTTAAAGTGGCACTAACACAGCATTAAAAATAAGCCACATCTTCATCCACAGCTGTAGCCACAAAGCCTAACAGGCTTTTCCTTAAGATTTCTTGAGCTAAAGTTAGTCATAGATGCCCTTTATATTTTAAATCAAACGTTTACTTATATGAAACATTACCGCTGTACATTTGAGGACTGTGCGCTTGTGTGTTTTATTAATATCTGTTATATCTTCAGGAACAGAGTGGAAATATTAATTCTTAAAAAGTAAAATAGATTTAAAACCAAATTTAAATGTAGAACTTCCAAACAATAATTCCATTTTGTTTTATTCAGATTGGAGAGATTACTATCGCAAAGCCCCTCCCCCTGACCCCGTCAAGGCCCCACTAACACACCATACAAACCATTAGCAAATTTGCACAAATTTTTTTTTCTTTCCCAAAAACAAGTAATTAAAAATATATAATGGCCCTCTATATCTCTATTCATTTTTCCAACAGCAGCAAAACTGTATTATCTTATCCATGTCTTACCATATCAACCACTCAGCCCCACCCCCGGCATTGAGTAGTGCCCCCGATGGATGAAAAGAGAAATTGAAAATTGAATATTGATACATCAACACAAAGGTCAGCTTAGTCTTCATCCAGCAATAAAAGCAATTAAAAGTGATTCGCTTTGACATTTTAAATTGACATTGTGAATCACACCGGTTTTCATTATGCAGCTAAATATGGAGGGATTGTTGTTCGGTGCTGTCTTTAACATTTCTTTAACATGTGTTTAATAGCTGCACATTCAAATCCCATCCCAGCTAATGTTTTCTGCTGCTGTGCGCTTGATGGAAACCAGTTTACAGGAATCTGTCAGTGCTGCGTTGGGAGAGACAATAACTCATGCAACAGGACATGATTACTTGCACTAGCTGGGACATTTCTTAGTGGCGTCTGGCAAAATAGTCAACTTTTATTGAATTTACATTTCTAAATAAACGAATGAAGGAATTTTTCATGATACGTTTTGAAGTTTTTAGACATAATAACCTTTTTTTGTTGTACTAATAATTCTTCAGTAAGTTTGATCAAAAAGTTTGACTTTAAATCATAAATTTGTTTAACTTTGCCTAAAACATTGATACCCGACAGAACCTAAAGATGTATGGCTGAAACTCTCTACAACCCGTATTATGCTTTTTAGCAACGTCCACTTAAAGTGCGTATTAAACTAAACCTTTCCTGTTACCCCTTCTACCCTCATCTTCTGTACCTTTAACAAGTTTCTTTCATCTGGAGACATGTATATGGTACCATTATAAAGGAAGATTTAAAGCGCATAATTAGACTGTAATTACATTTTCAGGGTAAAGCTTGAAAGGTATGCACTTTATTTAGGGTGAATGATACACATTAAAAATACAGAAATGATACCTTTGAGAGAACCATCTCTCAGTGACCAGGAGCGGTATTGTTTAGTACTTTTTTTTTAAAGATCGTAGTGACAATCTATTACAGTAATAGGTAAAAATACAGTTTATATAATATAGTTTAAAAATAAAACAAGAGTTATAGATTTTATGCTGTGCTTAATGCATCTTTCAAGTGAATGAAAAGTATTAAAGGTAAAGACTAAGGACTAGGAAAATAATTGTGTATAACCATTTTTATAACAACAGATGTATGAAATAACAAAATTGACCTGAAATGCAAAAGGCAAAATGAGGTAAAATGGTATATACAATAACCCATGATTTATAAAAAAGTAACTTTAATTTAATTTTAATTTACTTGAGTTACTAACTGCAAAATATTTCTAATGGCTTTCATTATAAACTATGTCCGTATGTAAATAAGCAATGCAAACTCCAATTTTTCTAGTCAAAACTATTATAGTTTTTAAAGTAAAAAAGTAATAAATTCATACTAAATGAATGCATTTGTAAAAAAAAAAAAGGAGTTTCTGTTGGAAATCTTGAACCCCCGTATAATCATCAGCCAAATGGAGGGCATAAAACGGGGCTAACAGGATAAAGCGATTGGGGAACTGCCCTGTTATAAAGTTCCAAAGCTGTAATTCAGACCAGCAGTTTGGTCAGTTTCCACCATCCCCCCTCATGACCACACCCTGACACACAAGTCAGTGTCTGCATGGAAGAGAGGCATAAACTCTATAAACTCATCCTACATGCACGGTTGCTCCTCAATGAGCATTTGTGCCAGCAATAATAATAATGGCCTCTAAATTAAAAGGAGTTGCTTTTCTTCCCGGAATTTTTATTCATTCTATCTGGAGATACTTTATGTGTTTTCAGTGTAAATGTTTAGCTTTTAGAATTGTACTTCAACAACATATATTTTTGCTGCACACGTAGGGGAGCTCATTCAAACAACGGTGGTTCTTCTGTGGTATAAACTGTATATCTGTTATAATTTATCCACAAACCAGTATTATAAGGTTTTTTATTGCTTATCATAAAACAAAAAAAACAACAATATGTACATAGATAATCCGGGTTAAACAAAAAAAAAAAATCATGTGAATAAACTGCATTTTTATTGAGTTGTTCCGATGGCGGATGCCTTTTTATCTACTTTTATTGGCAACCATTTTTTTTTGTGAACTTCTGATGCAATATTTTAAACACAAGGTGATGGAATCATAGCGATAGGTAGGTAGGTAGGTAGGTAGGTAAGGAGATAGATAGATAGATAGATAGATAGATAGATAGATAGATAGATAGATAGACAGACAGACAGATAGATAGATAGATAGATAGATAGATAGATAGATAGAGATAGATAGATAGATAGATAGATAGATAGATAGATAGATAGATAATATACGCAATAACTTTCTACTCAGGTTGCACTTGTTTCAACACGATTTAACCGCACTTAGCTGAATTAATGGCAAAAATGAGGCCATCTCTCACCTTACAAAGCACACAGCACAGATTCTCGCTTCCTAATGCTTCACTGTGGTCAAAGAAAACAAATGAATGGCTCACTGCTTAACAAACTGTTGGTCCGGTACTCTGAGAAGACTAAGAAGAAAGATATTCAGTATTTTAACCCAACCATAGCAGGGAGTGACATTCTACACTGCCCATGTTACCATATATTCAAGTCTTTGTAAAGACAAAAGTAACAAAGGTACCGTTCCCACAATGCCTTTTAAATAAAAATAAGTTCTTATTTTGTTAGGATGTTTTCACTGTATCAAAGTGACATAGGGAAAAATTCAAGATGGGAACTAAATAATGGGAAAATGGAAATTTAATAATCATAATATATTTTTAATATAAATACATTTATTTCTGAATCCTCTTCTATCACACAGAAACGACCAAAAAGATTAAAGGACTGTGGAGTAAACTTTTTAAATGTGTTACTAGAATGTTGTTATTTATAATGTAAAATGTCCATATTGCAAAAATACAGCAATCAAGTGCAACAATTTGCGCTGCAGAGCCTGTATGTTCAAGTAATACATCTTCCAGGATGAACAGAGGAGACTAAATGTTTTCTTTTGCTACCTATGCTGTCACATTCTAAGACAAAAGGGGTCTGTCATGGTGGGAGGTCCCTTCTGTATAAGTGGCCACTCAGGGTTCTGTGTTGTCAGTGTTGGCGACATGCCCGCTGGCCCCCTGACACCTGGCAATAATGACATTAGAGGAAGGTGGAGAAGACAGGACGTCAATGGACAGATTTGTTCAATTTAACCCTCTGACCCCAGACCCGGACGGCTCAATCTGTCAGTTGGACCCCTCCTCTTTCCCGCTAACCAGCCTTACAAAGACAAGTGGAGAAAAAAAGACAGAGACCGACCTATAGAACGATGATTAATGATAGAGATGTTTTCAAAATGAAGACGTACTGTGCAATGAGTGTAAATCTTTCATCTCATTTTACATTTCCATATTAGAGAAGTACTAAAAGACGAATGCGTTCTAAACAGAAACTAATAAAAGCCCCAAAGAACAGGGTGACCAAAAGGTACACAGGGCACCCGTCAGAGGTTCCTGCAAAGGGGTAGCAAAAAAGTCAAGCACAGTTATCATATTCATGTCAGATTTAGCAAGCATTCAAATATGAAGCTGAACATGCAAGCAAAGAACATACAGGGCTGTGTTATGCCTTTATTGTACATTGTTTAGTCTTATATCCAGGTCAGGGTGGTATTTTTAGGAAACATTAATTTTTGAATTAATGTTTTGGGGGGAAAAAATACATTTGTTTAAAAATAATCAGTGCTATAAACAAAAATAATAATAGCAGGATAAAAGAAAAAAAAATGCTCTGCACCTATTTAAGGTGGAAATCTGGACAAGCCAACAATATTATTATAATTGTTCTGGTATTTCTTATAGTAGCTTATGTCCACCTTAAATCCAAATTAGAGGCAGATATAGATGAGAATATTAGAAAAACTAAACATATACATATCTTGTAAAAAAAGGTAAGAAGCACATCCCTGAATGCTAACGAGAAAAAAATGAAAGTAAGCTATAGACAATATTAGCTGAAGAAACACACAAGCAGGTGAACAAAAGTGGCTGAAAATACACTACATATTTCCTTTAGTCCTAGCTGTCCTTTGCTTCGTAGCATAAATCTCACACTCTGTTCTTATGCATCAGTAGCGGATCGTCTGCATGCTGCGGCCAGCTGGAGCCAGGCCAACTAAACGCTGCCAGATACGTTAGAGGGCCACAAGTGTGAGCAAACACGATGGGGGAGAGGTCAAACAAAGTGTTGCATGACGCAGACTTTGGCAAAAGCCTGGGATAACACAAGCTTGCTGAATATAGAGGCCTATGCAAACATAGCTGCATGTTGAATAGGTCTTTCCAAGACATCTTTTTAATCTGCAAGGTACAATAGGAGACATTTTTAATTCTGCTGATTGAAAGTCTCTATTCCCATCTTGAAACCAGTTATTAAGTTAAACGGTCTAAATGTATTTATATGTATTTATATATTCTGAAAAAGATGTAGGACGGAAAAATTTAATTTAATCAAAATGTTCGGTTCAAACATTATTGTAGGCTTTCCTACATGCCTGACAACACATGTATGTATTTCTGTGCACCCTGTTCACCCTGACAGAATATGTCATCAGCGCGTTCACCTACTGCAAAAAAAAGGCTGAAGCAAGAGAGTGCTTCAAGAATTAATATCACTGTTGCATTTCTTTGAAGGGTCTGAAAATTAGGAATAAGGAATTCCAGATAGGAATATGGTGTGATTGGATTTTGGTGTGTTTTTATAGTAACACTTATTACCTTTACGGATTATCTCAACTACAGCAGCATTGTGTAATAGTTTACTATTTTTATGTTTGGTATTGTACACCGATAAATGTCTGGTCATTTTTCACCGATAAATGACACACGATGTTTTAAAATTAACAAATTAAAAAATCTACATTAAACTACCTAGCAAAAATATAAATCATTTCTTGTGTCATGTGACAACAAACACCATATCAGAAAACTGCATTGTACTAATATAAAATTTTATATGTTTAAATGTGTAACAACAATAAATACTATAATTAAAACTTCAAAAAGGATAAATAATTAATGTTTTTGAAGTAAACATGTAAATGTGCTGTTACATTATTGAAATATATACTTAAATCTCTGGGGGGTGCTTTAAGTAAATTAGGGGGTCGGCTGACAAAAAGGTTTTAAAAAAAACCTTTAAGTGACAAAATGATAATGTAACGTTACATATTTTACAAAATGTTATAAATAATTAATCTTCAGCGTTTCTATTTTAGCTCTAAACCTATTTTGTATTATAATTAGGGAAAAATTCAGAGATTTATATTCCCAGCACTTTTACCAACAAATAATAATCCTGTAGGTCTGTGTTTCCACAGGTTATAAGAATGCTTGAGTTTTCATTATAATTTACAACTACAATGTGGTAATGCAGGAGAAGACTGGATTAGTCATTAGCTGCTCTTTTCTCTCCAGTTGCTCCCTTGAGTGTGAACACAGCCAATCAGAGTGGCAGGCCAAAGTTGCAATAAAAAAAAAAAAAAAAAAGCGGAAAAAACAACAACAATCAATTCACCAAGAGCTTGTGGTCTTCAACCCTGCAATGTACAATATGCCAATAATGATTTCCTCCATCAGCTGATTAGTATGAATGTAAAGGTGATTAGCTTAAATATGCCTGTCTTATAGATAACATTGATTGTAATGATTAGAGTGGATTTTTGAAATATTGATTTTAGATGATCCATCCTGGTATTAGAAAGATGTGTAAAACTGTTGTTTAAGTAAAAAAAAAGAATAGCACCACGTTTGTTACGTTCCATGTCCCTAACACAATGTACACAGATGTCTGGAGTAAGGCTATTAAGGGAAGTTTAATAATGACTACCCGGAGAAACGGGAGGTTAAATGTAAGCAGTGTGTAAGGATGTGTCTATATAGAGGAGGAGCCGTTTTGACATATCAACAATGTGGCTTCTGTGTGAAATCGCCTTTTACGGCCTTTGACAGCAGAGCTCGAAATGGTTACCATTCCTGTATGAACATACTTATTAGGTGGCGGTCATTCGATGCAGTTCTTTCTTTATTTATATAATCAAGCAACAGCATTTCTTATCGTCTAATCTTTAAATTCCGATCCAAAGTTTTACATGGCCGAATGTAAAGTAAAGATACATTTATTTTTTAGTAACTTTATGACGGATATTCATTAATACTAAATTTAAAGATTTGACAACATTAGTGTAGATCTACATAAAACGGCCGATAAAACTGTCACAGATGTTGCGGTAGAAAATTAAGGACACAAATTGTATCAGCAATGGTTTTAAAGCAGAAGAGCGTAATATGAGACAGTCTTATAATTGTTTAGTACCATTCCAAATTTGTTGTGTTTAAACACAAGTTTTGCAGTGTATTTAAATCCTGAATGTATCTGAAATTCAATCTAAATAGTAATCAAGTTTTCCAAGCACACACACACATACACTCACACACACTGCTATTTTTCCTATAATGGCCCCCGCCATCACTGCGCAAGTTTTAACTTCATTATGATAATCTAATTTATGTAATTGATGATTATAAATCAACCCATAAATCAGCAGATCCATGGCGACAAGGCATTAAATGACAGGAAATCAGTGGATCCATCTCATCAATTCAGTCTTCGCGTAGCTGAGCACAACAAACAGTTTGTACAAAGGAAAAATTTACGTATTATAGACATCATACATAAATGTGTGGGACTGCTGCATGGTACACAAATGTGTCCACTTTCTGTTATACTACTAAATTGAAGTGGCGCAATGCAAAAATCAGAACGGCAAATAATTAAAGGAAGGAGGTCAGCAAAACTGGGAAGGGGGTGAAGAAGGGATGAGGCAATGAGGAAGGAGTGGCGAGGAAAAAGGCAGCAGGCTATTAAATTTATGACTCAGACTGCCACATCATCAGTTGGGGATGGGGGACAGGGAGGGAATGGTGGTGATAGAGAGGGGGGTGCCATTTCCTTCCTGCAGGAGGACGGGTCTGACGAGTATTGTGTAAGCAGATGGAGAAGATATCATGGCAAAGTATACCTCCACCAGGGCCTCTATTCACATTCCATCAAAAAAGGAGAACCCTGTGATTGTCATCTAATCTGCTCAAGGCCCACACCCAAATGAAAACACTTCCCCTTGTTGTTGGTTACTGCACAGATTCCTGTGCATTAAAAATTAGCCGTATAAACAAGACTGATTTTCGCGAGCTTTAACCGAAACACATCACTCGCTCCATCATGTGAACGATTATTGTTTTTTTTCCTGTATTAGCGCTAAAAGCCAGTGTTATCACAGCTGTAGCCTTCAAACATCTTCTTTAACCAAAAAGAAGAAGCTTAATTCACTTAAGTACATGGTCTTCCTTTTGAATAGTATGTAACACCTAGTCGTCGAAAGTGCTGCTCTGCAAAAAAGCAGCAAAGTTCGTTAGTATAATGGCGTGTAATAGAGAGGAACCATATAAGGCATTACATGTTGACCTTCTCAAGCTTAAGATCACCCTATCTGTAGGATATATCCATTATTCATGTACTGAGTAATACTTGTGTGGTTATATATTATGAATGTTATGTTCCATGTAACCGCAAAAGCCCTTGATCACGCAATCTAATGTACATCCGACAAACCAACATATTTGAGTCCTTTTATAAGTCAGATTGCATTTTCAGCTATATTATATTTGACTAAAAAAAGCTGTTAAATAGGAGTTTATGACTCTGGTGTTGAATAATTAAAGATGGTAACATGAGGCTAGTTTATTCGAGAGCACAACAACATTTTAACAGTCGAACCAGTCAAATACAGCTGCTGGCTAGCATGCATAATGTAGCCAAGCGGAAATACGGGTAGCTCAAATATAAACAATAGAAAGAGTGTGCCCCAATTATTAACACTAAACACAAGCAATCTGAACTTGTATCATCGTTGCAGATTCTCTTCACCTAACCAATGACTTCCCTGCACCAGCAGTGATCCTTTTTTAGACCCTCCTTACTTCTTTGATCTTTTTAATGATCTCTGACCTAGTATAGACTCTATGAGCTGTTTTATGGCCAAGTGGAAGAGGGGGGGAGGGGGCTTCAAGTAGGTCAAAGGGCATCAGATTCTGCTAATGCTAAACAGAAACAAAGTGTCAGCAAGCCCATGTTAGATTTCACAGAAGCAAACGCTGATTAAAAAGGATCACATTACTCCGCCACCTTAAAGGTACAGGCAAATTCTTTTTTTTTTTTTTGCATTATTGTTCGCTGCATTTGTGTAATATTAGCATACATCTGTCTTGCACACCCTTTACACCTTTAATGTGTCCAAGTCTCACCTCAGGCCACATAAAAATATACATTCTTGCCCAGGCCTAAAAGTAGCAGGGCTCTTAATTGTTTGGTGGGGTTCCTCAACAAATGACTTCCTCTCTGCTATCTGTTATAAAGTTTTATTGGTCTGCGATCACCCCCTAAAGAGGGGCCAGCTCGTGTGAACTAGCCTTATGCTCCATCTGATGCAAAGGGCAACCATGATACTGTGTGGAAGTGCTGAACTTCTCCCAAATTATATAGGGCTCTATTAGATCTTTCACCTTCCGAAAAAGGGTCAATATTGATCTTTCATCTCCCTTGTAATCCTTTTCCTGCTAAAGGTTTGTCACAGGCGTTGAGGAAGTGAGGGTGGAATTGGGGAAGGAAAACAAATCCATTACCTTGTCAAAATTCTCTTTAACATCATTAAGCCTTATTCTGGTAGATTTCCTCTGTGGATAGAACTGGCTGCTTTTTAAAAGCATAGTTAATCATGCTTAACCGAATTATTCTAAAATATTTATCCTGAACAGTTGTCAAAGTCTTGTCGACTTTTTTTAATTGGGGCTCAAAAACCGACAGACCTGCTTACTTTTCTCTCTGTATTTTCCTGTGGTTAAACAGACAAATAGACAAAAATAAAATAAAGAGCTGCCATGGCTTGACTGAGTGAGGATGGAGCGGATTAGGAGCTGAATCTGGTTTGTATTGATTTTTTGTGGACTTCAGTCTAAATTTACTAATTGCTTTTCTGTCCATATTCGAGGTTGGTGGCAACAGGTACTGACTGTTTGTCCACGGATATCAATCCAAGGGTGTGCTATCATTAGGTCACAAAATCTTGCTAACATTTAAATAGCTTGGTATAGATGTTATTTAAGATAAGAGAAGATGGTAAGAGTTTATAATTATGTAACCATAACCAAATACATATATAAATATAATTTGCTTATATAACTAACAGAATCATTGCTAATGCTGTTAACTAAGTCAAATACTAGTTTAAATTGAGTAGGTGAAATTGTTAGTTACTAGTCTTGTTATCTTTTTAGCATGCATTAGCCACTTTATTAGAGTTCTAATGCAGAGCTACATGTAACGGCATTGTATTAATGATACTGTGCCCATGTGATATGTAATATTCTTTTAAAAGATTTCCACTGATCACATATAATTTTGGTGATTGACTATTTTGTTAGTCTATTGGAACAGATGTATCAGGTGGAGCAGTGATTTTTTTTTTTAATGCAATTCGAGTAATTGATTTTTAGTGGCAGCATCATTGTTACACTCAGTAATTGTGCAGATAAAACCTGATCTATGTGTGACATCATTTTGTATCTTAATAATTTGTTTACTATTAGGTTCATCAGGGATGCTGTAGATCTGTAGCCTTTAATGTTCAGATAAACTCCATAAAATTGCCACTGAATGTAGATTAAAGATTTGGATTTGAAATATTACTTATAATGAGAGACACGGTTTGGCATAAACAATTTTGTCTTCGGTTTCTAAATTAAATTTGCTCACATGATTTACTTTCTGCGGACAGAATGTAACGTATGGATGAAGTCTAGTGGCAAGTTAGGAGTATTAAATATTGCCGCCTGTCTGGATATGCAGTTGAAGAAAATGATCTAGACGGAATCCCTGAAAACTGAGACATGTTTATGAGTAGATTTCATACATGTCAGTGTCACAGCTACTGGTTGTTTAAGCCTTTGTTTTCTTTCCTGTTCTGTTATTTAAGTGTTAAGACATTTTCATCCATCAGAAAGAGAACTTTAAATTGTATTTCAAAATGCATCATTGTTTCCATCAGGCCTGATTAATCATTTGTACAGCTGTGGGAGATAAATGGGGTGCGGAGGGTGTGTGTGTGTGTGTGTGAAAATCTGTTAAACAAACAGCCTCCAGCTTCCAGTGTAGCTTATTAACGGCTGCTGGAAAATAGCACTGCCTTCCCCCTAACACACAACTCTTTTAGCATGTGGGTGTTAGTGTATCCCCATTTTGAGCTAAACAAAAGTCAATTAGTTCCATAGCAAGAGAATGTTTTAGGGTTTTTAAGAAGAACTGAAACGTAATACGACTTTGCCTGCCAATTGCCTGCGGGACAAAAGTGGAGACCGGGATTGAGAATTCTTTTGTCAAGGTAGGGGGAGTGGTATCACATGGCTGTGGAATCCAGGCTCTAATTGACCCCTGAATTCATCGGAGGCCATTAAAAACAAAGCGGTCCCTCTCACCTTTATGCGGGCTGAGAAGTAAATAAGTAAGAAATGCTTAAGGCAGTTGAGCTGCAGTAATTCATGATGCATGATTCCTTGATCTAAAGGATGACACCTGAGCAACTTGACATGTTTTTGTGATGATTGGATTGGAATAGATGCTATCAGCAGAATATCCTTCATCCTTCAATATTTTTCCATTAACACAGCTTGATCATTATCATCATGCAGAGATTATTTCCAAAATATTAATCTATGTTCGATATTTTTCAGTATTATAATTAGGAGAAGAATAAGAAAGGCTGTTGTTAGTTCTCACTATGTTAGGTGACTACAACTAGTAAAAATGTTTCGCATTGTAAAGCAGGGGGTGGGGTGAAAGTAAGACTCAAGTGACAGAAACAGCGAGTGTGACGGGGGATTTTACTAACCTCCTGAATCAGAGACGAGGAGCCACCACCACCACCACCACCACGGAAAGGAACACTTGAATTACCCGCCTCGCTCCCAGGCTGGCTGTCTTTGCCTGACTGAACACATGTCAAGGGCACAGTTGAAATCATGGCAAGTGGTGTTTACTCACAGAGCCTTACATACAATATATACAATTATTTAGTGTATGGCTTAAGCAGATTTAAAAAATAGGATAAAATGGGTTTCAATTCATCTGATATAATTTAATATTGTTACATTGCACTTAATTGAACTATAAAAATTTATTATAATGTCTTTTGATATGATGAGCGGCCTTTCCTTTTTGTTTTCCTTTTCCACCTAGCTTCCTTTTTTTTCTCCTCTACTGCAAAGGGATCAGTTGCTAAACTGAATTAGCAGCACACTCAATCATCAAAACAAACAGACCTCCTCTGTTAGTGACATTAGCAGTGAGGTAATTCACTTATGTTACACCGGACGGCCCCTCTGCACCACAGTGATTCCTCTGATAGATTTGCATTCAAGGGTAAAAATCCATCCAATATTTATGCCCTGGATGTTAGAGGCTGTGAAAATGCTAGCAATTTTTAATATTCGGAATAATCTGAGACGTGACTTTTATTTCATTTGGTTAAATTTGAGTATTTTGGTGAAATGTAAAGTAGTAAAATCCAACCAAAAAAATTTTGCTTGTATTATTATAGACCAGTCTTTACCCATGACACATAATGATTTTACTCATTTGTTTTGCTTTTATGTGCATAGACGTGGCAAATTTACACAATTATAAGAAATGGACATGGATTCCATTAAGACTTTATCTCTGTCACAGACCACCTGAGTGCAGGGCCCGTGTCAAGGGGGGCAATCATAAGCCGTGCCCCTTTACACAATTTTTAATTAATTTAACATAAAGCCTTTTAAATATATATATATATATATATATATATATATATATATATATATATATATATATATATATATATATATATAAAATAAACCTGTTCCTTTGTTACTATACGATGTATGTGTAGATTATTTATAAGGTCAGTTATGCTTTAAGTAAATTTTCCTAAGCTTAAAAGTGACTCTTAGCTGTTATTACAACATATAATTATCAATCTGTTTTGTTTTTGTTTCCATGAGATAGTGTTATATTGATCAGTTTGTAAATTTTCTTGTTGACTGGAAATAAGCGGACAGTCTGTACCAGTTGTATAAATGTGCGATTGCACTATACAAGTTGTTTTTATGCCTTGTTTTTGTTCTTTTTTTTGCTGATTGTGTGCCATCTCAGTAGAAGCTGTGTGCCTCTTAGTTATGGTCTGGTGCCGACTTTGCCTTAGTGTGTATTCTTATAACATTCAATCAAAAAAAATATATACATAAGATGGTTTTTTTATGAAAATATGTCCAGGTTTTAGTCTAAGTTATCTGAGATTTTGGGAATTGGGGACAAATATTTGTTCATTGTGGTCACTGTGAATCTATTTACTCTCAACATTCCTCTCTTTTACTCTGGAAGTTGTTCCGGTGTCTTCAGCTCCTGCAAACCAATCAGGCTGCTGTAACTCAATAAATTGGTGTGTGTGTGTGTGTGTTTGTGTGGGGGTGGTCGAGGAAGCTAATCCTGGAGATGTGAATATCTGATGCTGCTTTTTCAGCCTGAATCCTTCATGCTTGATTCCTGTCCTATCTTATGTTACCAGTACTTCCTGTAATTAACGCTGACATGCAGGGCCATATGGAGTGAGACTGATGACACAACAACTGAGCCACGTCCTGCGTCTCTACTGTAGGCATAAAACTGTTTTTATTTGGATTGTGTAGAAATAAAGCAAAGTTGGGTTGCTTGGGTTGTTGGCAGTTTATTAAAAACTACATGATAAAAATCTGAATGTTGACCGATTCATTTAATTAGTATACTACTTCCTTCAGCAAAAATGTGTCTGTTTGTTGGTATTAAATAATAATAATCAATCAATAATCAAAGTCCTATTACATCAATTAATTTCCTACTGTTGGAAAGCAATAATTAAGCCAATTTAGGTAAAAAAAATATAGAGACCATAAATCAATATATAGATCTTAACATGCTAATTTACATATTGATTATCTTCCATAACAATAATACTAGACGTATCATAGGGTTTTTAGGTGTGGAATAATTTTTTTTTCTGTTTTTTTTTTGGGAAATGCATTTGACAACCACATACTTCAGCCATCAACAACATAAAACCTTCTTTACTGGCATTACATAGTACAAAAAAGATAAAAGCTATAATTTCGCTATTATCATTCCAGCAGAATGTTAGCTAACATGCAATCTCTAGTATTTCAAAGCTGTTACATTGTTGGACCTGGATGCGTATGTGCCCTGAAATCAAAGATTAGATAACTGAGGACGATGATTTCAAAACTGCCCATAACATTTATAGATAGCACAATAACTTTATGTAAAAGATCCTTATTTGTCTCCTAAAATCTACGCAATGTGTCACCTGATTTCGTTCTACATTTGCCTGCCAGTGACGAAAACACCTCTAGCTCTGTATAGTTGCGTGCCTAATGACACGCTCTCAAGACCAACACGCAATCAAGATTCACAACCCTCAATTCAAAGAAACAGCTTTGTAATCCCTTGACACCAGGGTAGAGGAAACCAAACAACTAGTGTGTTAACTCTGGCTAACGATGCCATGTGGACTTCACGCGGCTCACTATCACACCTCGGTCTCAGAATTAGGCCAGGGATCTGGACGTGTTGGAAAAGCACTCCAGACCATTTACTAGACCAGGGAATGGCAGTAAAAAAGTTTTGGGTAAAATAGTCATAGTAGATTTCGGATCATGTAGAAACATTTGGAAGCAGCAGTGATGATTATGGTGTTAAATTCTTTTTCAGATGATGGTTAAAACAGATCTTTTTAATGGGAATTAAATTAATTAATCTTGAATCAAATAAACCATATTTTAGCTAAGTATGTAAAATCTATGACGAATTTAGTTTTATGTTTTAAAAATGCTGTAGTAGTAGCAACAGCATGTCTAATCACAGTCTAGTCAAGTAGAAAGAATAGAAAAAGTAACGTTATGTAAATGTTCCCACTTCCCTATAAAAGAGCTGTTTAATGTTAGGAAACACAAGCGTAGAAATTTAATAGCACGTTTTAGATGACACAATAAGGAAATATATTGGAAAGGAAATAATTTTTTTCCAGGCATATTAAAAAGATAAACAGGGTCAGGTAAGTCTGGGAGTTTCTTGATTTTGGTATTTAATCTTTGGTAAAAAAAAAAAAAATTAGAACAAAAGTACAGAAAATTAAGTCATTTTAGTCTTTCAGAAAAAAATACAGTCGATGAACACTATAATTTATTATAGCTTTTTCAATCATACGCAACTCTAAAACAAAACAACTGCTAACTACAAACATAAAATCGTGGTTAGCTAAACTGTGATAATTAATTTAAACCAATCATTTAAATTAAAAAAAAAGGGGTGAATAAACTGACCCGGCCCATACCGAGTGACTTCAGGCAGTTTCTGCAGTGCTGGGCTAGCACAAATAAAATCTAACACTCATGTAGAGGAGGGCTGTTCAAACAAGCCAGTCAGGTCATGTTTTTAATGAATAAGGAGCCATTTGCTGACAAAACACATGCACTTCAATGGCACATTGTGTCCCCAAATGTGTTTTATTGGCACTCCTTGCTTGAGTTATGGTGAAAAAGTTCCATGCATACTTTCACTGACAGAGCTTGAATGAAGAGCTGGGCTTTGACAAACACAGCTTTAGGACCGAGTGTTCTGACAAGTGGCCAGTCCCCCAGCAACAACCATGATTTCTTATTTGACAATTATCGATGAGCTGCTGATCTGAGACCAGCGTTCATAAATAATGCCGATGATACGGCTTTCGTTTTTTAAACAAGCTTGTGGATATTTTTTTCCCTAAAATGGCAGGGATGCTGATAAATGTTTCCAGTAATTGCCAAATAAATGGATTCACTTACAGTCAAGAGGGCCAGCGGAGATTTAACAGGACATTACAGCTACTGGGTAAAAAAATCTGTAACCTCCTTGTTATATGAAGGGTTTTTTTCCTTGCATATGTTTCGGAGCCCATGCTGTGCAGCTTGATGACTTTCTGGACCCTATGGCTTGACCAAAGCTGCACAACCAAACAAACAAGGTTGCACACATACATTTACAAAAACAAACAACACAAATATGAATGGATTTAAATCTTGGACCGGTTACTTTAAAGTATGACAATAGAGATCAGACGTTCTGATTGGTCTAGCCAGCTTCCTTTTTCCTCTGATCATCCTCTGATGTACAGGAACAAATGGGTACAGTTTGTTCTTTTATAATTGCACTGCAAAATAAAGAATATATTGCGAAACCCTTGTGTGTTATCAATGTTTGTTTAATCAAAGTTTTTGGCTTCTTGACTAAGAAGGAACTTCTTCTTCCTTTCAGTGATTTCACAATTGCCTCATTTCCCTTTTTTTGCCCAAGAAATGTTTAGCTACTATCTTCAGTTCCTCAGGGTCAGAATTAGATAACTGACAGCTGATCTTATTCTAAGTAATTTCACGTTTTAGAAAGGTGTTCATTGACGGCTACAGCAGGCATTTTAGGAACAAAAAAATCTGTTTAGAAACATTCGGTAGCCATAATAACGGATAAAACGGCATTGCTCGTACTTAAAATACTACCTCGATTTTAGACTTAACACGTTTCGAGTTAAGACGACAGCCATTAGCCAGGATCTACTAAAGCAAACAAAAGAGGGAAACAAAAACCTCTCTGCAGGCTTCTGTAGTGAAATCATACACCCATGCTGCCTACCCATCACCCCGTCATCAATTCCCAGCCCCCTCTAAAGCAATGTTATGGGTGAAAAAAACATTTAGCAAGTTTTAGTGTTTGCAAAACATAACATCGGGATGACAAGGGCAGTGAGGAGATCTAACCCGAGCCTCGAATTCAAAGGTCAGGTTAAACTGAGCAGTCGAATCCTTTCCTGTTTATAGAGAAGATGCACATTGTGTTTTGGAGCACTTGTTGAATGCAGAGTGATTAAATGGGATTTAAAGTTGGACAAATTAACCTCTGTTACCAAGATAAAGAGAGAATAGACGTAACTATTCCATACTAGGAAAGATAATGCTTACCGACGTTTGATTTGAGCCACCTGCTAACAATGCACTTGTATGTATATACAAATTACAAACTCAGACAAATAAAATAATTCAGATGATCATTAAATTGGCCTTACAGGAGCTATTAGGCTGAGGAAATGTGAACATCTGTGGTAGGTCTTTCCTTTGTGGACACACCGCACCTACACACACACACACACACACGTGCATATTTGTACGGCTGGTTTATGTTGAAGTATGCAGTTTGCTCTCGTTTCGTAATAGCTTGGCTGCTAGCCGACACATACAGAGACGCTGCAAGAGAAGGAGATTCCAGCATTTTTTGGTCAGGAGCCAGACTGGAATGTCACTAACTCTTTTTTTTTTTGCACTCCTGCCAAAACTTTCTCACCTCTTTTTTCCAACAACTGATTATGATATAGAGGTTCTTCCAGTTTCAAAGCTATTTTCTTCCCTGTCTGTGTGATCCTTTCATAGATGGGGGTTTTTACCATAACCATAAAAACATACAAGACACAGATTTATATGTAGAATAAACTACTAAACTAAAAAACTATTATTAGTCATAAATGATTTATTATAAACTTAAATAATGCATGTAGAAAAAAATTAACATTTATGTGAGCTATGATTTGTTGCGTTCCTGCCTGAAAGTCAAACACAGCTTAATCTCGAAAAGCAAAACAGACAAGCTGCCTTTAGTCCCTGTCATAAATGCAAAGATAAGAGATGTGGTTACTGTGTGCAATGAAATGCTCCGTCCCTTAAAGCCACATCTTGTTCTTATTTCAGAGTGTCATTTGTTGCCTTTAAATTTGGTTTTCTTGTGCAATGTCAAAAACAGGCAGTATACCGGCTCCGCCGAGTCTGCCAAATGCCACAGGCATCCTTTTATTGTTTCAGTATCTTACAACTGATCACAAATTACACCTTAAAATTACTGGGTTTCTTTACAGGAAACATCATGCAAAGGATTAAAAATGACTGAATACGGAAATAGTTTGCATTCTAAACCTATATGTTTGATAAAGTGCTTGAACAATATATTACTTACACAAGGCCTTATTCATTTTTATCATGTGCCAATAAAATACTTCATGCCATATCTTACACTATTATAGTTCTTTGGACAAATGATTACAGAAAAAGAAGAAGAAGAAGAAAGACAAAGAAGGGATCTTATAGCCTTGGGTTCCATTATATGACCCGCAATCAAGGCTAATACTCTTATCTGAATTTCAATTCTATGCTTAAATTACACCGGCGCATACGCTAATGCAGCACTTAATGTACATTTCTCATTAAGCCCTGGCTAAGGATGATTTATCATAAATAAAGAATGAAAAGTCCATCCAGGCCCACTCCATATAGATCTGTGTTATCTTAAGAGCTTAGCCCTTGTTGTATCAATCAAAAATTATCCTTAGGGAACACACTTGAGCTATAGTCTAGATTAGAGGATCGCTACAGTACAGCAGCAGGATTTCATGGCATACATCTGAAATGGTAGTGATGCACATATTTAACTACATTTGTGTAAATACCCCCCATCTTTTCTTATCAATTAGCAAAATGATAATCAGCAGAAGGTGCCTAATCCTAATCTAATCTAAATCCTAATCACTAACAAAGATTAAAAATTAGGAAACTTTTAGTACATAATGTCATGTACTGTAAAATGCTAGATGTTTGATGGTAATCACTTAATCACCCCACCGATTTTCCCAGTTTAATTCCCTGATGATGAGCCAAGACCATTTGCACAGTTTTTCATTACTAATACAGTTTAAGTTTATCTCACAGTTATTAATTTGTGTTTGTGTCGAACACTTTAAATGCATAACCAGTGCTCTTTTTTAGAGTTTCACTGTTTCTGCTGTCTTACCTGTTTAAACTGTTCCTCGTATGTCCACTCGTGGTGCAGGGGCTGCCCGTTCGGAGACTCCGACTGCCGGACTACCGTGTACGGAGCCTGAACTCTGGAGAGCGCATGCGTGTTTTTTGGCGACTCGGTTTCTCCGGGACGCGCGGCATGGCGAGGCGCGTAGTGCGCCAGAGGTCCGTCGAAGTCGTCGACGTCATTCGTGCTGTCTTCTTCCTCCATGTCCCTCTCGTCTTCGTCGTCGTCCAGGGCGGTGCGCTCGTCGTCCGCGTCCGAGTCGTCAGTGACGCGCGTAGCTGCTGCTGCTGCTGCTGCCATTCGGTGCGCTGCCAAAGCTCCCCTCATTGATGCCTGGTAGTGCCGGAAAGCGAGCTCTTGTTGCTGCTGCTGTTGCACGAAAACATCCCTAATGTCCTTGTCTTTCCCCGCTTGGCTTCGCAGCTTTTCCTCAAGCGCCAAACGGGCCGCCTGCTGCCTCTGTAGGTTCTCCATGACAGCTTCGAGCTTCATGCCCGCGCCGCCGGGGGGTGGATGGGAGTGCGCACCCGAGATGTGGCCGTGCGCACCGGGAGCCGCCACAAGCAGCGGCAGCGGAGTTGCAGACGAAAAGGCGGCTTGCTGTAAACACGGGGAGAAATTAAGCGCGTCAGATTAAAAGTAGTGTACCAAAAATAAATGTAGGTTAACAGATCGTTTCCTCGAAATTCCAACTAAATGTGGATGGACGCGTCTAAAAAATGTGATTACCAAACCAGATAAAAACGGTGGATTATTTCTGCGCGCGCAGAGGTAAGACTACCAAACTAAAACTTCTAGGACGCAAAACAGGCGCAAATTGCGTCAAAAGTTTAACAAAACTGTTTTTTTTAGATGTTTGAGAGCAAAAAGTTCTCATCAAAGACAGAAGATTAAAAAAGAAAAAACAATAAAATGCTCTCCGAAAGTCAGATCCAGAGTCTATCCATTACTGTAGACCTCCGAGCAAAGTGACTGTATATCAAACTACAGACAAAGCACAACATACTAACAAAAATGCCAAATAAAATCTATAATAAATAAACGATCCGGGATCAGACAGTCGGTTGTTACTAAGTTGTTTTGTTTTGTTTCTAAAATAAAAGATCAGATCGGATGCTTACCAATGCGGATTTAGTTGCTAGGCTCGTGTTGTCAACCATGCTTCTTCCCCCGTCCAAGACACCGAATCGGCTCAAAACTTGTCCCTCTTCAGCTGCAAGTCAGACGTCTGTATAGTCCAACTTAAACATCGAGCTACTGAGATCACGTGAAAATTAGTTAAGGAGGAGGAGGAGGGGGGTAACACTGTTCTATATATACATACAGTAAATCAGATTTGATTCGGCAGGACGAGGAGCTTTTGGCAACAAGTGGCAAACTGTAGGTAGAATGACCTCTTGAGGCGAGAGAGATGAGCACCTCCCGCTACTGATCGCCTTCCAACACGTCAATGACTGATAAAACACTGAGGGCAGGGTCTAATACCACTAACCCAACTCACACACACACACTCACACACATATGCGCGCCTGCTTGCGATTTCACCTACTAATAAGACAGGTGACACTTGACCATTCAAAGTAAACACATGATCCAAAACTTTGAGGAATTAAAAAAAAAAAAACTTCTAAAATGTTAATAACCAATTAATTAATAATTAATAACATTTTTTGTTGCAATGGACAACATTACCTCCCCAAAGCACCCTGATTCATCTTACAGTCTGTGTGATTTGCTTGGAATCGGTTCTTTTTACTTGTTTTGTTAATGGTTTTAAATGTTTCTTTGGGAAATGCCCTCAAAACCAGTAAATAATTTGTTCTGTTGGTTATAAAGTCAACAGTACCAATACTGAATGATTAAACTCATTAATGGCTGTATAATTAGGACTCAGGGGCTGTTTATGTGTACGTGTGGTTGTTTGTTTATGCACTACAGAGCATTAAGAAAGGTTAAGTATTTAAGTATAGAACCTGGCAGTAAATTGTCGAACATAAATATACAAAACAAAAAAAGTTCTAGATAAGCATTGCCTTTATATACACAATACACACTTTTTAAATATTTATAGTATATAATATATATAATAGTTGGCAAAAAAGGATCTTTGGAGTGACATCATTGTATAACTGTCCATTGCTTAAAAAACATCATGATCACACTGTAAATTTAAAACGTATTTTTAACATTCACACTGGTTTTCCTAAGTGTTTCTAGTCCCCCTCCCCATCAGCAGGTACTGTACAGAGATCCACACCAAATTGCTGCTAAATCAATAAATCGTCCTACTTCAGGTTCCGTGTTCCACATCTGGTGTGATTCACTTTAACAGGAAAGAAACGATGAACTTAAGAACAATGGGTTTCCTATAGATAATAAATACATTTCAATATAATTACGACCGAGAAACAGCAAGAATCAACAGCACACAACATTGTAAACCCTAATACATGATATAGAGACAAATAAAATGTAAAAATAATCCTGCAAATAATGCTGCAAAATCTACTATTTATAATAAATTATTCTCTCAATTGATTGCACTTTATTAATATTCTATCTTGCTAACTGTCCTAAAAACAGTTAAATAGTTTTCGGTTGATTATCTGTTGGTTTAGAAGTGAATTATTAAGCTTATTAATGGCTGTTTATGTGTATATTTCATTGTTTGTTTACACACTAATGAGCATTAAAGAAAGATTAAGTATTTATGTACAGATTATTTGTGGACCCGAGTAAAAGGAAGTTTACATGTTTTTCCTAACAGACTAGGCTAGAAAATGTTTTAAACAATGTTTTTTTTTACATATTATAGAAAATAGTCACATTTTGAACATCTATGGCTTAAAAACACATACCAGACGCTCTGAAAGTTTATAGTAAAAGCTAGAAGCTGTAGTTATTATTATACTCTTAAATAGCTAAAAATACTCATTTTTATGCTATATTTGTATTCATTAAAAAATGTCTGTTATTTTTCATTCTGTAATATTTCTATATTTAACAGAGCATTATCATCTCAACTGAATGACCTATTAAAGCAAAATAAGCTGTGAAACCTGAGCAATAAAATCTCTGCCTCAGTTTTAAATAGTTTCACAGTGATATTTATCTTTTTGACCACAAAACTAAAAACAACTTTATGGCTTTTAAGAGTTTTTTTCAGTATATAAATACTGAAATATTATAATAAAATATCATTAATAATGCTAGAGATAATTGGTCAATTTCTGGATTTCTACATTGTGTTTTTGATGGTCAGTATTACGATTGGTTAAAAAAGTTCAGTAGTAGTTACAAATGCTAAAATGCTAAAATGTACTGGAATGAAAAAAACCCCAATGACTTATTAGGATAGTCTTATAACGATAGATGTTAGAAGTTCTTTTTATAACTGTGATTACTTATTATAATACTAGTATAATAAAATATAAGAAATAGTTTATTTATATACCACGTTTAACAATACAGATTGTGTCAAAAAAGCAGCTTTACAGAATTACAAAGGAAAATAGTGTCAATGCAATGACAGTAATAAACACTCACAAACTCATCAAGATCAGCCAGACGGAGCAGCAGGTTGGACTGTGCTGCACCAAAGGTATATATAAGAAATAATACAAAACTAATACAATTCTATAATAATATAGGAATTAAATAATTTTATTCATCTATCTCTATGTTCTAGATAAGTTTTTAACACAATAGTAAAAGTTCCCACATATAGAATAAGTCAGGTTTTTTATAATAAATCACAACTGTTATATATATATATATATATATATATATATATACTATATATATATATATATATATATATATATATATATATATATATTTAATATCATAATAACATTAAAGGGGTACAGCAATAACAGACATTACAGAGAGCAGCAAATAATGAGAAAAAAGGGAAATATAGAATACTACACAAGAGTGCCATCTAGTGTTCATAAATATTATTTACGCAATTTTTTTGTATTCACAGTGAAATTGTAACAAAAAAGTTCTAAAATCAGTTCTCGACATATAAATTAAAGGTAGAATTTATTATTCTAATAATATTTGAAAATATGGCATTATACAATCACACAATTTGTTAAATTAAAACAGCACCACAGCTGAAGCTCCAAAACTCCCATAAAAACGTATTATTCTGTCACACCAACCAGGACTGATTGAAAAAGGTTTGTTTCATTAGTTAATAATAATAATAATAATAATAATAATAATAATAATAATAATAATAATGATAATGAAATAAAAACAAAACAAGATTGACTGACAAAAATATGATGAAATAAAGGAGCTGTCATTTTAAAAGCATTGGTTTTTATAACATTTCATTCAGGAAATAAAGAGAAATAAATACCATTTTCAAACTTAGGTCCCAAGATGCCACAAATAATAAAATATATATATAATTTGTATTTAATTTATAAAGCATTTATAACGCATATTTTATTTATACATAATAACATTTAGTTTAAGTTACACATCTATCTATCTATCTATCTATCTATCTATCTATCTATCTATCTATCTATCTATCTATCTATCTATCTATCTATCTGTTTGTCTGTCTGTCTGTCTGTCTATCCAACTATCTATCTACTTAAAATGCAAAAATAAGGATGTCTGCAAAATGCCTTACATGTAAATGGTTATCCATCCATCCATCCATCCACCCATCCACCCATCCATCCATAGATCCATCTACGTATCTATCTAAAGAAAGTAGCCAGATACTAAATGTATACCACTTAAGCTGCTGTTTGTTTCTTTGAAGCATGTGGACAAATATTATATATAAATCCTGACAGAATACAAGGCCAAGCCTGTAGAGTTTGACAGACACCTTTTACTTGTAAAAGAACGGTTCACAATCCTCCATGTAGAAGACATCAATTCTGCAGGTTTTTGACAACGGATATCAGCATCTCCATCTGAGAATAAGATAAAGTGCTCAGCTAAGGCAAGAACAATTGATGGAGGAAAGTAAAAGGACAGCAGATGGGGAAATCAATACTGATCAGGGATATCGATCACTGTGTGGAAATGGAAACAGGTTTGTCGAAGGACATTTATCAACTCAGACTACTGGCAGACAAATCAAGCACACAATAGATGAGCCAGGTTATGAACTTCATTTGCCTTCTCCTCAGTTCCGTATGCTAATACCAAAAACCTACCTGATAAAATCTCAGCACTGTTTATCATCATTAAATCATCGTTACACTTTTTACCATATTGTTCTATTATACTATGATGAAATACTTCTTCTTTATATTGAGCTGCAGATTTTTTTCACATAATTAACAATAAAAAATAATAACCATCTGGAATATTTTATTTTGTGGACTATACAGAAATTTAAATTAACCGATTAGCTTAAATTATTTGTGCTAAATTAATTAAAAGACGACCTGTAGGTTGTTAGATTTAATTATCTACATACGCATCACAGGCTCTCACTCCTCTTGTGTGATTAAGCCTAATGTCTGGTTGTGGAACACACTGTTTTCCCTTCAATTACAATATTAAGAGCCACAAAATTGAATATAGGACTAACTGAAAGGCACATCATGATGTAAACTGAGCTAAAACCTTATTGTAAGATACACATTAAGATTTACAAACGTGAACACTAACTAAAAATATATAAGGAAGAAATGAGGCCCTGAATAATAATTTATATCTTAACTATGTAATAAAAATGTAACAAATTAAATATAAGAATTAATATTTCATTATTATTCTTAAATATTCTTAAATTCTGTGTTGTAAAACTTGGTTAGTTCATTAGAACTATTTCTAAATTACACCCAGGAGTACGGTTGATTTTTTTATTTTATTTTATTTTATGTAAATATTAAACTGTTAGATAATGGGAATGGACTGCAGACAGTCACGTGGTAATGATGTCATAGTTAAACTAGTGGGTTGTGGATTTTTTTATGGATGCTCACAGAACTGCTTTATGGCTCTATGAAGATGAATACACAAACCGGGAAAGCATGCTAAATAAATGATCTTAATATTTATCACAGTGTGTGTGTGTGTGTGTGTGTGTGTGTGTGTGTGTGTGTGTTTCAGTGAAATGTCCAGCAGATGTCTCTCTTTAGCACATTTCCATTTGGGCAATAGAATTGTTTTATGTCTCAACAGTTGCACTTTATTAATCTTCTATGTACTACAGGTCAGGGATTTTCAACTACTTAATTTTAATTAATTAATGTTTTATTAAAGTGCCCCCCTTCCCCTCCCGCCAGCCCAAAATAATGCATACGAACAGCATTTACATATTATTATCTGCGTTAAACATGCGTAGTGTGAATCATGATGATACATAAATATAAAACCATCTTACATTATTCAGTGTAATGGTCGATTCTGTATTTGAAGAAGCCACTAGTTTATTTTTGCTTACGCCATCACAGCAACTTTGCTCTAACAGGTTCTCGAACCCCCATTAACAGGTGCAGGCTGAAAACCTGGTGACATGTTCACCTATATGCTAAAATAAGGAATACATCCTTGGCAGTAGCTGAACTATCATGGGTTACTATACTTACCACACACTCTGCAACTATCTGGAATAATCTGTCATATTCTTCAGGGTAGATGACAATTTTCCGATTATTATCTGTACAGTTTCTGTTGCCACTGTGGCCTTTGATTCCTGTTGTTGGCTAATGGGGAGGAAATCTGATGGGGTTGCTGTATTGTTTATATGAGATTCTTTTTTACTCACTATAGTTATGAGTATTTATTTGGTTGAGTCAAGGAGTTTTAATGTCCATACATAGTGAAGATGTAAATCTAAAGGCATGCTTTTAATGTGAAATGGGAGATGATGGGCCCATGATTGTGTCTCGAAAGGAATGTGAGACTGAAGAGGTTTTTCTTTAATGTAGGATGTTTCTGGTCCATTTTTGGCTTTGTGGTCAAGCATCAATGATTCATCCTGATGATCCACTTCATTTAGAGCTTCTGTGTTTGTGAATCACTTCTTGATGTTGATGTCTGATGAACTTACATGGCAAACCTACCAAAGATTTCCCAGTTTATCGCATAGTGTCAACCTTTTTTAAGGAAATTTTGAAAGCTTACTGAGGTGTTCCTTATCCCAGGACTGATTCACTTTATGTTCACCTTATACTGAATACATTCCAGAATTTCATTGTTTTGTCTTTACTCTTTTGTGTTCTAAAACATAAAATCTTTCAATCCTCTTAGACCCGGTCCTTCTTAGGGTTTCTTCCTTATATCAACTAATGGACTATTTTCCTGTTACTGTCAACTCTGATAAAGATGCTTTTGACAATGTCTTTGGTTGAACATGTTGTACAAATAAATCTAAACTGAATGCAACTACTGTGGATGTGATTTTGCCAAGTAGGATGTGATCCTTTATTAACATTTTTTATTGATTCTGAATCATAATTTCCAAAAACCAATCATAACCATCTAATGTCATCAGTGCGCGGGGTTAAATTGGGTAAATGCTTTAAAATAATTTATTTGCTGAGACTGGTAAATTATTGAACCTGAAACAATTTACTGACACTGACTATATTAAAATAAAATATAAAAATAAAAAATATTAAAATAATTGCTGATATTCCAGAAAGAACATGAGTCAATTTTAATATATGATTTTAAATATTGATGCTAATGATCCAAAATAAACATGATTGATTTTAGACAGCGAATGATAAACACTAATGAACAAATAAATGTAAAATGTTCTAAAACGGTGAACCTGTAGAACCGCAATAGAGCAACATTCTTACTATAAAACAGGGCTTACCATAATTTAATCACAACCTTTTAAAATTTTAACAATCACAAACTTTATACACACACACCTAAATACATTTTATTGTGCACACACACACACACACACACATCTATATTCGGTCACAAAGGGGAGAGAAATTCGCACACATTAGCTAAACTGTTGCATGCAATTGTTCAGTACAGCATGTAATGCATTACTTGTCACCTACGTTTTAAGACATTTTGGTTTGCAAGAAGGGAAAGATTTACAAATAGATTCAGGGGGTTTGGTTGACACATACTGATTAACATCAGATAGTTATGATCAGTTGATTAAAATGTTGACCCAGAATTAACAAAGGATGTTACTTCAGAATCACATCCGAATTGGCAAAATCACGTCCACCATTTAACTATAGTTTCCAGACAGGTCTGCTTAAAACTTTCCAAGTGATGATTTTCACCACATATGCTGAGATCAGGAAGAAAGGCAGAAATGAATTTGTTGTGGGTCATCAGCACTGGTACAAATAGCCATGTTAGGATAATACTTGACTAGGAACCGCATCACTGAGTCCAATGACTCATCTGTGGGTACATGCCTTCCTTATTAGTTTCAGCGCACTCACTGAATAAGCACCTCTAATAAATAACCAAACAAGAAATCATCTCACCAGCCATGACAGCATCCATCAGTCAATGTAATACCCAAGTAAACACTTAAATAGTGAAAGTTAATATGTGACTATATGATCCAAATAGAAGACTACATCCACTATCAGAGAAAAAAAAATACTCTGGCAGTTTACAGAATCCTGGGTAATAACGTGCTTATTAAATATCCACGGCCATGCTAGATTCCAAAACACTTTTAATGGCCTCCAAGGAATAATTCGAGTTGAATGACGTGAACAAGATGAAGATAACGCTTATTAAAGAGGCTGTTTAATAAACCTTCTGTAGGCATTTTGTGTCCACATACCCATAATTACCTAATAGCCTAATTCTCAACAAGTGTCCTGGGTAATCTATATGCAGATAAATTGCTTATTTGCCGCAAACTTGGTACACAGTTTAGAAGAGACATGAATGAAATATTGTGCCTTGCCTGGAAAGTGTGGGTGAGTCATTTTGAGTCTGCCACCTTAATGAGGCCCACTAAATCTTTCTAAATGTTTTTTATTTATGTTAAAATGTTGCATACAGCCACAATGCTTATATACAAACATATGTTCAAAGCAGTCAGTTGAAGTTCAGACAATTTTTGAGACAATTTTTTTGGTGGATTTTAATCTTGAATCTGGTTCTTTTATTTGTGGCTGCTGTACCAAAGTGTTTCTTCCACTAGATGGCAGTGTGGAAGAGCTTTACATTCTGATGAGAAGGCAAGAATTATGTCAGTGTCAAGGGAGACAGTAAAATAGTAATGGTACCTAGAAAATGAGTTGGTGTGCAGTTTCAGACTAATAGAAAATGACAGCAAATATGTAATTAAATGTCTTCTGAGTACTCTTGCACAAGTTTTGTATTTCGTTGGAGCTTAGTCAGATCTCTGGGCATACAAAAAAACTAACAATTGATTAAAAAATATTTTAAAAATAATATTTAATGTGCATACTGATCAAACAATCAAATAGCATGTGTTTGATTACTGTAAGTCTTTTACTGTGAGTTTTTTTCCCCCCACTTATTTTCACACAGAATAAATATTTTGGTTATCTATCTACATGAATCTGCAAGAAAAGTGCAAAAAAAAAGAGCTATGGAAATAAACAGAGCTGCAATCTGCCCAGTCAAGGTTTTGAGGTAAATGAATCACTTTGAGATCTCGTGCTGAAGGTAAGAGACTGAGTGATACTGTAACTTTAAGAGAGGTGGGCTGCGCAGAAATGACGCAGGAATAATAATGAAAAGGATGCTTCAAAATTCCACACACCGACTGCAGCGTGTGTGGTTAACGAGCAGTCCAGTGAATACACACAAACAAGAGGAATCACACAGAGCGCTGGGGCAGTTTAGATCCAGATGTAGAGACTTTCAGAAAGTAAAAAAAGGCTGTGTGCTGGAGAGCGCAATTTAACCTTGCATAGCATTTGATTCATTCAAGTAAAGAAAAAAAAAGAGTGGAGCACTTTTGACAAGTCGTATTTGTTGGAGACTTTGTGTTAGTGTCTTTCTTTCTTTTTTTTCTTTTACTGGAATGATATATTTGTTTAAATCCTCAGCTCAAAAAGTGTCACTTTGTTAGTCTCAGAAGTCTCATTCACAAGAGTCTGCAGCATGTTGCGCTTCTCGTGTCTCTGCCTGGTCATTTGGGCGCTCCAGTTTTGCTCAAGTCAAGTTAAAGAGGACGTGGACGTGCTCGTGCTTCTGCCTCGAAACAACTCGTACATGTTCTCGATCGCGAGGGTCACACCCGCCATCGAGTACGCGAGGCAGCAGCTGGCGCGGGGGCCCTTGGCCGGGCTGAGTTTTAGCGTGCGCTATGTCACCTCCGAGTGCGGCGTGGATGCGCTGTACGCGCTGGCAGACCTCGCACCCCACGAGCGCCCCAGCTTGATCCTTGGTCCCGTTTGCGAGTACGCCGCCGCGTCTGTGATCCGGTTGGCGACGCACTGGCAAATCCCCGTCATCTCAGCAGGTGCTTTGGCGTCCGGCTTCAGCGACAAGAGCTCCGAATACGCGCTGCTGACGCGCACCGCGCCGAGTTACATAAAGATGGCCGGGACGTTCGCCACGATGTCCAAAGAATTCGGCTGGAAGAGCGTGCACCTGATCTATCTCGACGACAAGGAGGAACGCAACTGCTATTTTACTATCGAAGGGGTCCACGCGCTCCTGGATGACCATCACGACATCTCGGTTTCGATGATGGATTCCAGAGAGCCTCTGGCGTACGTGGACGAGATCATCAAATCCATATCCGACCATGAAGGTATTATTATTATTATCATTATTATGATACAACTTTAGATATGCGCAACAGGTCTTCAGTTTGTAGTCATTGCTTCACCAAACAAAACAACAACTTCTGTTGCACAGATGGGTAAGAGGTCAACCCAGTTGTACAAAAATGATCAGAATTTTGACAGGTCAAAAGTTTAGGAATGTTCTGTACCAGTTGTACGATTACACAGCCCCCTGAGCATGTACAGACATTTTCTCCTCTAATAGTTTTCCAGATATGTGAGATGTTGTCCTCCTGCACCAGTGAAATGTAGATGTTTATACTCTTGCTTTCAGAAACTCTGATTTAACATTTATTAAATCCAAATGCTGTGTTTTTTTAATTGCCAAACTTACTATTACTTTTCCTCAGTTTTCTTATTCAGTATCTGTAATGAATCTGACATAACAGTAATATCTTTAATTATGTCTGGAATGTAAATCTGCACCTACAGCCGCTGGTGATTTACTCGATGATTTTGGTAAACACACAATTTTCTACCTGAATACAGGTATTGAGTACTGCAGTACACAATTTATAGCTAGGTTCATTCTGTGGATGGTTCTCTTATGTTGTTACTGAATGAGGAGAGATGCAGCAGCACTTTCGTGTTTTCGGCTGACATTCTCACCTTTCAACCTGTACTATCAAATCCAACAATCGAAAATCATCTAGACTATCAACACGGACACAGAATTATAACCTGCATAACTGAGTGCAATTGCGTCTCACGGCTGCCTTGTATTTTCGACATCCGAGTCCAATGTTCCCACCACTAATTACTAACCCATTCATTTGGATTTCTTCTTAACATTCAATTCAATTCAATTTTATTTGTATAGCACTTTTAACAATAGACGTTGTCCCAAAGCAGCTTTACACAGAATGCAGTAACAGTGAAAAAGTGTAAGTTTGCCCTAATGAGTAAGCTGGAGGCAACTATGGCAAGGAAAAACCTTCCTGAGATGAAGTAGGAAGAAATCTTGAGAGGAACCAAACTCAATAAGGAACCAATCGTCATCTGGGTGACATCATATACTAATGAAGAACATCTTTTGGAGTTTTCAGGAAGTACCAGTAAAGTCAACGCACTATGTCTTATTTTTGAGCTCTTTGAAATTGCAAATAGTTCGATATAAAGAAATGGTATATATATGAAAGTGAACAGTGTGACCAGACATCACTGTCTCACAGATGATTCTACACTCTCTTTTTTACGTTTTAAAAAAGCACCACAATGAAGCATAACAGAAAAATGTAGATGTTGTGGCCAGATAAGACTTTTTGGGTATCCACATTATATAAGCAAATAAAAGTGGGGATGTGTCCAGGATCCGTCTTCCTCCAAATTTGTTAGACATCACAGGAAGTTCCTCAGCGCTGTCATTATCCCCAGGTAGGATTACACCAATAATTTGAAAAACTTTCACTAAACCGCTGGTCTTATATGTTAATGCTAACAGACACATGAGTTATAACCATTCATTTTTTTAACATTTAGAATTAAAGAAAAAAAGTTGACATCAAATATTTAAAAAAATCGAGTTGACGATAATTTCCATTTCTTCCTTGTCAATTGTTGCTTAATCACAATTCCAAATTACACTGAAAAACACACTAACCATTTATAAGTTATCAACCTAGGGTACTCTGAGAACCGCCCACACAGACCAGGAATATCATCTGCTTTGCCATGATCCACCGCCCCCACTACATATCTTACTAGTGCAGAACAAGACTACAGAACAGGCAGAGAAAATAAACATCAGACCACTTTAAAGCTTTAAAAAAAATCCACTAATTGTTAAATAATTTTTAAACAAATGATCAGTATTAATAATTACCTGCTATTCTGACATCTACATTCATAATTAACCAGAACGGGAAAAACGGTGTTATAAAGAAACATCTGTATTTTTTCATAACGACTAATTAAACAAATGACTGTTTCCTCGGTTAAGATGCCGTTACCGTTACTGACAATAAAATAAGACGTTACTATAATTAAACTGATTGAAGCTTTTTTTAATCTGTGACTCTCTGCAGTTTTTTTCTCCTTTGTGTGGGGTGAGGTGGAACACAACTGATGATGATTGGTTAGTGTGTGTATGTTCAGGGTGGGATATTACCACATAACTGATGCTGATTGGCTTCAGAAGAGTAAATTTAGAGTTAAGTAGTGCAGGTGTTCACACAAGCACGCACACTCACACACACCAACGACAACGGCTCTACTTTAGCAAGTAAGTACGCACTTCCCGGCTGTGGAAAAAGTATGTTCTATATAGTATTATTACAGGTAGTATGAATGAAATTTAAATATACTACAGGAATCAGAGTGATGGCAAGTCCAACGAGTTCAAAGGTATTTTTCTTTAACTGGAAGTATAAACACTAATTTTCCAGACCTCTTCCAGACAATATTGAAATATATGCAACTACATCATAGCAGATTTTTCTCTGTTATACTACACCCCTCCCACCTTATATCCTATCCACTCCATGTACTAGGTCAAAGGGCACATATATCAAAGTATCAAAATGATGTAATTAACATGTCCTTCACAGTCATCAAAGACGTCTCAAGAGCCGTCATGTCCTTAAAACCCCGCTTCATCACCAAGTGCAAAAATATCTTTTGATAGAATGATTTATTGCTTCAGTATATTTTCGCTAGAATTGAAGTGAATACACAATAAAGCAGCTATGATGATACGTAATGGCTAACAATTTCCTATCCAGTTTCTGGTCATAATTCTTTTGTTTGGTTTACTATTCAGTAGCTAAACCGTTGATGTTTATAGATCTACAAATCAATGTAATAGTATACCTGTAGGTTATGTTGTTGACGTCCAAAAAGTGCCATTTTTGGCACCAAATATCGATGGATCCGATATTACAACACCGATATCTAAAAAAAGATATGGAGCATATTGACAAGATTGATTATCATCCGATCTCTAAAAACAAAGCAATCCCAGTTGTTAGGATCACAATTTGCCAGCGCACAATCCTGCAACAAATCCTGTTCTTTGGAAGTGGAAGTATTTTTGATCTGCACTTTTACTTACTTCAAAATTAATAGCCAAAGCAAAACCGATTTTACAGCACATTTTCCAGGTTGTATACTCTATTAATTATGGCCTAAGCCTGGAAATTTCCTATCATACTTGTATCATGTAATCCTTTGTGATTTGCCCTAGAGTACTTTTGGTGGTTTAATGATAGCCACATTCAGCGATACTACCTCAACGTCACAATTGACAGTGTTGTCCTAGGGTTTACAAAAAAACCTTTCTATTCCTAGTTCATCCGGACAAATCTGGACGATTAAAACACCATGATTGTCTCAATCATGTTAATTTTGTCCAAGATTATAACTGGTAACTTGAGCACCCAGCTAACCTCTTTTGACTTCACTTATGCTAGTGAACTAATGCTGCTCATACAATAACAAGCTGTGTTGCAGAATAATGACCATGAGGAAGGAGTGGAAGGAGAACACTGGTGTTGTTTGTTGTGATATAGTTACATATTACGGTCCAATCGAAATGAATAGAAAGTAGTTTAAAAATAATGAACCAGCTAACAGTAGATCATCCTGATTGCGTTGAAAAGTGTGTTTCCGGGTAAAGCATATAGCGTAGGTGGTGCTACTTTAGGAGAGTATCAGCACTAGAATTTGTTTGCTGTGCCTGCTACAATCCCAGTGGACAATTTTTTTTAACAAAGAAAAAGGCACATGTTAGCATAAAGAGAGATCTCTGTTTTCCCACCCATCAATTACTAACTGAAATGTATCTTATTCAAGAATGATTATGTAGTTAGCTTATTTGGGGTTATAAATATTTACAACTGCATGGCTAGCCAGCACTGTTATAGGACGATCTACTTATTCAAGCTAATGTTGCTTGCTTCTGTTTACCCAGGCTAAAGGCAACTGGTCTTTTTCTTTTCCGTCCCTCCTGATATGAGCCTGCACACATTAGCAGCTATCAGTCGTTATCAGTGCTAAACAGGGACGCTAGCAGCAGGGAAGTTGCTATGCATGTTTTGTAGAAGCAAGATACGCAACATAAAATTACATAAACAGACACAGTATGGTCGACATTTTTGGAACGCCTAATTATCACATTCATATTTGTTGTTTTTTTTAGTCTTACATTTCCTTTCCACTTACAAGCACTAAAGTTATCATTTATTTTTTTGCCATTTATGCTGTTAAGTCACATTTACATTTACAGCATTGAATGGTAACTTGGTGGTGCCAGGAATCGAACCCCTATCTTCCAATAAGCAGTCCAACCACTGCGCTACCACTTCCCTAGTTGAAAATAAGTGTTATAGAAAATATGTTCTTCTGCAAAATAAGCCAAGACCAATTAGTCGGGGGATAAAAAAAGTGATTATTAGTCTGATTTTTCTTAAAATCAAAACTTTATAAAAACCACACAAAGGTTAATGAGTTCAATATAAAACTAAGTGATGGGTGAGAAGATCTTATTTCAAAGGTGTTTAGTGGAGTTTGGGTCAGGGCTCTATAAAGGAATCCTAAACTGTAACACACCATCTTCTTCCTGGAGTTTAGGTGCATTGTCATGCTGAAACAGTAAAATTTTAACGCATACTGAGATATCCCAGACCAGAGGTCACCAGACACTGTCCTATATGGTCGATGTCCTGCAGAGTTTATCTCAACACTCCCGCATGTAAGTTTTAAGCATACATAGCGAGACCTCGATCAACTAGTTCAGGCGTGTGTGATTAGGGTTGGCGCTAATCTCTACAGAACACCAGTCCTTCAGAATTTAATTTGGTGACCCTGTCCTAGACAATTAGTTATATCCAATTTTGTGACCAACTTTTGCATGTGCTGATAAGATGTCATTGATGTTTAGTTGTAAAAGCTATCTTGTGGTGGTCTTACTAGAAAAGACGTAGGTCACAGTTTAGAACGGTTAAGTTTTCCAGCGGAAAGGAAACTGGTAGCAATGCACAGGTTATAAGCAAGCAACTGTTGCATTCTGGTTTACAGTTACAGGTCTATATATGCCACCAAATAGATTAAGTTTGTGATCCTTAGAATTTTTCAAAAACAAGATGAAGAGGCTTTATTGGAAACACTGTACTTTATTTATTTATTCTACTGTAGTTTGTGGTCTAAAATATATTGAATTGAATATAAATTTACATTTACCTTTACAGCATTTGGCACACACACACACCCTTATTCAGATCCAGTTACCAGGAGTGAGTATTTATTAATAAAGATTTTAATTCTAGATTGCTAGAATTTTGGAAAAAGAGCAACCATTAATTGTTTTTTTTATATTTTTTACATAAATGTCAAGTTCTAATTTATCTGATTATGAAAAAGGCAGGTCTTCAATCATCACCGCTCGGCTGGTCCCAAGTTATGCAGTGTAGGCCTGCTTCAAGACTTTTCTCTGTTCTGACACCAAGATAGTGAAATGAACTTCCATCATCGTCAAAAAAAAGTTTCTCTCAAACACTTGCCATTTTAATTTATGAAAAAGTCGCTCATTTTGTATGTCGCTTTATCTACATCAGCAATTTCCGCCCCACGTCGCTCTGGGATAAGGGCATCCGCTACATGATGTAAATGTAAATAACATCAACACTATGTTTTAGCATCAAGTTAAGGAAAGTTGAATGATTCGACTTGCATTGACTATAATGTAGAATGACTATACAATAACTATATAATGACTTAATGATGTATATAATGACATAATGACTATTTAATGCCATGTGTTAAAAAGCCAACATCATACATTTGATCCATTTAGAGTCAGGATTTAATGCTTAACATCCACAAACCACAAAGATTGATTTTATTACTTAGGTTATATTGGTTGTAAACAGTTGTGCTCTTATCAGCATTTGTTCATTTTTTTCCTTTTCCTCATAAATCTTTAAATCTGTTTTAAAGCATCGGCACTGAATTGTCACATCAACTCAGAAAACCCGCCTATGTTTAATGACACAAGTTCTTTTAATCCTTTTTTAATGCTTAAGTTCTTCTGTAAGTTTTTACTATAGAAAGAATTATGTTTTACAAGTACAGATGCTTTATCATAACTTGTGATAAACACAGCAAACCTTACTAGCACACTGACCTAACTGCATCTTCCCAAACGGCTGCCGCAAAGTTCTCTTACTAAAACTATACTGTCCCAAACACTCTTTCATCGTGACAACACCCCTGTGCACAAAGCCCCTGAGCTCCATTGAATTTAAGTGCACAGAACAATGACTCAGTCTTAACCACAACAAACACCAAAGTCTGGGGCATTACATTCTATCCCAAAGGACTTCAGTGGGGTTGAGTCTGAGTCAGGGCTCTGTGCAGGACATGAGAGTTTTTTTCATACCAACCAGAACACAGCATGTCCTTATAAAGCTCAGGGGCTTTGTGCACAGGGGCATTGTCATGTTGGGACAGGGTCTGGCTTTCTTAGTTTTGGTAAAAGAATAACATACAAAGACATTCGGGACAACATTGTTTCCAAATTTGTGGCAACTGTTTGGGGACGTGTGCTGGTATACTGGATGTAAGATATAGCTAAATAGGGCAATCGTTAATTTGTAAAGATTTAGGTTAAAGCCATTTTTGTTTCAGTCTAATAATCATGTAAGATTTTGGATTACAGCCAGATTTCCTTTTTTTTTAATTATATTTGCTTATACTCTTTATAGATATTGTATTATAAACAACAAAAGTGCTAATTTGTATGTATGATGAAAAATAGGCATAACCGAAGTACATGGTTTGAGATTTTCACATACTAGTGAGCAAGTTAATGAGCTTGAACAGTGTTGCAATGTGTTGACAGTGAATGATGGGCGCTTCATGGCGTGAGCTGGCCTAGCACAGGGCTGCTGAGTGCTCCCTGAGGGCACAGACGACGGAATTCACTGAGCAGAGATAATATTCCTAAACAGAGTTATTATATGCATGCAACAAGTTTGCAAAGCAGCATCGAGTCACGTGTGCCCTTATGACTCTGTGCTTACAGAATGACCCTGTGAAAAGTGACACGGCTGACAGTAAGCCATGTGCCATGCGCTGCCCTTTACATTCCACAGCTCATTTGTAACTAGTGTCAGTGGGAAATCCAGATTTCTGAAATATTGCTGGCTGGGATTGCACCCCATGGAATCAGCGTCGAGTCAATACAGGGCCTGTAGTGTTGTACTCACTCTGTAATTAAAGGGTGCCATAGAGCATGAGTACTGAGGTGAAGTTTGTCCCACACATCGGAGGATATTTCAGGCGGCACGCTACACTGACAGAGTTGTGGGGAGTGTTCCAGAGCTCTGAATCTTCCTATTTATGGGACACTTAAAGATTTTTAAAAAAAAAATCTGTTTGCATACTTGTTTGTTTATTTATTTTCGACTTCTTTGCTCCATGGGAAAATATTTCATACACCCAAATTATTTTTTTGGTCATCTGTGGAAAATCAAGCTATTTTGCAACATTTACAAGGCACATGCTTTGCATCATTACCCGTATATGTCGAGTTACCATGTACCCGCTTCAATCTAACATACATCTGGTCCTGGCAAATTAATTGCTTTGGTAACCTTTGAATAAACGCCAAAAATTAGAAGTTTAACTGTTTAACAAAGTCGTCACTAAGCACTGTGTCAAAAAGGAGCTCCTTAATGTGCGGTTTTGATTTAAAGCCTGTAAATAGTTTACAAGAATGTGCTTTATTATCCTCCCATTTCATGCACTTGATCAGAAAAGCATGTTTAGTCAATTACTCTTAATAAGTAAGGTTGTAAAAATACGGAAATGCACATACGCAATCCTGCCAAGACTGCAGTAAAACACAGTGACATCATCGTCATCATGATCATCACCACCATCACTTATAAAGACCTCGGCAGGTTACTGGCAAATCGCTAATATGTTGTTTTTCTTCTTCTCTTTGCAGTGATAATCATGTGCACACACACAGATGCGGTGAGAGAGATCATGCGGATGGCTCACAGACAGAGACTGACCACCAGTAACAGACTCTTCTTCAACATCGAGTTATTCAACTCCTCGTCCTATGGTAAACACTGTTGATAGAGATAAAGAGCTTATCTGCAGAGTTACAAAGATCCAGCTTAATGTGCTGTTTTTCCACTCCGACCCTGAAAAATTAAGAGCCAAGACGTTCGGTTCTTCTGTTGGACAGAGATTACATACAGGAGTTAATGGCTTTAAAGATATCGTGTTAAGAACATGGACTGTATAAACAAAAGCTATGAGTGATGATTTGGTCATTCATCTGGTCAAGACAGGCAGAAAAGGATAAAGTTACAAAGGAATACAAATGATCACACAATTACCAAACACAAGTTTCTAAAAAAACAAAAGCTAATCAGTTATTAAAACATGTACGCTGGTTTATAATATTTTTAAATATAGCAAGAGATAGTAAAATTGCTATAATAATTCCAATGTAATAAACGTTGACTACTTTGAGGATTTTATTGATGTATATATTTATTTATTTAGTTATTTTAAAATTAAAATGTCCCTGAAAACAACAAAGATCTCTTGTGTTTATTATTTGTGATTCATTTGTGCCCCCCGAAATATTTCTCTTATTTTATAGGCGATGGATCTTGGAGAAGAGGAGACAAATATGACAACGAGGCCAAGGCTGCCTATGCTTCTCTGAACACAGTGACACTACTGAGGTCAACCAAGCCCGAGTTTGAGACTTTCTCACAGGAAATGAGAAAGAAGATCGGCGTGGACGGTTGTGAAGGCTGCGGTAATGTACGTAAGTCTTTTATACAGAATGATACCATTAAAAAAAAAAAAAAAATCAGTAGGTGCCACATAAAATTACTTTGTATGATTTACATTTTTCACAAAGAAGCGACATGTTTAGTTTATTGATGTATTTAATATCGTTCGGCAGAATCTTCTGTGTATGACGCACCTGTTAGAAGAGATTAGTTGATGGTTCTAAATTTAAATCCTTCAAAAAATATTTTTTTGCTTAGGGAATTAATTTAATATTAAGTTGTAAATGTATTTCCCCCCATTTTAAACCTGTAGGCTTACAATAGACGGACAGTGCTTTTTAATAGTGTTTTCCTCTTTTCTTTTCGTCATCTTGTTCTAAAAAATAGATTATTAGCATTTATACAGAAAGTTTTAGCGTATATTCTCTGCCACCCATCCAGTTCTCCACACTCATCATTTTACATTTACATTTTTATCATTTGGCAGACTTTTATCCACCTAAGCAATTGAGGGTTAATGGCAAAAGAACGGCTAAAGGGGAAGGGGGTAGAGGTTTCTAAGGGGCCCACACACTTTTTCGGTTTACCCAGATATCTGTTTTATTACTAAATGGGTGTGGTAGGGGGCCCAACCTCATATTCTTTCATAGGGCCCAAAATGGCTAGCTGCACCCCTGGTTAAAGGCCTTGATCAAGAGCAAGGATCTAAATCCACAATATTCTGATTAGCAGGCTAACACAACTGAGCTACCACTTCCCCCATTATATACATTATATCATACAACCGTTACAAGGCAAGCTCAAATAAGTGTCTTGTGAAGCCAAGAACCGTGTCACAGGATGGCAGAACAAATTTAAGGGAAAGTGCTAGAAATCTGCCTTCTTTCTTATACACAAGCTCACAGATTGCTGTGATTGACAGGGGAGAGAGTGTGCGGTTCCTCCCACCCAAAGAACCAAGCCAATTTTTGCTCCCTTGGCTCCCAGCCACCTGGGATCCGGTATCCTGTTATTTAGGACCATCTGGACTTTTCCAAACAACTTTGCAAATAACACCTAAATGCCAGTTATGTTTTCACTGCATGTCATTATAGATTATCGATAAAATTGATAATGAAAAAAAACATAATTATATATTACATGTTTTTTTTGTTTTTTTATCAGTATGCGTTCCTAATACTGCTCGGGTGTACTGATTATTCATCGGAGGTTGCTTATTATAGCAACATTTTATAAAATTGGGGGAAATGTATTTTTGTCGGTACACTAGCACCACCTAGAGGTATTCCAATCAATTAAACTGATTTTGCTGATCAAAACATTGAAATTTCAATGTAGATGGACTTCGTCAATGTACAAATTTACCCCGTTGAAGAACAGTAAATGAGTAAAGAGTCTGAACAGAGTATATGATTTTAGAGACTGTAGAAGTGCTGCAAAGTGACATTATTCACCCCGTCACTTTAAAACAGCATCAGCAACTGGAGCTGCCATGTCGAAACAAAACATCATTGATGAATTGGCTAACTGAGGTTAATAAGCTCAGCAGGATCTTTGCCACTTTCAGCTGGTCACTTTGCCAAATCAGCAGGAGCCTCAGAAAGCATGCAGTGGCCTTTGGTTAGGGACCACTGGCTGCTTTATTACTATCAAAAAATGAACTGCACATGAACAAAGAGCATTCTTATTCCAGATTTAAAAAATGTCAAGCCTGCAATGAGCCAAGCACAATTACTTTATTGTATAAGCCCTACACTTTACACCTCCCTAGTGAAAATATGCCCGTAGAGGCCAGAAATTGTGTTTGATTTGCCAGATCACAAATGTTCAGGAGCTGGTTTGCTTGTAGCAGAGGCTTATAACATATGTAGGGTCTGGTGTTGCGTCGATGCATACTAAATTACCCACTCTGCTGGAAAATAACCACTTTATTCATTAAGGGAGGTGATAACTTCTGGATCGGCATGCAGTCGGGTCGTGTTCTTTCAGCGAGCCAAGACTGTTTTCAGCAATTCCTGCAAGCTGCATTTGCAAAGTGCTCAGCGCATATACAAAGCTGCAGGTGAAATATAATGAATGCTCACCTGTTTTAAATCAACGATTCATTTTATTATGTGTGCTCTGGGTTTTATAATGAGGTTAGGCTAATATTACAAAAAAAGGTTTTTACTGCATTTTTCTAATTTTCGACCAACGGAGACGAGCGATCGAACAAGTAACAATGTCTTAACATTAAGAAGGAACGAATCTGCAAACGTCAGGAATGTTCTCTCTTAGCCGACGCCTGTTTCTCTGTCTGTGTTATCTGTTAGATACAGCAGGGCTTGTACAGCAAGAGATGTAGATAAGAGACAAAGCCACTCATGCTGCTGCTTTAACAAAGCTCTCTAGCTTTCTGCCCACGCATCATTATATAGAAAGCTTTTCAACTAACTATGCAAAGCGCTGAAAAACCGTACAAAGCCAAAGCTTTTGAAATTATTATTCAAGTTCTTGAGCACATGGCAAATATTTGTATGCACTGATGACCAGTAGGTGGGTCTGTTGGATTACAACACAGTTATTGGACAAATGTAATATATTTTATGATTACGGGAGGGTTTTCCAGAAACAAAAAAGCATAAAAGCTTGGAGAAAAGACTTACTTGTAATTTCACAAAGGTGACACTTTTGCTGGATAGCAAATTATAGGAGTTTTTTTAAGAAAAAAAAAAAAGGCCTCAGTGCGATATGTGTTTTTGAAGGTAAGTACACAAATCAGCACTGGATTGACAAGGCTTGGCATGAATGTGTCAAAAGGGTGGTGATTTCTTTTTCTCATGATTATCTCAGCCCTCGAATGTGCGTCACTTGCAGTCTGTCAAATTGAAGACTGGCAGCGGTAAAAGTCTGTGTTTGTAAAAGGCTGCTTGAATGAAATAGTCATATAGAGGGACCATTATTATGGTATATAACTAGTTTTGCCTAGTTGGACGAGTGTAGCTCACTAGTTAAGGTGGACTGCTTCTTAGAAGGTCATGAGTTCAAATCCCAGGGTCACTTGAATAAGGCCCTTAACCCTCAACTGTACAGTTGTATAATTGAGATACATGCAAGTTGCACCGGATATGGGCTTCTGCCAAGTCCCACAAATGTGAATGTAGTAATAGGGAGACAACACTGACTTAAACACTATAACTCACCTTATTCACCTCTCCAGACTGCCCCTAAAAAGAATACCACTCTTGATTGGCTTTTTTTTTTATGGGGTGTTAAGAAAATGACTAGTCTCTTACAGACCTAAAATGACTGTGCCAAATTAGCAAGAAGGGTAGAAAAGTCACACATCCAACATATAGTAGAGATTTTGATCTAAACAGGGTGGAACCATGTTCAGGACATTTAGTTACCCAATGTTGTCCAAAACAGCTGCTACATTTAAATGAAGGCTGTGTTAGACGCTGGATAATTCTGCACCAGAGCGAGGAAGCTGACATGCGGTTGCTCGTTTCGGTGTTTGTCCCAAGGGAAAGGGCTACAGGACGAAACACTGAGGCTAATAAGCTTAAAGCTTTGGTTTGGTTTGGCTTAAAAGTTCGTGAAGTCTGTCAAATGTTTATTATAAACGAACATATAATAAATACTAAATACTAATAAAACCCCAATACTAACAGCGTATGTAATTTAGAGAGAAATGTTGCCAGAATATGACCTAAAAACCGAAAAAAGACAGTTGTAAGAGGCATGAAGTGTTTCCTTTTCAAAAGAAATTTGTCCAAGTGCATTGCTCCTTTTGAACAGGCCGCAATTTGTGCAGGAACACAGCATAAATCAAGACCCCCTTCCCTAAAAAAAAAAAAGAGTGGATGTCACCCCTTGTTTCAACATCTCTTTCTTATAACATGTCAGGCTGTAGCTCTGGGTGGTCTCTATGGTTGGCTTTTCCTCAGCAACCTGACTATCAATTCAGTGAGGATTCCCAGGCTTTTGTGGAATTGTTTTCTCCCCAAAACTTGGCTACGATATTGTCTGGTCCAAATAGAGGAGGGAGCGAATCTAACCCAGCTGACTGGTTCCATTCTTCCTACCACAAGGCAGGCCAGTAAGACAGAGCATATTTCTTCATAATTTTTAAGTAAAAGCCATAAATTAGGTCTAAATCTAAGGACTGAGACAGAGGCTGTTCACATATGGTGTGTTACTAAAGCTGTTATGTTCCACAGCGACATATTTCAGATGCAGAGCCTTCATCCGAATAGGTTGTGCTGCTGATTTGTGAGCTTCGCTTCCTGTAAAAACACTGTCAGCTTCATTATCTGAGTGCTTGGAAACATTGAGGTGTCTCACTCATCCAGAATAGAACATGTATATAAACATTCCTATAACTATATCAGCTTTAGTGCTGTTCTGCTCAGGTTAAGCAGACACTGAATCCTAAAGCCGCAGACCTACTAAGCTTCAGGTTTTAGTATTGTTTGCACTGGGACATTAGCACACAACATAGCGTAATATAAGAATGGACTAATAAACCTTACGCTAACACAAGTTATTATTTGCTATCTAAATCTCCCCTGTCCCACGGTTTCATTTAGGCTTTTATTAGTAGTAGTGTCTTTACTTCTGTCATGATTTTAAGGTATTTTTTTTGTAAATTTCTCAAATGATTGCGTAATTTGGGTGAAACCTATAAAATTGTTCATGACAGGACAAAATGTACAAAGTTTATGGCTAAAAGTTTTTGGACAAATGAACATTATATCATATTATGTGATAATGCGATAAGGACGGTGGTAGCACAGTGGTTAACGTGTTGGACTGCTATCCCGAAGGTTGTGGGGTCGGTCGATTCCCAGCACCACAAAGGTACCACTGTTGGGCCCCTGAGCAAGGCACCTAATCCCCAATTGCTCAAAATAGAGAAATGTAAGTTGCTCTGGATAAGAGTGTTTGCCAAGTGCTAAAAATGTAATATTATATTTCTGAACATGGTGCAGGCTCTGTGCAGGAAACACCAGTTCTTTTACACCAATTATTACACACCGGTGCAAATAAACAGTAAAAACATTACTTCAGACAGTGTAATAGACAATACAAAATACAATACAATACAAAAACACTCTGTAATGGTACATTAAATAACGCCGACCAGATAAGCAATGTGCAAATAGAGAAAGAAATGTGCAAGTAGGTAAGTAGTAAACTTAAAGTAATGTAAAATAGATTAGATTAGATTCAACTTTATTGTCTCTGTGCAAGGTACATGTACAGAGCCAATGAAATGCAGTCAGCATCTAATCAGAAGTGCACAAGTGGCTTATTTACAATAAATAGCAGTGTAATAAATAAGGGTAGGAGGTTGTTAATTACAGAGGTGGGTAAATAATGTACAGAAGGTGCAGTAGTGTGTATGCATGGTAATTATAAGGGTATATATAGTAGGATACGGTTATAGCAGGTAAAGAATGACATAATGGATATATACATACAAGCGTTTGTATGATACAGTAAATACCGAGTAAATATGGATATAATATACAGGAGTGTAAGGATAGATAGTTATAGATGTATAATACAGTAAATATAGAGTAAATATGGATAGAATATAGAAGTGTAACAATAGATAGTTATGGATGGTGCAAAGATGCATAATGATAAAGTAGTAATAAAGGTTTTTTTATTTCAGATTCTAAAACACAGTGATGCATCTGTGAAATGTGGAGCAAATTTGCCCTTTTTATTTTAGCCTTTTTGCTATTTTTTTTGTTGCAGATAAACATGTTTATAGAAGGCTTCCATGATGCTTTACTTCTATATGCACTTGCCTTAAACGAGACAATCCACAGTGGTTACAGTAAGAAGAATGGAACAGAAATCACACGTCGAATGTGGAACAGAACATTCGAAGGTAAAGGAATTAAAAAAACATAAATAAATAAAGACCTTAATTAGTTTTGTTGTTTATGTCTTACATCCTGCTGTTTGCCCTTGGCCCGAGTTTCCCCCTTAGTGTAACAACAGATTGACAAGCAGTTATTTATTTTTGTAAGTTTTTTCTTAAATATGTGACCACTCAGGAAAAGAGATCAGTGATGGAACCAGGTGGGGAAAAATTAACAGTAGCACTCTTTAAAGTTTACATTGGGGACTAAATTAATTGAATTTTAGATCAAATATATATCTGACAAAATAACCACAATATTCCAAAGAGTCTGGGATTAGAATACTTAACACAGCAGAATTTTTAATTGCGATTTTGGAGCAGTAAAAAAAGTTGTCCAATATTCTTTCATTCATAAGCTTCACTTACAGACTAGGTGCTCAGCCCTGTCTGCTGCTCAAGCTGTTTCCATCGACCACAAAAACCAAAACCAATAACCTAAAATAACAATGTTCCGAGAGAATCATCAGGAACAGGGTCATGTTTTCTTGTTAAATGAAATAATATTTTTAAAATGTCAAGAATTTAGAAACACAGACGCAGGGATGAAATTACCACTTCTGCAGACGGTGCCAACAAAACCGACGGGAGGCAGATGAGATTTCCTGTTGTATTGGCCGCCTGGAATTTTTTTGACTGTTGCCGGTGTTTTCCTTGGAATGTCAGACTATTTTGGCTAATTAATTTTCACATTCCTTGCATTCTATCGCACAGGGATCGCTGGCCAGGTGTCTATAGACGCCAACGGTGACAGAAACGGAGATTTCTCTGTTATAAGCATGACAAACCTCGAAACTGGAATGCATGAGGTAAGAAACTGCTGATTATATCGGCAGAATTTGCAGAATTAGGTTAATATAATTAATTACAAGTTGTTATACCTTGTCATATGGCAAGCTTAACCTCGTATACTCCCTCAGTAAACCTCAGTTACACTGAGAAAAGTTATTCATATGTAAGCTTGTGTCTATTAACTGGTCTTTGGCGTTTAAGATGTTTTGAATTTTACTGAAAAACGTATCTTCTTGGTGAAAATTGTTTCCAATTACATTCTAAATGAGGAATTCTGAAGAATAAACACACAGAAATATAAAGTTTTTGTAATTTAATTGTACTGAAATTAAAATAAGATCCTTTAAACATACTTTAAACATGCGAGGGTGTCAATATACATACTATGACCATCCATATATACTATATCCCCAAAAGTTTGTGGACACCGTGCCAACGCACTCATGTGTCTTCACCAAACTGTTGCCACAAAGCTGGAAGCATGCAGTCTAGGTCCAAACCCTGTTCCAGCTTGACCATCCCCCTGTGTACAAAGTCCCTAAGATCCATGAAGACACGTTGTGTTCTGGTTGGCATAAAAGAACTCCTCACCCGACATTAGTGTCTGATCTCATTAACCCTATTGTAGATAAATGGAAACCCCCCAAAATATAGTGAAAATCCTTTTAAAAAAGTATGAGGGTTATTATAGTATAATCTGAAAAAGGATGTTCAAAAACACAAAGATGTGATGATCAGGTGTCACAATAATTTTGTCCATATAGTCTATTCTACAAACCAAGAACTATATTCAGGGTTGAGTGACTTGTGAAGAGTGAGGAGTTAATACCATAAAGACCTCAGAAGTAACTGGAATTGCGTGCCTCTCAGACATTTTTTAGAAGGGTTGTGCTTGCCTCTCCTTTACACATGATAAATGCGTAGCCGGCCCAAGGCATAAGCTAACGAAGCAGCTGCAAGGGCCAACAGAGATGGCAATATTTTGTCGATGGAAAAAAGTAATTATACAAAAATATAATCTTACATGAATAAAAATATGATGTTAATCTTAAATTATTTAATCTGTAGTTGATGGTATTGCAGTTTTTTGTTTATTGTTTATTTTTTTCAAAGTAAATGAATTTGACTTTGAATGTTAAAGTGCAAAGGATCACCTGACCACTCTTGTGGGTTGGTTACTGTGACGATTAAAAATGGTAGAAGGGTAGAAACATTGCTATGATGTAAGCAACACAGCAACAAGAAATAAAATTAAAATGAATGTGTTGGATTATTGGGATTAGTCATATTGGCAGCACCATAAGGGCTCCTAAATGAAATTTTTTCTTTTAAAAAACCCAGCCCTGAAGCCAGCCCTGGATGCATTTTTCTCTACCCAAGATTATATATAAACAAAAAATAAAAATATTTTATTTGTTGGACAAATTTAAATTGCAATTAAAAAACATGATAGAATGGTCATGGTTTGGCCAAACAATATTCAAAAGAAATTACTATTGAATATAAAATAACAAAAAAGTACAATAACAATAATACTGTAGGTTTGCAGTTTATAGATATTAAAGTTATTATGGTACTGTTAGTATTATTATAGTAAAAAATACCATATATATATATATATATATATATATATATATATATATATATATATATATATATATATATATATATATGGTATATATATATATTATATATATATATATAAGGGTATTTTATGGGTTTTTTTTTTTACAATAATACTACTACAGGTTATTTCTGTAGGTTATATGCATAACTATGTAAACTGCCCTGGAATAAAGATGTTTGTATCTTTTATTCTATTTTTATTCCAATTCTGTATTTGACATGTAGTGTTTTAAATGTTGAACGCTGTTCTTTATTCTGTTTCTATGTACCATAACACTTAGACTATTTTATCTAAGTAGTTGTATCTGTTTTCCCAGACGGTCATGAACTACTTTGGCACTAATGGAAGTTTTCAGATCCTTCCTGGCTTTAACAGTGAGCGTTTCACTCTGCGTGGAGCACCAAGGCTTTCCAACCAGGAAAACACCGACCAATCATGTAAATTACCTGTAAAGGCTTCATGCATATAGTAGCAGTTTAAGTAGGCTACACATGTAGGATTTCTTACTAATGGTTTCAATTTCTCTTCTAAGCAGGTGGACTAGGATTATCAGCAGTGACTGGAATCATAGTCGGAGGACTTCTTGGAACGGCATTGCTTATGGCATTCTACTTTTTTAGGTACTAAATAAAGTACATGAATTTTTAACCTTAAATAAAATGAAAACTAAAAGACTTTTAAATCAAATTAGCCAATATTTTATTTACAATAAATTATAGATAACAAATGTTTAAACTGAGAAAATTTAACACTTTTTTTACTAAATGAGCTCATTTTAAATTTTATGCCTGCTACATATCTCCAAAAAAGATGGCACGGGGGCAACAAAGGGCTGAAAAAGCAATACATTTGAAAAAGATTTAGCGGGAAAACATTTAGCAACTGAGTAAGTTAGGTCAACATTAGGTCTATGACATGATTAGCTATAAAAGGGATGTCTTAGAAAGGCAGAGTCTCTCACAAGTAACGCTGGGCAGAGACTGTGAAAGAGTGAGATTGGACAACAATCCCCAATGTCAAATTGCAAAGGCTCTGCAAATCCCATAATCTGCATAACATTATTAAAATATTCAGAAAACTGAAGAAATCCCTGTGCTTAGGGATGACACTGCATCACTCGTCAACATGATTTTGTGATTGGCCCAGAAAAACATCCAGAAACCACTACTGGTGAACACAATCCATTGTGCCATCTACAGATACCAACTAAATCTCCATCATGCAAAAAGGAAGCCATATGTGAACATGATCCAGAAGTGCCATTGTGTCCTGTGGGACAAGACTCGTTTAAAATTGACTGATTAAAAGTGGAAATGTATTTTATGGTATTTTATTGTCAAATTGCCATGTCCTCGGGTCTAAAGAGCATTTTTGCGTGTGATCAGCGTTTAGTTCAAAAGCCAGCATCTCTGATGAAAAGTCGGTGTATAGGTTTATACAGTATGAGCAGCTTGCATGTTTTGGGAGGCTTTTGAAAAGACAAGGAGATGCTACAGCATGGTAAACATGCCCCATTCCAACTATTTTGAGGCCTGTAGCAATTTGAAATGAGCTTATCTGGTGCATAAAAGTGTAAAATCCTTTAGTTTAAACATTTGTCGTGAATATGTAAATGAAACATTGGCTTATGTGATTTTTTTTTTTATTATTTTATTTGAATTTAAAACTTTCACAGCATTCGGGTTGTATAACAATAAAAGTAGGTAATGTACTTTTGCTTATAAGTTTATTGTACACTCTATGGCCAAAAGTTTTTGGACACCTTACCAGCACAACACCCAAACTGTTGCCACAGAGGTGCAAACACGCAGTGTAGGATATTCCTACTTTACCTGCTGTAGCATTGTAGAACTAAGAGGCCCAATCACTAATCCAGTGCACCCAGTGAGCTCCGAGAAGACTTCTTGTGTACTGGTTGAATTGGAAGAACTCGAGTGTTCTGCACAGAGCCCTAAATCTGACTCAACCCCACTAAACACCTTTGGGATGAACTGTAATATTTACTGTACCTCAGATCTCCTCACCTCAAAATTAGTGTTAAATCTCATTGCTACTACTGTAGATAAACAGAAGAATGATCACCTTCATGTTTAACAGTTGATTGAAAAGCCTTTATCGAAGTGAGAAGGAAGAGTGAGACTATATCTGGAATAGAAAAAAAACATAGTTGTGATGGTCTGGTGTTCCAATAAAGTGTACGCCAAGCACTTGTGGAAATATGGCAGTTTAATAAGTTACACGCTTATTATAGTACAGTATCACATAGTACAGATTTACCTTTTGGCTAAGTGCAGATAACAAAATAGCGCATGTTCCTATTCCAATCTAAGAATCTGTACACAAGCAACCGTTTGAGCACAAACGCAATATAATCCATCATTGTTTGTTCATGTCCAGACTCGCAGGGCAAAACCATGTAAGTATAAAAGGGCTTTGGTGAACCCAATGGAACCACACTAAAAGCTATTAAGCTAAATCGGGAGCTGAAAATACACCTCAATTCAGTTTTTAGCTTCTTTCAGCTTCACAAACAGGGACTTCAAATAATCTAACACATCTGTTATCTAATCTCGTTTCTCCTTAACAGGGATGTTTATTTGTCATTACGTAGCTACAGAAAATTATGCTGCAGCCAGAACTTGATGTACTTTAAACAGAAAACGGCATTTAAGATGTGTATTTACTGGGATGTATTTTTGCATTAGGTCAATGTAATTTATTTAACAAAATGACTTAATCCTTCATTATTCAGCAACTTATTACAAAACATTTTTTTACTATACTCTTTTTCTTACATGTTAAATAGGTATTATAAATATAGTTTTTCATAGGTTATTTACTAATAGTCATACTCAGAAGACTTATTTTCAACATTCATTTTTTTTTACATTTTTCGACATAGTGTCCCCTTCACTCAGGGGCCCATGATTACATACATAATCTGGAGACATTTTTCATACAGCAACTCTTTATGATATGTAGTTAACATTGTAATATACCTTACTATACTACAATTGACTATATCTTACTGTAGTAAATCCTAAACTATACTATGTGTTTTATCCTTCTTACTGAAAATTAAGACTAATGTTTATGTACCACCTTATAATTCAGGAAGAATTATAGGATAACCATTGAAAGAAGGGCACGGCGGGAACAGTGTGACGGAAAGCATCGTCAGTTACGAGAGGACTCCATCAGATCCAACTTCTCAGCAGCATAGACTCTGCCACATCACCAGACAAAAGGATGTACTGGGGGAAGTTGTGTATTAGGTATGTCCAAAGACTCAGTGAACACCATCCATGGATTCCTGAAATATTTTAAGACATACCGTAGTGGAGTTATTTTTTCTTGTAAATGTCTCTTGTTTTTGACTTTTGTAAACTCAGGAAAGTTGTATTAATTAAGGAGAGCTGCTCATAAGGCTTCATGTAAAAAAAAGGGGGGGGGTGGTCTGTTTTCGCTCAGCTACAGATGTTGTGCCTTTTAAGTAAGCTAGCTTTGATGAGGAATCTGTCCCCTTTTTCTGCAAGTCGACCGGAATCTCGGGTTGATGAGACTCACAGTAATGATGAAGAGAAATCTCGGTGAGTCAGACAAAAGGAAAGGAAGTAGTTTGTTAAAGATGGACTGTTACTTTATTCATGCCTCATTAGTGTCAAAGTGAGGGATGAAAAATTAGCTTTTCACTCAATGGTTTGAGAAAGTGAATTGGACGGACACAATAATGTTTTAAAGTTTATTTTAAGATTAATAAAGATAATAAGCTTGTATATAGTGTATGATTAAAGTTTGTCAATCTGAGAATAGCACATTTTACACATTGTCAATCTAAACATTTTCAGAAGCCAGTGATTCGAGTGATGTGTTCCTTAAAGTAAAAGAACAGAAACCCCTTATCGAATAACACAATTTCCTCGTCAACATTTCTGAATTAAAAAGCTTTGTTTATAAGAAGAATTTATATTGCACATGTAAATGGTTTAAAAAAAAAACATATCTGTGTCTAAATTTATGTTGGGAAATTTCTATAAATCAAATTCCTATAAAGTATCATTTTTTTTTCATTGTGTCAAATACTTTGTTTTAAAGTTTTAAGATACACATAAAAACTCTCTCTATCCTCGAGATTCACCTGTGTTCTGATGTAAGTAAATGGATCCACATAAGATTGTGATTGTGATGTTATTTATTGATTGTTTTGTAGAGGTTTTTATTTCCTTTTTGTTTTATTGATTTAATGTTTAGTTTTTTGGGGGGTTTTTTCGTGAAGCTCCAAAATGGTTTTGTAAAGAAAAAAAAAATGTATTTGCCTTTTCTGAGCACATTTTGCTTAATAACTGTGTACATGGCTTTGTAAACAAACCTAGTCAGAACTGTAACTTATTTATATTACCGGAACATACTGACAAATAAAGAAAGTTATTTTAACCCCTTGTGAGTTGAATGGAATGGAAGTTTGATAAAGTAAAATAAGTATTATCATAATAATCATCAACAAAAACAATATTGCTACGTATTATTGTATTATTAGCATTTGTATCTTCTGGGTTGCAGCACAAAGCACAACATTATAGTGGCAAACAGCACAGGTTCGAAATTCCTCATGGATCTGAAACAGGGTGTAAGCAAACAACCGTTAAAATGCAGAGACTCTCTGACTTGATGTGTTGGACCCAGATTAACACAACTCTCGGAATAAAAATGTAATGTAGTAATGTAACTTAAACTAATAACATTTTATAGCATTTAGCAGACACCCCCTTATCCAGAACAACTTACATTTATCTCTTTTATGCAACTGAGCAATTAGGGGATAAGGGCCTTTGCTCAGGGGCCCAACAGTGGTGATGTGGCGGTGCTGGGAATTGACCCCAGTCATCCAGGTATCATTTCAACAACTCAACCACTGAGCCACCACTTCCCTAACACTAATAAAGCTAAGACTAGTTGTGTCATAGGTGATGTTAAACACTTACTTGACGTAACAAATTGCATTATTACTGTAGTTATAGTGTTTTGCAGTTATATTTATTTACTAACACTTTTTATTGTTTTTTAAAATCGTTCTATGACAAAAGCAGCTTGGAATGTGTCTATGTTAGGGGCTGCACAATAATAAAAAGCACAATACGTTTAGGATGCATCTAAAGGATGCACCAGCATCGTCATCGCAATGTGTGCTTCGGCAATAATCACATTACAATGTCAGGTGGGGATTATAGTTGACAGCACCACAGTTCATAACATTTTAAGCTAAATTATTTAGACACAAGAAACAATTACTTTTGTAGCTTTACCAGAGATTAATTGTACTTAATTCATACAGTGAAAAATCTCCAGAAAAACATAAAAACACATTTAAATCTTTAATCTATTGTATCGATCATCGCTTTTAGTTTGTGTCTTTTATATTTTACGCAGATGCCATTCCCTTACAAAATCATCCCAATTCTTCGAAATAATAAATTTTGTCCTCATACAGCTATTCAAGTCATCTGGTGATTTTTTTTTTTTTTTTACATTGCAAAATATATCGCAGAAAAACAAAATATCGCTTGTCGGTTTATTGGGAATAAATGTCAAGTTTTTTTTCCAATAGTCTGCAGCCCTAGTATATGTGTCATGGTAGTTTTATAGCATAGCATACTTGCAACCAGAAATTTACAATGGATATAACAATTTTAGATATGCAACTTAGGAAAAAAAAAATTAAAACATAAAAAAAAAACCCTTTACCACCCTGGGAACACCAATGTGTCTACCACCCCTAAGCTCTTAATGCTTGTAATGCCGCATGTAGTCATTTTGGGCTTGATTCCATCACACTTTATTGACTTTATACCAATCTTCTTTTATTAAATTAGCTACACATTTGTCACATGTGGTAGCTCAGTGGTTAAGTGTAGAATTGTGAGTTCAATTCCCACCACCACCAAATTGCCACTGCTTAATCAAAACCTTTACCTGATCAGTTGGATTTAAATATAGTGTCTTATATATAGGTTTTGAACAGGGCGTCTACCAAGTGGCAGAAAAAAAGGTCAAATATTTTCAGAGGGTATCCTCATCACATTTCTCTCCTACTTATTCCACAGCTTTAAAAAAAACCCTGTGATCTTCTGTTGTGATTTTTGTTAATTTTTGGTGCTTTTATCTGTTTCATGCTAGAAAGTGGAATTATTCTTGGTCTTCAGCAGAGGCCGCTTTGGGTTCTTTGGGTGGTTACATCTTAATTTTTGTTTTTGTGCTGAATATATCCTATAAAATTACTCCCATTACACACCATAACCAATTTTCTATGTGGTTATAACAAAATGTCGATGGACATGAGTTTTTCTTAACAATTTTAGCTCCCACAAATTGTTTAGTAGTTATTTTTTCTATTTTATGTAAACTTTTTTAAACATTTTCGCTGTACTTGTACATCTCTTTAAAGTGTACCTGTGCGGCATAGACATATAATATGGTGGGAAGTGGTAGCTCAGTGGTTAAGGTGTTGGACTGCTAACTGGAAGATCGGGGTTTGATTCCCAGCACCACCAGGTTACCACTGCTGGACCCCTGAGCAAGGCCCTTAACCCCCAGATACATGTAAGTTGCTTTGGATAAGGGCATCTGGCAAATGTAATATATGTATTATTAGTCTATGGTGTGCGGAATGATACCAAAAGCAACTGAACTGGCTGAGATTTAAGCAGAAGTACATCATCGCTTCGTCTCCATTTAGACTATCAATCTCGTTGTATGTCTCTTTTATAGCTCAGCTGATAAATTCTCGTCTTGTCATATCAGTTTCGTTTCATAATCATGCCAATGTCTATTATTATTTTTTCAACTCCTCTAGCAATGATGGTCTATGATAGAGCTAATGTTTTGTTAGCATTGCTATTTGTTTTTATTTGAATTCTTTTGGTTGCTATGTGACATTAAAAGTGAAAAAAGATTTAATGTGATCGCTATTGATTTTCACCTTCAAATTATGCAATTTAAACTCGGCTGTAGAAAAATTTGACGCAGCAAACAAATCAGAACAGATATAAAAAATTAGGAACCTTTTATTATGGCTAGGGTGTCATTTTTCTAGCATGAAAGTTATAATTAAGGTTTATTCTTTATTGGATTAGTTTTTTCTCCGATTATGCAAGTATTAATACTACTACTAGTATTAATACTACTACACCAAACACTAGTAATATCTTAAATTACTACCATTTTATCAAAATGGAAGAAATAATCCTATTTTAATATATATTTGCTAGAGGTGTGTGTCTGTATGTGTGTGACATGTATAAGAATTTATAAGAGAAAATTGATATTGACAAACCTGATGCACCACTTAGCGACTATTAAATTATTGATTGTAATAAACATTACCTGACTCGCTAACATCTTTCTAGCTCAAGGAATGCTAAGTTTTTTGCACAGCAGAATACCAGCATCTGGAACAATGCTTGAGAAATTTGACAGACAGTATGAGGGCTTAGTGAGAAAATATTACTCCAGCATGGTAATTCCCGAGCTGTACGCTAGAGAAATGTTTGGAATGTCTCAAGTTATCGCTGCATAACTGCTGCTGGAATCATTTGTGCTTAAAGGATTTCTCGGATAAAAATCCCCCCCCCACACACACACCACCACCACCACCACCACCACCTTTTTTTTACTGAGATTTTTTGACCTGTCTCAACATTGTAAAAATAATTGCATAGTTAGAAGGAATTCCTGTTTACATTCAGACATTAGAAAGTGACATATTTTTGCATATAATAGTAAAACGTGCAGTTTTATCAAGCTTTTATTCCTCAAACTTCTCTCCTTACTCATATTCGACAAATTACAAACCAAAAAGTCAAAAATATGAAATTACATCAATAATTAGTCAATGTTAAATCTTATATTTGTTTTCTCGTTTTATCTGAATTGATTAGATTCAACAAAAAATATTAGCAGGTCAAAAGATTAAAATATTTTTAAAGTATTGCAATGTAATAGAAACCAGTCAACGAGCAAGATGTGGTGAGCATCTTTTAAAATCGGCCCAGCTGGTGTCATAGTGACAAGGTGATTCGACTGTAAAAAAGAAAATGCTCCAGTATTTTGTAATAAATAATTGTAAGTGCTAAGTGGTGCATCAAGTTTAGAATTTTGGCCTAAATGTTTTCCCCCTCAATAATTATTTTACATGACACACACACACACCTTCACCAAGTGTAGCATGATTCTTTATTAAGAAAGGAACTCAAGCAAATTAATGAAGTCATCATCTTTCATAACAACCTGTCCTGTTCAAACCTGATCTGGGAACAGTAAGACAGACGTGATCATCTTCAGTGAGATGTTGTTACTTCACAGGGCCTCAAACACATATACACACACTTACAGCTAAAACTTTTCAGGTTTTTTTACATTTTTGATTGTATAGTATCTATCTATCTATCTATCTATCTATCTATCTATCTATCTATCTATCTATCTATCTATCTATCTATCTATCTATCTATCTATCCACTCATTCATCCATCTGTTGCCCAGGCTGAAACCAGGGCAATCCTTTTTTTATCTCCGCCTAAACAGAACATTGTTTTGCCGACCTTGAGAAAAGAAAGTTACTGAATAATCAGTTGGTCTACATCCATTGCATCTATTGATCGTTTTGCCATGGACAGTGTAGCTGCAGGTATCATATACTAGTCAATTTTAAAAGATGTACGCAGGTCAAAATCTGATATAGTCAAAAAAGAAATAAGGAATTAGGCCCTGCCATGTAAATGCAGCCTGAGTACCACATGGTAGAAATGACCCAAAACTTCTTAGTCACTTATGTTTGGCAATAATCACAAAATCTTACCTCAGTCACTAAAGCTAAATTTACATCATTCAAATTATCACCCGCTCAGCTAAGCCTGAAGTTAACCCTAACCCTAAACCTAAACCTAACCCTAACCCAGTCAGTCTTCAATTTCCAGGTGTAAGAAAACTAATATTAACATGAAAATAGTCATTTCAGGGTGTAAGACACTTCCAAACTGTGTATGTAGGCCTGCACACTGACTGAGAAGTTTTTGCATTACAATGTTTTCTCTTTATAACAACTATGAATATGTGTAACATTATAGTTTTTTCTTGTATTTTTTAATGGCCCACAATATACCAGAATATCCACCCTGTTTTCTTACCTAACACCTAACAAAGCAGAACATATAGTAGCTTATTGCTGTGTGTAAGTGGGACCGGATTGCTAAAAAATGTAAAAAAAAAAAAGAAAAAAGAAAAGGAGACCAAAAGTAAGATGTTGTCTCACAAAAGAATTGTGTTAGCAAGTTTCTTGTTCCAGGATATTAATCCACTGCACAAAATCTACAGTATATTTTAAAAAGTTTGTGGACACCTTACCTGCACATCCGCATTAGTGTGTCTTAATGCTTATTACTACAAACTCTGAAGCATACAGTTGTCTAGGATGTTTCTACATGTTGTAGCATTAAATTTTTCCTAAAAGACCCGAACACTGTTCCAGCATGACAATGTCACTGTGCACAAAGCCTCTAAGCTCCTTGATGACATGCTGTGTTCTGATTGGTGTGGAAGAAGTCAAGTGTTCTGCACACAGCCCTGAACACCACTTGCACCACAGACCTCCTCACCCAACATTAGTGTCTGAAAATGATTAAAGCTGAATAAACACAAATTCCTACAGCCAAACGTCACAAACTAGTGGAAAAACTTTCTATGGAGATTTTTATAGGAAAAAGAGTGAGACTACAACTGAAATAGGATGTTCAAAAAACAAATATAGATGTGATGGTCAGGTGTCCCAATACTTTTGTCTATATAGTGCAAGATGACGAGCGCCGGTTTGGACGACAGCCTTATTCAGTAAATATTTATTCATGTTAAAATCAACAAGTCTGAAGTGAAATTAAATTAGTAAATCGGAAAACTTAATGCGTTTCTATGCAACTTAATCGACCTGAGTAAATGTTCTGCGTATCTCTTTTAAGTAAGACCCAAATCTCTGAGATCAAACGTGTTTAAAGATTCTGGTTTCAAAAAGAAGCGCTAATAACCCAGGACAGAAGCTGAAATTGTGGGCAGAGAGGCAGACAGGAAAGAAGATAATGAACATTGAAGTTAATAGGACATAAAAGAGGGCTTTGAAGACATGAAGAAAAATGAAAAGAACAAACATAGCCATAGCAGGAATATTTTAGGCATACTTCCCGACAACTCCAGACAGCTCAGTGCAAGCAATACCTCAAGATGACATTTATCCTAAGACTACCTCGGATTTACTTCAACTGACTGTATAGCAAATAGTGAAGTGTGTAGCTCAGTGGTAAATGTTCAACTGCTGATCGGAAGATAAGAGTTTCAATTACTAGCATCAGCAAACTGTCACTGCTGGGGCCTTGAGCAAAGCCCTTAACCTTCAACTGCTTAATTAAATCAAAATAATTATATAAATGCAAATCGTACTGGATACAGCATCTGCCAAATGCTGTAAATGTAAATGCCTTGACCAAAATGTACATGTAAATCTAAACCAGTAAGAGATACCACAAAATAGATCTCACAGGCAAATTCCATGCTGTTATTATTGTCTCCACAGTATTCGGCAAGTTTTGGCTACAGCTTAAAGAATCCAGGAACAGTGAATGATGCACCTAATCCTAACCCAGAAATGATGTATGAAAATATATATAGTTATTAGACATTTTAAATAGTTTAACCACCAATATGTTAGTGAGGCTTTCTATTAGTTTATTTTTTAAAAGCCAGCCCAAGGCATAAGCGAACTAAGGAGTTGCTTACGCCCCTGTAAAATGACAGATGGTTTTTTTTTGGTATATATTTATATATACAGAGGTGTGTTAAGTATTCAAAATCTGTACTTATGGCAATATTTATTTAACTAAAAGTAAAAGTAATATCAAGTAATCCTAATAGTTAATAGTTGTAAATAATCTTCTGTCTAGGGCCCCTTAAAGTCTCCAATATATACACATCCATTGTTTTTGCCATAAAACTGCAGACATAATAAATAGCAATAGCAGGAATGATGAATCTGGAACACAGAGAAATGACAGCCAGCAGGATGCAATTGCGACAGAGTCTTATTGGGAATTTTCCATTATTTGTGGTCAGTGCTGGAAGGTTTGAACAAAACACAGGATGACAGAGTAATCAAAGGCATGTCTTTAAGCCTAACCAGACTACAGACAAACCCAGAACCTGGAAGAAACACTACATCAAGGAAAACTTGTGAAAAAATGCACTGGCTAGAAAATTTAAGTAAACACAACTAGAATTTAAGCAGACAAAGGAAATTAGGGCGTGTTTATAGACAGACAGTGATTATCTAGTAAGACACAGGTGCAAGAGTCAATGAACAGACAACGTTAGGGCAGCTGTGAATTTGATGAACTCCTTTATGTTGTCTGGTAGAGTAAACAGTTTTGTATGTTACATATTTAGGATGTAAATTTGGAGTAATTAAAGATTAATTCATTCTATCATGACACAACATCAAATGTTAAGACTTGGATCCTGTGCTCTGCGCTGCTTTACTCCGGGTTTGACTCCCAGGCAGAGAACCAACCCAGACGCTTGGAGGTTGCACAAGTCTTAGTGCTCAAAAAAATTATGAGATGGTTGCATCAGGAAGAACAACTGTCATAAAAAAAACCAATGCCAAATTCAATATGCATATTAATGAGCCGACGTGGTGACCCCTAACAGTAACCGCTGAAAGGAACAGTAACACTAATGTGTTTAATTGTATGTCAGACTTGTGGATCTGCAGCTGTTTTTTTGGCACCATTAAAAAACTTGATGAAGCCAGAACCCCGGAGCTGTGAGGTGACAATGCTACAACCTTGATGCATACTACTGTAATAATATTATTACCGCAATATGCTAGTTATTACTGTTATTGTTAATTATTGATCAGTAGCAGCATTCCAATAATCCAGTTTGCATGCATAGATTTTTCATTATATATAAATTTATAAATAATTATTGTTAAATACATCCTGTGGCCGCAACTACAAGGTTTGAGAATGTACAGTATGTGTTTAACTAAGCCGGCTGTTGAAGAGTCTTGGACTTTATTTTGATCCAAAACATCATTTAGTTATTTCTAATTTGTTTTGAAGTTTTAATTCGACTTCCTAATTTGCTCCTAATTGCCATGTGTTTACATCAGTTGTGAGTTTTGCTTAGCTTAATATAACATTTTTCGAAGAGCACATTTTCAGCAATCAGTAATGTAGTTAGGAAATACAGAATGCTTTGCTCTGCCTTATTGCACAATTGCATGTGAACTGGAGTAAATATTATCATCTAGACGGGATGTTGTGAGTGACTGGTAGATTAGCATCAGTGTGGTAACAAACATTGCAACACTCTCCACTAGCTTCTGCATGAACATTGTCATTGGTTCTCCCCCAGTGCGTTTCAATGTCTCCTCGCCTGAGCTCTCGACCTGTGTGGCCATAATGTATCCTTTCAGCAGACGTCAGAGATTTCTTATCAGTTGTGATTTTGTTCCCCATGTTCCCTGTTTGTAATTCACACACATTTTTACACAAGTCTTAGGGCAATTTGAGTCTTCCTTCCTTCTTAATGTGGGGTTTCCTTTCTCATGAGTACTGTTCGGTGCTCGCTGTAGTAATTCCCTTACAATGGCAGTAAAAGGCAGAGCATGTGGTTAATTTTAATACACGTCTTCGCTTAATTTATATAATTTGCTTCATTTTATATCCTGCGCTCCTGCAAAAATCAACATGACCTAATCGGAGTTTCACTCCTGTTTCTAATAAAGATTTTTAATGTAATTACTTAAATACAAAATAAAAAACCCACGATTACTGTCACAAACGTAGGAAGATATAAATTACTACCCGTATAAAAGAAGAAGTTTATTCGAGTGTATGGCTAGTAAACTTATTTGAAACTAAAATACATTAGTTTGCATATAGTTTGCTTTTTATGGACTAATCAAAGATATAATGAATACATTTTCTACTTAAGTATACTTGGCCTACACCTACAAATCTACAGACTAGTTTAAGTCTAGCTGGACGGAACTTGGTACATATATTTAAGTAGACTTAGCCCATGCTGACAAAAAAAAAAAAGTTTATTTGTCATGTGTTTGAAGGAGATTTGTCCAAAGTAAAAACCTCATTACAAGTTAGGTAATTTTTAGCTTACTAAACCATTACTCTACTTGAAGAAGACTTAAAGTATACTTTTCTAAACTAAGTAAGTAGACTAGTATAACAAACTGGTACACTAACAATATTTGTATATAAATTTATTTGTAAGTCTACAATCAACAACAAACAAAGTGGGGCAGAGACATAAAATAAGTGTCTGTACATATAATCAGAGGTGATTCAAGATGAAATGGGGGCCAAAATTAATAGATGAGTCTCTTTTAAAGGATAATTTTGTTCAGATATCTTTGCCACCTAAATATATATTTATACAACATACAAAAAGTAGTTAAAATACATATATAATAGAACATAAATTGCATAAAATACTTATTCTATAAGAAAATATCAATCTTCATCCATAGCAGGAGATACAAAACTGTACAGTACAATCTTCATATTTAGAGTAACAGACTGTCACCTGTTAAACGTTACATAATACACGCTGCTGCTAAGTGCAACCCACGCTAAGGGTTTCCCAGTAACCCGATTAGTAATTGTATAATTATCCTTAAGAAAATAATCTCATAATCACTTACCGCTGTCATCTTTCATCTTTTCCCTTCTCTTTCTGCATTTTTTCTGCTTCTGGCTGCCAGACGGATAAATCCTCTCCATGTTTTAATTAACAAAAGCACGAGTTAGCGCTGAGCCAGTTTAAAAATGGCGGCCAACGCATCATAGCCAGCATAACGTGAAATGGGCCTCCTAGGGGAAATGCAGATCTATTGCTTAATGTTATATTAATAATGACATGTCCAATTGTTTAAATAGTTGGCTATCGGGGGCCCCTCTTAAAATTGGGGTCAGCTATAGGGGCCCTAGGTAAGAATACTAACAAAATAGATCTCAGTCTAGTTAAGGTTCAAATGTAAATATACAGTACAAAGATCTTTGTTATACATTACAAAAAGGAAACTTGCGAATTAATGTGTGCAGCCCATGATATCAATGTATCCACTCCATTTGTCTACTGACATTGGATACTCTTAGAATAATCTGTGTAAACAATATACAGGTTTACACTCATAAAAATTTTGTTTTCATTTTAACAAAAAAAAAAAAAAGGAAAAAGGAAAAAACCCCTGAAAGAACAAAGGAACCAGAGGAACATGCTCTTAATTCTTGGGACCCTGCATGCCACACCACCAGAAATTCAATGTCAAACTCGATTTTCTTTAAATCATTTACTGCAGCCATTTTCACCAAGGAGAACTCCTTTCTCCCTGAGAAACACTTCAGAGAGAAGCCCGAGGGAAAAAAGACCTTTTTCTAACATCTAAAGCAAAAAGCTGTATTATGGGATGTAAGTCCACAAAAACACTCAGACTTTAAGAATGTGTCTGTTCCACCCTGTTTTATTGCCAGGCTGTATTTTGAAGATTGAGGTTCTGAGATTTAGCCAGTGTCGAAGTTTTACCTGACACATTCCCACCATGACCGTGGTTTGGATTTTATTAAAAGTGCATGGGAGCGGCTCAGGAATAAGAGTTTTCAATTCAATTACAGCCATACCCTTCATTGCTTTCAATTATTAATATTTATGGCATTTTAACACAACACTGTCCCACCCACTCCTCTCTTTGCCAGTCCTGCATAATACATTCATGTTTTTTCTTTCAATTAATGATTTTTGGTTGTGACATCACAATCTACATATGTTTGTACATAACCAGAAAATATCGAATCATGATTTCATGCATAAAATAGCTGCCACCATTCCAATCTCTTCCTCTGACATGGCTGACTTTGTGCCCTGACCCCTGCTTCTTAACCTGAGGTATGTGCATAAGATGACGTTAGGTACCAAGCACCTAAATACCGCCAGAAGGAAGGAGCATGTACATACAGCATAAAAATAGCAGTAAATAAAGGCCTATGCTACTAATCACACTGTCTGTTTCATTGTCTGTAATTGGAAGACAAACTTAAAGAAACATGTGTGTGTAATATAGTGCAATGGTAGCATAGACATTGATGTCAGAGCATATGGAAAAGGTGATTTGAAGCCAGTTTAACGCACGAGTTGGACGAAAACTATTTAATAAAGAATAGATATGAAGTAAAGCTCTTATATATGGTATATGGATGCAATAAACGAGGACATGAGGTTAGTGGGTGTGAATGAAGAGGGTGTGGAGAATAGGGTTAGGTGGAGACAGATGATTCGCTGTGGCGACCCCTAAAAAGGACCAGCCGAAAGGAGAAGAAAAAGACGTGAAGTAGAACTCTGAGGTTTATCTTTCCTCAATTATACATTTGTCCAAAGGGGATATAACCTTTCTGTTAGAAAGATAACCTTAAAAAAACCTTTAAAAAATGACCCATAAAAAATCATTAAGGGAGCAGCGGTGGCTCATATAGATTAGGTGTTGAGTTGTTGATTGGAAGACCAGAAAGACCGCCAGTCAGCTACTGTTGGATCCTTGAGCAAGACCCTTAACCCGGTATCATAGCTGACCCTGCGCTCTGACGCTAACTTTCTAATCTAAGATTTGCAAAGAAACAAATTTTGCTGATTTGCTAATTTTGATGTTGCTATTTGTTAAACCTGTAAGTGGCATCTTAAATGTACCAAACACATAACTTAGCTTTAGCTAACCAATAAAATAGTTTAGAAAGCATACCATGTACAGTGTAATGTAGGGGTCACCAAACCTGGTCCTGGAGGGCCGGTCTCCTACAGAGTTTAGATCTAACTTGCCTCAAAACACCTGCCTGTGAGTTTCAGGTATACCCAGCAAGTATACCCATGATTAGTTGGATCAAGTGTGTTTGATTAGGGTTGTTGAAGCTAAACTATTTTTTTTTTTTTTTAGGGGGCAGGGTGGCTCAAATGGTTAAAGGTGCTGAGTTGTTAATCTGAAGACCAGAAACACCTGGGTTCAAGCCCCACCTCCGGCAAGTCAACCACTGTTGGGTCCCTGAGCAAGACCCTTAACCCCTCCTGCTCCAGGGGCGCTGCATCATAGCTGACCCTGCGCTCTGACCCCAACTTACTAAGATGGGATATGCGGAAAAATGCATTTCATTGGCTCTGTACATGTACCTTGCACAATGACAATGAATTGAATATACTTATACTTACTTATTTAGGACATCGGCCCTCTTGACCCTTGGTGTAATGCATAAACTATTTATATTTAGGGTAAAAAGAAATATAAACAATATACAAATATAAACCTGTTGTAAATGTCTAGTGATGTGACTACGTCCAGTCTATTCTCTTCATTTTGTAGTGTTTCTCTTGGCTGCACTGCTTCTAGTATGTGTGTGTGTGTGTGTGTGTGTGTGTGTGTGTGTGTGAATGTTAGATTTTTTTTGTCGATTCTGATTTCAGCCTCTATGTGCTGCCACGTTAATCTAATCTGCCCAGGGCCTTCGGAATCAGTAGTGCTGGCCAATGTACCTTAAACTATATTAGCAATTGGACTGTTTCTTTAACCAATCAGATTGTAAATTCGCCTTACAGGGCCAGCTAGCTAACCCACAATAACGTCAGCATGTTTCCATCCTCTGATTTTTTGCCTACAATGGCTGACAGAGAAGGAGAAATTAACATGGTCTCAGATATACTTAAAATTCATTTTCAAGATGGAATTTTTCAGAAAAGTTTGACTTCCTGAGTAGAGGTCGGCCAACCCCGAAGCTAACTAACTTGCCTCAGTCCCGGAAAGAGTTTGTTCACCACTTCCAGACCAGTGCCTACAAGTGGTTACACTGGCTTGGCTACCACTGGTGGTATTAAGAGGTGGATTAAGTCGAGTAAATCCCCACTAAAGGCCATGTAACAAATGCATGGCCCGACATTGCATCTGAGACAGCATGTCAGATTTTTACACACATTATTGACTAGGGCTGAAACGGAAATAGTTTGTGCACTGGCAGATGCTTCGTATTTAGTGTCTTAAAAGAGCTCGTCTACAGGGCAGAAAATTCTTTATTACTGTGGATTTCACATGCAATGCCAGACAGCCCGACTTAGCTGGTGTTTTGTTTTTAGATACTGTAACTTGAACATGTGCAAAATAACAAAAATGAATAATTTAATAAATATGTCTGCACCATATCAATTTGGTTATGTAAACACGTAGCAGTCACTGGGTTTAAAACATAACACAAATGATTCTTTTTTTTCTACTGGTTCTTCTGGTTCTATTGGCCATCCAACATTTTCTGTGACATGAACCCCTTTCTGGGGGGTGCAGTTTAGACTGAATTGGTTATTTTGTTTTAACTTGTATTAATTCCCTCGAATTACTCATTTCCTCCCTGTCACAAATTAGTCACACACGAATATGTTTTAGACTTTTGTGCCCTAAAGACACCATTGTTTTCCACTGCGCCGCTACAAGTCCATACACGAACATGTCCACCCTTTCTTTTAAATCAGACATTAGTCATTTCTTGCGTTATCTTTTTGTACAACCCCCCCAACTATATTTATATGTAGATCGTTGCCAAAGGGAGGTGCCATTCCGTGAGATCCTTAGACATTTCAAAATTTAAGACAACTCTATGTGCTCAGAAGTGAAGTACAACAGTGATGGCATGTCATGTTTACCATTTGGGCTGGATTTGTAAGAGCTCTGGGAAAGATAGTTTCAGATGCAATGTGGTTTTAATTCCAGCAGCCTGCTCTGCTGGTGTAAGACTAGTCTTTATCACATGTGGTATCCAATGTCTGGCATACCAGACATGCCCTTTCAAATGTGGAACGTGAATTTCAAGGTTTTAGGGTCATTTCAATACCTTTAATCAACAGCATTAACATCAATTTCACTCATTCTTTTTTTCAAAGAATACTTTGATATGCATCTGAAAAGAAAGGAATGAATCTTATCAAATCCAAAAAAAAAAGAAAAAAAAAAGCAGCAGATACAACCTCATTATTAGCAGTTAACATAGCGGTTGATGTTTTTCAATGCAAGCCTGAAATGCCATACATACCCCTGTAACGTTTATTCTCTACCATGTGATCATATTGCTGGAAATTATTTGCAAACGAGTTAATTAGATGAACGTTAAAGTACAGGAAGTTAATAGTCGACTGGTATTAAAGCACTTAGTCTTTGATTGTTAAAAATGTAAGCATTTGAAAGGAAAAAATAATATAATATATAAAAAACATGACCCACCAGAAATTTTAGATTAGTTTTGTCATAGATTTTTTTAGGCTTTATATGTCATATGTCTTCATTTTCTCATGTCTACATAATATGTCATCATGTCATTCTCAAAATACCATCTGGCTACTATCAAATACAGGGCTTTAAAGAGGAGTCGGCGTGTGGGTCAAACTAAAGTATAGCTAAAAGGTTATTACTCTATGTGGACCAGGAGCAGTTTTGTCTAAGAGAATGTAGCTTGGCATTTCAAAAGTAATGACAGCTCCAGAATTGACAAAGGAAAAAAAAATCCTGAAGGTAAGATATGTTTCTAGCTAGTAAGCTGGAAATCTTATAAAATCATTGTCAGACAGCATAACCTTGTTGTAAAGTTTCAATTTAACAATAATTTTTTTTTTTTTGGCAGTCTGATAGTTTGTCTCTTAGAAATGCTGGTTGAATAACGTTGCTTTCACACTACAGGAAACCAAAATTCCTTTTACACCAGGAAGAGACATCCAAAAACATTTTTGAGATTTTTGAGCAGTACCATTCCTAGATCTTGAACATAAGCGTGTCTTTTAAATGTAGGAATGCAGATATTTTCCAGATTCTTAGCATGGAATAATGCCGGGTTAACACTGTTTTGTGGAGACTCCACATTTTACCGCATTTTAAGATATAATCCAATTTCAATTATGCCCTTATCTAGAGCTACAATTATCTCATTCATTCAACTGAGCAGATGAAGGTTAGGAGCCTTGCTCCGGGGTTTATCAGTGGCAGCTTTGTGGTGCTAGAAATTAAACCCACAAACTTCCGATTAGCAGTCCTTAACACCTTAACCACTGAGCTACCACTTCCTCTAAAGCGTCGCAGAATTTAAGGACTAAGTAAAAATAATATGAGCATAAACGATGTCAAGGCTGAAATCCGCCGGATATCTTTAGTAATCCTTAGGGAAGCCATTGCAACTTACAGTGACAATTCATTCCTGAAACAGGTGGTAGACCCCCTTATCCAAAGCGACTTACATTTATCTCTTACATACAACTAAGCAATTGGCGGTTAAGGGCCTTGTTTAAAGGGCCCAGCAGTGCCAACTTCGTGGTGCTGGGAATGAACCCCCGATCATCCAATTAGCAGTTCAACACCTTAACCACTGTGCTACCACTTAATGCTAATTAAATATAAACTATATGGTCAAAAGTTTGACCTTTTCAGCACACTGAAAGGACATGATTGCTTGGATGTTTGCTGTATACTGTTCTGGTTGGAATGGAAGACCTCGAGCCTCCTAGACAGATTTCTGACTCAACCCCACTGAACACTTTTAGGACCCCAAACCTCCTCACCTGACATTAGTGTCTAATCTTATTAACACTATTGTGGCTGAATAAAAAAAAATGCTTAAATGACTCATATGCATGTGATTGACAGGTGTCCTGAGACTTTTTTTTGTCTTCTTTAACCAACAATAAAAGTGATTACAGTTTAAATCAGTATTTTTATTAAAGAGAGAAAGCGGTAAAACGTTTTGTCTAATATTTTAAAGTAACTTTTGATTTTCGTTTACAGTCCCTTTACCTGGATTAATTAGTTTTTAAATACAATCATTGTGATAAGCATGAACAGTATGGATGATGTCATACTTCGGAGAACAAAAAAGATGCGTATACTTTTCAGTGTATAGGTGGATGCTTCATTCAGAATGCAGCATTCCAGTTAAAGCATAACAAGTGCAACTAGTCTGTCGTCTAATTTTCATGGGAATGTGTGTCCCAGATGTTTCCTGCCTTTTCATCATGGTATGCACGCAAAAGTCAAATCCCTTCATATCGAGAGGGATCTTAGAGTTCAAAAATGGGAGTACAGACACCCAGGCTGACATCTGAGAATCTGTCGATTTGCTCCCAAGATCTGTGATCCAGTAACTTGCACACAATTCCCTTCAGGCTGGGAATGTCAAGTCAGCTTACTTTATTTCTGTTTGCCATCTCTTTAATCTTTTCCTTTAAGCATGCTGCTGAGTTTATAAAGGGACTAAATGGAAGCAAACTGCTTTTCTGCGTCAGGAATAACCCCATTACTTTGAACGTTTTATTTGATACACCTTATTATATGTAATATACACTCACCAGCTACATTATTAGAAACACCTGTACACCTGCAGCTTCATGTAATTATTGAATCATGTGGCAGCAAATCAACACATAAAATGGCCCGCAGGTAGAAGCCAAGAGCTTCATTTAATGCTCACATCAGACTTCAAAATGTGATCTCAGCAACTTTGACCATGGCAGAGTTGTAAGTGCCAGACAGTCTGGTTTAAGAACTCCAGAAACTGCTTTTCACATCACATGTCAAGTGTTTACACAGAACGGTGCAAAGAAATATCTATCTATCTATCTATCTATCTATATATATATGGTATGTGAAAATGTCTGATTTCTTAGGATGCTAAAAGTATCTAGAAGACTTTTTTTGAAGTACACATACGAATGACACCTTGGATAAAGGGCCTGACATCTCTAAATCACTCTTGATCTCCTGGAAATAGTGACCGTCCTTAGATCCTTCCTTCAACCAGAGGTCCTCGGCTGAGCATGCTGATTTTTCACCTCCACTCTCAGGGGAGTATGGGTAGCAATTCTCTGCCTCCATGTATGCGGAGGACGGTGCTTGAGACTGCCCCACCCGGCAGTCATACAGACCCGGTGTCGACTAGGCATGTAGCGTTTAAAGGCCGCCACATGCCTTCTTGTCTCCTGAAACCTTTTAATCACTGTAGGAAAAATGGGTCCTGACTGTTGTTGAGGTTGGTCCGCAAATGTCTCTCTATGGTTTCCGAAGCCGTCATTAATCAGCCTAATGCCTGGGTAATTTCTTTAATCATCTAAAGAGACAAATCTGCAGCCTGGCATTGTTGTTGAACCACATCCTGTTTAGCCTCCTTCTGGTCTTCCAGGTTCGCCATAAGCTCGAACTGCAGCACCACCATGGTGTGTTAACAGGCAATTGCCTGATATGCTGAGGCAGATGGAAGCCATGGAGCCTCCAGCAATGCTGATGTTTTGGGTAACAGTTAGCTAGCTAGCCCCTTTTAACTCCAGTCACATTCTCATAAGCTACGAATCTGCCAGGGAAGAGCCAGAATGAATAAGGATTCTTTTACGACCTCAACACGTTAATGTGTAGGTCAGGTAAAAAATGAAAGGCGTCTGCGTGGAGGTGGCAGTTTTGTTTTGGGAAACTGCTAATGGGCCCACACGGTAATTGTAAACATATCTAGTGATTTTATCTAAGTTTTTTAAAACACATTGATTTTTATAACGAAAAGGCTCATCAGTAAATCCAGACTTTAAAGTGCTTTGATAAATACAATAAATTAATAACTACTAAAAATTACGCAAAGGCACAGTAGTGGGATGTTTATGCCCAGACATGATTATTAAATACAGAGCAACTGGTAAGAATAAGTTAAAAAAAATTGTACAAAAAACTCCCAAGGCACATTTTTGTCCAAAACACTTGGCATAACCCTTCACAAGAACTGGAAAACATATTCAGCTCTCAACAGCTAGACTGGTAGAGCTGCTGTGTGGAAGAGGACATAAAAGGCTGGGACCTGGAAGCAGCCAAACTGGCTGGGAATAAAAAAAAGAGAGAAAGAAAATGCTCAATAATGTGAATTAATATTTCATTAAGACATATTAATAATAAAAAAGTTATCACGCTGGAAATATGTTTTCTCATATCGCATTGGCTTTAAATCAGTTAAATATATTCTGTAGCTACTCAGTCAATACCCTTCAAAAGATAATGCTTTGGTCATAAATGGCCAAAGAAGTCAGTTTATACAAGGAAAAGTGAGTTCAGTTGCGATTTGTTAAACGGCACTGCACATCGAATGCCAGCCTGAGGCGGTGTAAAACATCTGTATACCTATTTGTATGCATGCCCACACATGCATACAAAGTGGTAATGCTGAGACCTTCCAGCAACGTTATACAGTGATGCTGTGCAGTATTTACAGTAAATACGTTACACTAAAAAAACCTTTCAAGTTAAATGAACTCAATTGATAGATTAATTGATTTATTAAACCTTTTCCAGTCCCCTAATTTAAGCAATGCGTCCAAACTATTTACGTTTACATAAATTGGTGCTCATGTAGACTGTAATGAAATTTTCAAGTTAATAATATTCACTTTAAGGTGCAGTAGGACATCATGAAAAAAAAATAGTATTATAATAGCATTCTGTTAGCACTGAAAGCACACAAGCCTCCCTCCCAGAAAATTGCTGTCGACTTCTCAACGCATGAATTCGCACAGACTAGACAACCAGAGACAACATTACTACAATACGTTGCATTCATTCACCGTTAAAAAAAAAAATTTATAGTGCAGTAATTAACAGTACTAAATAACCAAATATAATAATAGTATCCAATTAAACACTGCTGCTGTAGTTAAGCTGATTCTTCAAAGGTACACAAACTACATAAGCTATGTGGTACAATCCAAACACACCATATTCCTACCTGTCCAAAAGAAATACTGCAACCATCACTGGCATCATTGTTTCGAACCTTCGACTTTTTTAGTCGACTCCTTTGTGGAAATGCAACACCCATTTTTAATTGTGGTTTTTGCTCTGTTTTGATTCGGTCTTTTTACTCAGTATGTGAACGAGTTGATGACATAGTATTCTGCTATGTACATACATATGTTGACAGGGAGGTAGAAAAGCCTATCATAATGTTCGGATCAAACATATTGATTGGGTAAATGGGTACATCTTCCACAGATGAGATGGAAATCTCCGCCTTTTGTAATAATCCACCTATCAGCGAATTCGTTCCATGTCCAATTACATTAAAGGAAGACATTAGCTAATGTAATGACGTATGATTTGGGTTTCATGCCATTTTAAATCTTAAGTTTATGATTTTAAGTTCTGAAGGTTAATAAGTAACACTAACTTATTTTATTATAAGTTATAGGTGCAAAATGCAAATCTTTAGTCAGAATAACATGATCATTTAAGTAAAGGGTAAACATGAAGGTTTATAGGGTATAGGTGTCTGTGCCGTTCATGGATTTTCCTACTGGCAGATGTTTGGTTGGTCTGAGGATCTGACAACTGCCAACATAATACTTTAGTGTTTGTATATGAAACAACAAGGAAAGCTCTGCTGCTCATTTTTATTGAAATCTTTAAGGCCAAGTGGCCATATGTCGTAAAAAATGTAACCTGGATTGAATTACTAGGTTGTCATAGAATCATCTAGCCAACAATGCATGAAGAAATGGGCTCATCACCAACATTTGTCATGAGTTTTATTAATGTGATTTTTACCAAAAAGAATTACATAGGCCTCAGTAATAGTAAGGTCCTACATTGAGTTTCCATAAACTTTTCATTAAACCTATGAACCCCCAGGGATGTGTACATTAAAGGCATACATGTGCTAGAGCCCTTGTGGAGAGAAGTGTTTCCTGGACTGCTTGTGTGTAGGTCTCAGATAGTGATTTATTCCTAAAGAAAAGATCCCAGGTGAGTCCCAGGTGACCTGAAATGAGGTGCCAATTTTCTTGGGGTGAATGCAGATCTCTTTAGAGTAGATACAGCTCCCTATAGAGCCTGCCAAGTCTTAGAGACACCTTTCTGAGCCTTTTTCATTCTATATTATTAATTTAGCTAGAAATTCTGTCTTATAAAGTCTCTTATGCTTAAAGAAACATGGCCACAAGATAAGCTGGTCAAGATGGGAAGATATTTAGTTGGTCACTAAGCTGGTTAGACCATTGTCTCCAGCAGCACAGGTGAGGAGAGTAAGCCCATGTAGCACAGAACACAGGGGCAAAAGATTGTTGGAATATGATATTAGGCTTGGGCCTTTTTACCTAGCGTTTGTTGCAAGGTGACAACTTTTGTATAAGCATAGATTCAGGACACAGGGGTTCGTTTGTTCTCCAATGCAGCTGGATTTTCTTCCTGGAAAAATTTCCTTACTGCCTTTTATACTGTGTCCACTGATACAACTATGTGGAGGCTAAATGAAGCAGGTAGTATGGGTATGGTTAAGCTCTGCACTGGAAGTTAAATGCTTAAGGAAAAACTACAAAGCTACCAAAACGTTTTAAAACATATTGCATAAATGGCTGACTACCATGCCAAGGGGCACGAGCACAAACGAAAAACCTTACTTAATATTACTCTTAATCTGGGCCTGTGGTACTTTCTAAGTACTTACAGCAGCTGGCTTCTGGATGGCCATTAGGCTCAATGAACACCTTGTGATGGCCTATGACTTGACAGATGATTTCATGTGTTCCCGTTAATTGTAAACTGTGGTACTCTATGAAGTGTTCCACAGGTTTGGACTTGGAATGGACTAACCAGCAGAACGATCTGATTGCACAACATTTCAAATGTTGTTTTAGTCATTTTAAAATGCCTTAGCCAAAATGGTGGTTCGGTATTATTATCTTCCAGAACTGTCCTGATTGGCTGCATTTTTTGAAGGGTAGTCTGGTTTGTCTGGAGAAGTTTCTTTTGAGTCAGACTTTTGAGTCTCATTCAGCAAAATAAACGAACACATCTACTTCCTACCTAAATCTTACAAACAGTACAAAACTATAATGCTATAAGAAACAGAAAAGATTATTTTATGGTTAATCGGGTTTCAGGCTATATTTAGCTCACCTCACCTTTCCGGTTTAAGGCGTTTGTTCATCATGTGACAACCCCATGAACTTAACCAATGCATATGGGGTCACTCTCTGAGACGACTCATTCTCTACGAATCACATTAAAGATTCATTTAAAATGAACACCTCTTTATAAGAACGACCCATCACTACCCACAATGGTTTCTTCCACAACAACAACCTCTATTTTCTTTTTAATGTGGAACCAGTTTATCAGGAAGTGAACATTTTGTTCTCTTTATCTTGTTGGATGGACTCTGAGCTTTATTTGCAAATGTTTTGTGTGATATTACAGTTTTGCACATAAGTTTATATCACACCTTTGAATGGAAACATATATATTGGTAACGGACATCTTTAACATGTTTGCTAAAATTAAAAAGTTTAGTTAATAAGTTTGTAAGTACTATTTTTAATTTAATTCTTTTATATGTCACTTGTACCAGATATGTCTTCTTGAAATATTTAAGTATATTAAAAGGTGTATAAATACCTAATTTTTTTCCAGCACTACTAATATTTAGAAGTAGTGCTTGTGTAACAGGAAAAGTCAAATTATCAGTCGTTTCTATATTTTTAGTAAAACAGATTTCAGCTAGTTTAGTCTTGGTTTCCGTACTTTCATTATGATCGTGTATACCTTATATTTAATACCTTTAATCAAACCTATTACAGATTTAATCAGTGATTAAAGCTACATTTAAGTGGCTTTTTAACTAGCAGCTTTTTGTTTTGGTTTTGACCTAACGACAAAATGGTCCTTTTATCCTAAAATAGAATAAATGTTTTAGAGGTCGAACGGCTCTAAAAAGCACCTGCACTGGCGAGACAAATTTCCTTACAGCTGTGACATTTGTACAGATGTTGAGTCAAAGAAAAATAAAGCTTCAAAGAAACTATGCTACACTACTTCAGTCCAGATCATGCTATAAATAAAGTCCAGGATCTTTTCCACTAAACCCCAATCCCAATAAAATTATTAAGTACGGTAGGTTTTTCGAAAAGAATCCTAAAATGTTCAGAACACTTATATTAGTAGTCAAATCATAAAGCACATGGTTGGACACTTTAATAGGAAACAGGATTCGATTTAATTGTAGTTGTAGCTTGAAATCTGTTAAATTTCATTGTGGACTATGGAAAATGCTTCAAATCAGGACTTGGACTCACAAAACAACTTTCTAGTTAAACAGCTTTAATATTATACATATCAAATATACTGTATTTGTTGATGTTGTTCTTGTTTCATGTTTATTGTTTTATGTCTAGGCTAAGCTATGCTAGCTAGCTAAGCTACGCTAGCCTAGGCTGTTTGTTTTGTTTACTTCCTGTCTTGTACGTCTCTTTGCCCTTGTGTCTTGTTTTCATTGGTTTGTTTAGTCACGTGTTGTTCATTAGTTCAGGTGTGTTTTGTTATGTTAAGTTCCTTGTGTATTTATAGCCCTTGTGTTTGCCCTGTCTTTGGTAGATTAGTGTTTGTGTATGTAACCACAAGGGCTAGATAGATAGATAGATAGATAGATAGATAGATAGATAGATAGATAGATAGATAGATAGATAGATAGCATAGCTCAGCTTAGCTTAGCTTAGCCTAGCCTAGACATAAAACAATAAACATGAAACAATAACAACATGAAAAGCTTACAGTATTATAATTATGTGCATTGATCTATTACACTAAATGCTGCCATGTAAAGTTTTGTTTAACAATCAGTGTTTTATTTAAAACAATGTTTTATATTATTATAGTAACATTTTAAAAGAGGTTTGTTTGTGTTCAGTCTAGTAAAGTTTTATGAAAAGAATTTTCCCACATGATCTTCCTTCGATCATAATGTCAACACATTCAAAGAAATCTTCTCCCAGTTTTTAAGGCAAAGTTGTATAGGAAACAAAAGACTTTCAAGTGTCTCAATCTTCCTAAAACATGTCAAAGTTTTATGAAATTTAGTTTCAAAAATTAGATTTTCCCACATGATCTTCCTTCGATCATAATGTCAACACATTCAAAGGGCAAATCTTCTCCCAGCTTTTAGAGGCAAAGTGTGTGTATGAGGAAACGGAAAAGAGCTCCATTCAAGAATCTTATCTCAATTGCTTCCTGAAAACATGGTTTGAGGACCAATCAGTACAGAGCTGTGAGGCCAGCTTGTTACCATTAATATAGGAAGCAAAACACTAGTACACGGAAAAACACTAGGAACTAAGCCAACTTTAGACTTCATCCTCAACACCCAGGTTTCCTTTGTATTATTATGTGCACTAAGCCAACAATCCATTAGTAACCCCACAATCTCACTTCCTCTTGGAAGGTCAGGAGAAATCCTGTTATTGTACCGCAACCAAAGCACTGCTGTACCGTATTAGTGAAAACTACGAATTAAAACCATAATATCTGATTTTAGACCATTATTACTCAAAGCGAAATGTATTAAATGAATCAAATTTACTAGATATCTCATTAAAAATGAACTGGCATAAATTCTGGTATTATTCTTTAATACTGCTGCTAAATATCGATATCCTCATATTCTAATAGCCATCATTAAAATAAATAAGATGAATTAAAGAATGAAATAAAATATACATTGCAATGGGAAGCGGTAGCATAGTGGTTAAGATGTTGGACTGCAAATTGAAAGCTCTGGGTTCGATTTCCAGCACCACCAAGTTGGCACCGCAGGGCTCTGAGAAAAATCCTTAATCCCCAATTGCTTGGTTGTATTTAAAAAAAGGGGATTAAATGTATATTGTTCTATTTAAGGCTGTAATCTAACAAATTCCGTAAATGTAACATGTCAGAAAATGCATATATATTATTCATGCATAACGAAAAAGAAGCATCCAGAAAGAACCAATAGGAGGAAATGCTTTTAAAAAATTCTGAACTTGCTTTGCTTCTTCTTGATAAGTAATTATTTTTGATGAGAAACTTTTAAAAAATTAAAAGACATGATTGGATAAACAAAATACAGTTCTTCCTGGAAGATTTCTGAGTGTTTAGAAAACAGCTATTTCTTGAGTTCTTGTCCTGTCTGACTTGCTGATACCAATTGGTCACAAAGCTCTGTATCATTTTAAGGGCTTTTAATAACAGAAAGGTTTGCATTAAGCTAAAGTGGTGGAGCTGCACATAAAGGGATGTGACGTTTAAGATTATTCAATCTATGTTCAGATTGTGTCTGTAAAATCTAGTGTAATCTGAAATTATTATTTTGTTGATTTTACCTGCAGTTACATTTCCTGCATTTTAAAAACATGGTAGTGTGTGCGCACTGGCTATGCTAAATCAGCCCCAGCTATGTTTGTGTGTGTGTAATATGCGTAATATTCTGGTGTTCCATGCCTTACAGCCAAGAATATGACAATAAACAGGATAAACTGGTCATTGAGGGTGAATAAATAAATAAATTGACTTTTTTTCCTCTACAGTGACTCTGGACGTCCCAGAAGCATGCACTACTTTCCTGTTGCTCAGAATATTTCTCTTGTATACGTCAGAGAAAAGTAGCTGGCAAAACTACTGCTGTGATATAAAGCATTTGTTTCATGTCAGAGGTCTACTTATAATAAGTTCAAACCTTTTTAAATAATGCTACAGTTTCTTACTATACTATTGTATAATACACTAAGCTACATAGCACTATGGTATAGTTATGTGTCTAGGACTTGGTACTGCAAGTCAATAGCGGCAAGGGCAAATAGTCTCAATGCGCATGCGGTGTGACTTGTTCATTTTTTTTTCATGTCTGTGGGTCATGTGACAAAAACCAACCAATCAGCATCCTCACCTTATCTGTTACACTAAAACCTCAGAAGTGATATAAAGGAGCGGCTCATCATTTTTTTTATAAATAATTTTTGTTAACTAATTGTCCTTGTTGTAATGGAGAACACGGCTAATGGTTTCTTAGCAACAACATACGCCAAGAACAATGATGACAGAGCGCTTTGGAAAGTAGAAGAAAGCATAGTACCTAGCATTTTTCATGGCGTTATTCCTAGCAACCATAATTAGCCCTTGAGTGGGGACTCGGGGTAATCAATTCATTTAAGTCATCATCTGGAAACCCTTCTTCCTTGACTGCCCCACAACACATTCAAAGAGCTCAACGGTGACACCTGGCATCTCAGGTGTGACCCCCTCCAATTTTACCCCTATTGGTAAGCCCAATTTGGGTCTGTCAGTTTTAGCCACAGCAAGTTGCAGTTTCACTCAAAAGCCCTTTGACAGCAACCAGTCGAAAGGCCTGTCCTCTGACACCAAACCCCTTCTGCCCCTCTCTGCAACAAATCTGTAAAGAGAACAACTGTTCACCAGCCTAGTCCAACTACCTTTTTAAGTTGTTTGCTTCACCAATTGTACTACATTGTAGCTTACACTATTGTGTGCAGAATTTTTGGGTTAGGTTTAGGGTTAGGGGTTAGGGTTAGCGTTAACCGCATGCGGTGTGCGGAAACTAGTAAATTTGCAACAAGATAATTCTACAAATATAGCCAATGATGACATGACCTCTTGAAACAAATGACAAAAATATCAACAATAAATACAAGATAATATTGCACCTAGCAATTCAATTATTTTTTTAAAGAGCCAGTGTCAGCAGTCTAACAATCCTCCAATCAGTACTGCCCACAGACTGTTGACTAAAAGTCTGATTGAACTGCACACTTAGCCGTCTCGGATTTCTGGGAGACGTGTGTCGTATAGTTCAACGGTCCATTTGTAAACAACCCAAAGCCGTCGAATTGATTAATATATGCTGTTGTGTATACATTGGTGGCAATGTTGGATTCTGTACATTTTTGACACCTTTGTGACTGATTGATTTACCAATTATATACTGGTCTGTTATTGTGGGGACATTTCCACATCCATAAAAGAAGTGGTAGCGCAGTGGTTAAGGTGTTGGACTACCAATTTGAAGACCTTGGTTTGATTCCCAGCACCACCTAGCCACCACTGCTGGGCCCCTGAGCATTTGCTCAGTTGTATAACAGGGAATAATGTAAGTCGCTCTGAATAAGGGCGTCTGCCAAATGATGCAAATGTGAACATGACGCAGCACAAAACGAAATTTTATTGGTTGCTTTACCTGTCAATCATAAGTGCTATTGGGCGGGCCTTAGCCATTTAAAGCGGCCAAGGCTCCCAGATCTTATGTCGTAAGACTAAAGAAATGATTAATGATAGAAATGAGTTTTTCGCACTGTATTTAATAAATAGACTAAAGATGATAACTGTCTAAGTTGAAAAAATTTTGTAATATTTGGGAAAAAAATAGTAAACATTTAAAATAAAATATTGCGCATTTTAACGTATTATTCAATAGAAATGTTGTATATAAAATTAAGTACTTTAAATTATTTTTTGGAATCAGCAATGCTTTAGCCTGTAATACTCTAAGCAGTAAGGCATCATGCGCTCAGTAACAAAGGATTTTGATTTCTTTGACTTGAACACCCTCAGGCGTCTGCAGAATGTCAAGTGGTCACACTTCATCAGTAATGAGACCATTTAGCAGCACAGGAACCAGACCCAGGTTTTAGTTCCTGCCAGACAGTGGTGTCTCAACTCGTCTAGCCACCTAATTTAGTTGCCACCTGACAGAGCTTCTACAGAACTTTGCCACTTAAACCGTCCCCCATTCCTCCATTGTCGATACTGTTTACTGTGGACTAGCTATGTTGGATAGAGTGATAAAGTATTTATAACTCATTTATGACAATGTCTATAATAATATACTTCTTTCTACAGGGACTCTGTCCTTTGTGTTATTTTTTCTTGCTTGCCCTGGAGCTAAGTCCTACTGATTAAAGTATAATAAAAAAACAAAACAAATAAAAGAATCCGTCGCCACCAGATCCAGTACGTATCCAGTCCAGTCGGCACATCGGTAAAGAGACAATAAGCCCCAAAGGCTTTTTCCCAGTAATGACCTTGTCTTCTAGACAGTCATCCAGACAAGACCATGAAAACTTTGCTGCACCATGGAATAACCTGCTGGTCAGTGGAGAATTGACCCCCCGACTGAGCCTGGTTTCTCCTAAGATTTTTTCTTTATTGTATAACTGATGAAGTTTTGGTTCCTTGCCGCTGTCGCCTCTGGCTTGCTTAGTCGGGGACTCTTAATTTTATTAATTAGACATTAATTAGAGTGTTTTTAGTAAAAATTCAATATTGTCTTATTTAATATGATTTTGTAAAGCTGCTTTGACACAATTTTAATTGTTAAAAAAGCTCTAAATAAATAAAGGTGCCCTAGAAAGAAAACATACAAAATAAAATGGCATAGTGCACTTTGATGCAATGAGTCTGTAAGTTCAACTTGGCAACCAAGGTCATTATTAGGTTATTATTATTATATATAATATATTATTTTCATATATGTTATTAGGCTGAAACTTTGATTTGCAAACTAAATCAATGTCAGAATGTATATTTATATATACTGTATTCTAATTCATATTATATGTTATATAATGCATGAACATGTGAACATCCTTATGCTTTTGATATGCTCTTTAACATTTTTAAATAAATCAAATTATGACATTTTATGGGTAATTTGTATTTAAAAAATGTTTGTTAAAAATGTATTTATTTAATGCTCTTTATTGGCTACGGTTCACTATGTTTGTTAATTAGTTACAGGTTTTATAAATCTTTCCAGCAAACGCAGAAGCATGTCTCATTATTCAATTATTACAATCATCATGGCATGTCTTGTTTTAAAAGACCATCATTTGTCATATAAAGCAACATTCCTGAATAGTCTGTGTAAGCAGCTGACTGTTTCTTTACAGAGCTCTTTCCTTGCTTTGTCTGTTCCCATGGCTACGATAGGGTATGTTAGGAGTTGTGCGCTTTGCCCTGTTGACTGGTGTTTTAGACAATAGGAAAGGCAATTAGCTGTGAACTGACATGAAGAGCGCAGTGAGGGGCTGCGTTTGTAAGCCTTCGACAATTCACTTGAATTAGTTCCAGTCATATTCTATGGCGAGACTCTGACAATGGAGGTTGGCGATGTGACTTTAGCATGATTATTTAATGACCCTTTGGTGGCTTTTAGAAACATCGGTATGGTCGTAATAATGTGATACCTGCTGTGTTTATGTCTTTGTAAGGGTTAGCCGATCATATATACTGTTATATGCTAGTTTGGAAATTCTCTCCATCACTTTCTATGGAAAGAATTTACCTGAGACACTAAACTTCTCGAAAAGAATTTGATCTAAAAGCTAATAATCCTGATTTCCATGATCAGCCCTGTATTCGCTCATGTGAGATACAGATGCAAAGCCAAAACTAATATCATCTATTTAACATTTTCCTGCTGAGTGCTACGGAACCTTGTCCGCCTTTTCTAAAAAGGAATGCTCAGATGTCTGACTGACAAAAAAGTAAACGATTTTAAAAAAGCGTGTATAAGAAATGCACAAGATTCCTGATAGCATGATTAAGATGGGCTGTTTACTGACTCTAAGCTAAGAGATCACCACCGAATGAAAGAAGCGTTCGAGTGGAATTATCGCAGGGTCAGATCAGCTCCAGATGTGCATGATTTGCATTTATAAACGGCCTTGAGAGAAATGTACTTTATTATCCTGATTATCGCCATGTGGGATGAATTTGTATCCCCAGTGATTAGTTAAAAACAATCTGTTTATGGCATCATACAAAGCAACATCGTGCTCATGCTGATCATTCGCTGCATTCGGGAAAAAACATGGTGCTCGTAGCTGGGCTCATTTGTCAGTTCACGGTAAAATCCATAGAAATCAGGGGTTTTTTTTTAATACAGGCCAGCTTGTCACACTCCAAGTCTATAAAATATTTGACACAGCTTGATACTCGTGTGTTAATCCCATACTTTTTGTTAGTTCCAGAGGGTGTCTTATTGCAGCTCTCGGCCTCTTTGTGGCACGTTAGCTTAGTGACTGCTGGCTATCGTCTTGCCTTTACCTCATCGTTTAAGTTGTGACCACATGGTTGTAATTTTTATTGCCCTTTTGCTTTGAACTTAGGGATGTTAAATAAAAGAAAAATCAAAGCTTACTATGACCAACTTATACATAGGGTAGCCAAGTACACTTTCTGGTTTAAGGTCTACCAAGCTACAAGAGTGCACTGCACAGCTGGCTTTATTGAATTGTCTCAAAAATTATAAATTAGACAAAGGAACTAAAAGAATACGCTAATAATTATAAGCTTTTGAGAAAGGTAGTACCAGTTACTATGTTGGCCAAACAAACCGGAGTCTTGTCTATATTTTTCCATCAGCTCGGAAATGTAAATGATGCTGGGAAATAAGAGGGCCGTGCCTGTAATTTTCACAAATGAAATCAGGATACAATACAGGTGCTGAGAGGGGTTGGCTGAGCAATGAGCATTTGTTGTTTAGTAACCAAACTGGAATGCACACAGGGCCCATATGCTATTTATTAAGGAAAAAACTCACAATGGTCATACATTTGGGTTATGATGCCAGAGCTGGGTAGAGCAGCCAAATGTTTTACTTAAGTACAAGTACAACTAGTAAAGTACTAATAATTACTAAAGTTAAAGTATTAATGGTTAAAGTTTAGTAACTTTAAAGGATGAAGTGATAAGATTACTCAGGTAGTGAGTTAGTAGTCACTTTGGGTCTGATTGAATGAAGGGAAAATCCTGAATTCAGAAAATGAAAAACTAACAATCAATGACAGAAAATACACAGAAAAGAGGCAAAAAGCAATAAGTGAGATTTCATAGTAACTTACAGTAAGATTAAAGTTTCTTTAGTTACAGAATCACTCCCAATTATTCATTATCATAAAACTTACCGCGACATGATTTCTCAGGTTGAAGCTGAAATATCTGAACGCTAATAATTGAACTTGTTTTAGTTACAAATTATGCAGTACTCGTCATAACTGTTCATTAGTTACTAAACTAAGTACGCTTTAAAAAATGAATAGTTTTACGTACGTACTTCTCGAGATGGAACATGATGAAAACTAATTATTGAAACTACACTTTCCTAATTAACAATTACCAGTTACAAAAACAAGAACTCCGCCTTCCTTCCAGCAGAGGGAGCCATCACCGAAGTACTAACACTTTTGTAGTACTTTCGGGGACACTTCCTGTTTAGCTCCCTACTTAAGCTAGCCGCTAATTCTATCACATTGCGAAGTATTGTTTGCTCATGCGACTTACCAAGCATTTTGGTATACCTTCTCTGTCCACGGTTTTTGATCTTTGTATGACTTTTGACTATGATTCTTTGCCTAACGTTTTGGATGTCTTCGTCTGGTTTTTTGTTGGATTATTGTGTACCCAATTTTGCATGCTCTCTGACTACTCTTTTGGATTACCCCGCTTTTCTAAATAAAGTCATATCCTGCTACTTGGATCCTTTTACGACTGGTTCTTCACCACCATCAAATGTTGCAAAGTAATAGTTAATTTCTGGAATTAAAAACTAACTCGAGTCAGAGTAAAAGTAAGGCCAGTTAAACCGACTCTTTCCAACAATCTATTAAAGTAAATGTAACCAAGTAAATATAACGTTACTTACCCACCCCTGCATTCTGTAGTGATGCGCTTAAACTTAAAGTTATACATTAAGACCATTTTATAAAGCTCATGAAAGCTCCTTTTCTCTGAAAGTCTCTGAAACTATTGTGAACTTTTTCTTGAAGGAGAATAAGTGCCAGATGGGGTGCATTTAATAATGTCAATCAAACCACTGTGACTAGACGTTGGCATGTATTTTCCCCACTGTAAACAAATAATTTCAAGAAAACTTTACAATCTTGTAATTATATCAGAGAGTTTCACAGAATTTCCCTCACAGTGCTGAGGAGGTTGGTTCTTGCCGGTTAAAGCATTGACCTGCTGACCTGGTTGTGGTCAGCAGGGTGAGGTGGTTGTGAGATCCATTCCCAGAACCACCAAGCTGCACTGTTAAGGCTTTAAGCAAGGACCTTAACACTAAATGTAAGTCACTTGGGATGAAGATGTCTGCCAAATGCAGTGAATCATAAACCTGCCCCTTTCCAACTCTGAAGGCCTCTTTACTTATTCCTGTATGTGGTAAAGATGTTTTTAGGTGATACAGAGATATAAAAACATACAAATATACAAAATCTATGGAATTCCAAAAGGACTGGCATGGGAAATATGAGGATAAAGTCTCTTTTTTTTTCCTTATCAAAATGAGAGCATTTTGTTTCTCAATCATTTTCCAGATGTTCCTTTGTCCTATGATTAACCTTTCTAAACTGCAACTAGTTGCGTAAAATAAAAGAAACTGTTCTGCTTCATCATCCATTACATGTAGGTTGATGGTTGTTATTACTTGGCATGTAGGGGATGCTGGTACTCACCATGGACTCAAATGGCTCGGTTTCAAAGACAGAGACAGTTCGCTTATCAGAGACATTCCTAATCGTCTTCAGCGGTAGGCATCGTCCGCAGGGCAAGCTGAAAATGTTTGTTTTTATAGCGAATGTTTGTGGATATACCAGAACACGGAAGCCAGGGTAATGGCAGTTTATGTTTGTTTGTTACATTTGTTTGAATCTGAGCGTTTCAAAAGTACCTTGTTTACCAAGATGTGAAGATTTGAGATGCTTAATGTGTATTTAGCGAAAATGGTCCATGATCGTGATTTAATTTAGCTAAGTTCATGTCAGTCTTAACACTTTATGGACAAATGTTTGTGGACATCTCACCAACACGTTCACAACTGTGTCTTTCCAAAACAGCTACAAAGTTGCATGTGTGTAACTGTAAAATGTCAGTATATGTTGTAGCATCAAGATTTCCCTTCACTGGAACTAAGAGAACCAAACACTTTTCCAGTATAACAATTCCCCTGTGCACAAAACCCCTTAGCAAAATAAACACATGGTGTGTTCTGGTCGGAGTGGAAGAACTTAAGTGTCCTGTACAGAGCCCTGACTCTGACTTAACCCCACTGAACACCTTTAGGATAGACTGGAACACCGGCCATACCCCAGACTGGAACACCAACCGTACCCCAGACCTCCTCACCCAATAAGTGTACTTGTAGTGATGTAGTGAGATAGGATATTAGCTACTCTAAGTTAAAGGAAGCTGTATTACACTGAATCGAACCTTCTGGGAAATGTAGTAAGCTAATCTACAACAACTTGGCAAAAGTAGCTCATTACAGCTATTTGTTAAAATTTCATTTTTATATCGAACCAACTTCAGCCTGTGGTACCATCATAGACTTTGATATTATAATGTGTGAACAACTAAAAATCTTTTTGGTGTGAAACAAGGACTGGTTGCTGATCTAAAGACCAGGAATGCCTGGGTTCAAACCCCCCCCCCCCCCACCAGCTATTGAATTGAAGACCAGGAACACCTGGGTTCAAACCCCACCACCAACACCAGCTGTTGAATTGAAGACCAGGAACACCTGGGTTCAAACCCCGCCACCACCAGCTGTTGAATTGAACACCAGGTACACCTGGGTTCAAACCCCGCCACCACCAGCTGTTGAATTGAACACCAGGTACACCTGGGTTCAAGCCCCACCACCGGCAGGCCAACCACTGTTGGGTCCTTGAGCAAGACCCTAAACCCTTCCTGCTCCAGGGGCGCTGTATCTTAGCTGACCCTTCACTCTGACACCAACTTACTAAGATGGGATATGCAAAGAAAGAATTTCACTGTGCTGTTAAAAAAGTATATGTAACAAAATAAAGACATTTAGATTTTACAAAATGACATTCAGTGTCTGCGGAATGGCTTTTGAGTCTGGATTTAAAGATGGCTACTGATTTAACATATCTTATTTCTCCTGGTAGATAGTAGTATGATTCTTTCTTTTGTAATGAATTCCACAGTCTGAAACCAAGTAAAAGCAGCAGTTTGATGCAAGCAAGCAGGAAAATCAGTACCTACACTAGAAACTCCAGATCACACTGTCGAGTTTAGGGGCCTTTAAAAAAGAATGTCATGTTTGGCTCCAACCTTTAAAGGCCCAGAAACTCAGACAGCATCGCAGGTAATGTAAACTGCTTTTCTTGTCTGGTTTTAGCACCTTTGTGGAACAAGCAGTCGGCAGCACATGCACAAACACTCTCTACAAAGTATACGTGTGGGAAATATCAACAAACTTTTGACTGCTTATTGGTTTCTGGAAAGGCCACCACTACTCCAGGCAATATTCCAGGCTTTTCATTGTGTCAGCGTCATTCTTCCGCCCCTCTCCATTCAGAATCTTATGACCTCAGACAACTAATCTTGTGTAATGGGCAAATACTAAGAGAAAGAGTTTGCTGAACGACTAGAAAAAAACAAGAAGAAGCATTATCATCATGCTATTTGTCAAGCGCTCGTTTCTTTTTTGAGGTACTTTTCATTTGTCCACAGGTTACAAGTGGAAGGAATAGAACCTGTTCTAGTACATTTGAAATGTAACTTGAAATGTAATTTCTGTTACGACAACATGGTGTCAAATGACATCGCATACATACTGGATTCGATATATTTCTTCTTGCTTGACTGCTATAAATGACAACAGAATTAAACGGTTCATCAGGAGTTGGTAGGATCAGTTTTACATAGGGGTCCAACAAACACTGGGTTGCCATGATATGTTGAGCTAAAAAGACTTTTTTTTTTTCACTCTTTGGTTTCCCAGCAGTTTTTCCTCACAAATGATCTGAATGTTGGATTAAAAATTTTAACTTCCAGAATATATCAGCATATACAGTACAATTTTAGATAAAAATGTGAAATCCAGGACTCAGGCTCAGTTCAAAAATACATACTACTTAAGTAGGTACTATATTTAATGAAGTTCTTGACAGTTAAAAAAGTACATTCTATATAGTAGGTTTACAGGTAGTATGAATGAAGTTCGGACGTACTACATCCACCATGTTGATATTGACGTGACAGATAAAGCGCAAATTTAAAGGTGGATTGTGTTTAACTTCTTCAGGGTCACGGGGATCTGCTGGAGTCACGGGGATCCCAGCCGTCTCTGAAAGGGCGAAAGGCAGGAGGGAAACACCCTGGACAGGTAGCCAGTCCATCACAGGGCCACTTATCACTTATACACTTATCAGAGTAAACCCACGCAAGCACCCTGCCTGGGAATCATTTTTTCCTTTAAGTACTTAAATCACTTGAGTAGTACCGTGTCTGCTCTTTCTGTCACCTTATGGAATACTAAAATGTACATCTTATGCATACTTCCATATCCGGAAGAGGTTAATAGGACTGGGAACTTCTTGCGTACTGTATTTTGCATACTAAGCATTTAGACATACTAGTCGTCTCGCATACTCAGTTTTGAACAATATATAGTAAGTGGTGGCTCATGGTTCAGGTGTTGAACTGCCAACCTGAAGATTGTGGGTTTAATGCCAACGTGAAGATTGTGGGTTTGATTCCCAGCTCCACCAAGCCACCACTGTTGGGCCTCTGAGCAAGGCCCTTAACCCCCAATTGCTCAGTTGTATAAATGAGATAAATGTTAGTCGCTCTGGATAAGGACATCTGCCAATTGCCCTTAATGTAAATATAGTATAGAAATATGTGAGTTCAGGCGGAACCAAAGGCTTTAGTTAACATTCTATAAGTTACTTTAAGTAGAACCTATTTGGAGGTCCATAAAAGCTTTTATATTGGAGTGTGTAAGCGGAGGGAAGTGAACATTTTTTAATTCGTTCTCAAAGCATTTTATAATCACTCCGGAATTTCATTTCCCAGCTTCTCACTTACTCCTCGCTCCATGTTCACTTTATGGAAAAATGTTTGCCTTATTAACACTCCACTAAATATTTTATTATAAATAGACAGTATTGAAGGAAATTCATCTTTCGCTGTGTTTTGTCAGTGCTGTTCTAAAACATACAGTATGAATTAGTTTATGCTCTATGCAGTCGCATTATAGGCCGTTAACATGAGTTGAGATCATGATGAAGCGTTAGTGCAGAAAACCACAACTTTCCAACTTGGAACCTGCTTCAGACTCTGGGCAAAATCACACAGCTTCAGTCCCACTCCGCTCATATACTCTGGAGTGTAGATACAAAATAATCATTTCAAAATCTTTGAAAAAAAATAAAAAACACAGGGTTCTTCAGTTTTTCTCTCTTGGAAAAACTCTCAAAAGTTCTACCACACAGGACGACATTTTACAGATAGATTACTTTTAGATCATTTTAGATCATTTTGGATAATTAGAACCCTAATTATTTTAAGAACCTTTGTAGAACCATTAATTAAAAGTGTAGTGTTAAATACTGTAGCAAGGGGGGAATGAAGTTAGGCCATCACCACTAATTATTTTATGGGCGATGGTAGCTTAAGTGTCTAAAGCTCTGGATTGTTAATTAAATTTGAACATTAATACTTTTACTGTTACTCGAATTATTCATTTTATAAGTAGTTTTACTTTTACTTAAGTAAAAAAAAAAAAAGTCTAGGAGAAATGTTGTTCCATGATGTTTGTCCTGTTCCCGTGTCAGTGTTGTTGAGAACATCAGCGCAAGTTAAATCACTGCAACATCTGTGGTTTGTAGGTTATTGGAGACCTCAAAGGCTTCTGCCAGAATCTCACAGCGCTTTTACTAGTTTACTGGGTGTGTGATCGAGATCAGTCTGCGAGTAAACGCATGTGTTCTGAGCTCACACCGCGCTGTCTTTACTCAGAGCGAATAATGGTCTGTGCGGTGCAGTTCAAACGAGTCTCGCTCTTCCACTTGCGGCGCGTTTAGAAATTCGTGTGTGCTTAAATTCTGACTGCATATTAATTATTAAATGGTTGTCACTTACAGGTTACTGCTACATCTGGGGAAGTGGTGGTTTAGTGATTAAGGTGTTGGACTGATACCTGGAAGATCGGGGTTCGATTCCTAATACCAACAAGTTGCCACTGCTGGGCCCCCGAGCAAGGCCCTTAACCCTAATTGCTCAGTTGTTTAAAAGAAATAAATGTAAGTCGCTCTGGATAAGGAGGGCTGGGAAAATGCTGCAAAATGTAATGTACAAGAATGTAAATTAACATTTTGTGCTGTCATTTGTGTTGAGAAACTGCGTGATTTGTAATTTTCATTTGCCGGACAACATATAATGCATCTAAATAAATAAGACATAAATAAATAAGACAATGCATCTAAATAAATAAGACAGATTGTCCAAAGTCCAAAGGCCAGACTGGCCTAAAGACACCACCATTTTAATAGATACATTTTGGACAGTTAAACTCTAAACCTGAAAAAAAAAGCAAATCTGTTATTCTAACATAAATGCATGTTGTGTTTTTACCGTAAGTTTAGTTAAAAATCATTAATGCAGATATCATCTTTTTTTTGTTTTGTTTTTTTCATTATGACTGGCATTTGCTTTCGTTCGTTTGCATTTTTCAGGCTAGAAATGTTGCAACCTTAAAGAAACAGTAAAACAGGAAAAACTGTATTAAATACTAGTTCTTCTTATAATAAATGAACAAAAACAGCTAAAGGTCCAAATCTCACAATTACATTTTTTTAATGTCACGAGAGGAAGCAGAATGCTTCCACATAAACCTAGCCTAAATCATGGTCACAGCATGAACTGTCAGTGCGGAGCTTTTCTCTAAAGGTCAACATTTTATTCCTTTTTGTTCTCTCCTGCTGCATCACATGACTGTGTAATAAAACTCGAACCATCACAAATATTCAGCATATTATGTACATTTCTGGCACTTATTCAAAGCTACATACTTTTTTTTCATCAATCTGAGCGCTTAAAGGCATTGCTTAGATGTCTACTGGTGACAGCTTGGTGGTTTTGGGACTTGAACCCATGATATTCTGATTAACCGGCTAATACCTTAACCCCTGGGCTACCATTTCCCCCATATTTTCTGTGAGGTAACATGCTTTTGACAAAGAAAGCATTGGAAGTGGTAGCGCAGTGCTTAAGGTGTTGGACTGCTAATTAAAAGATGGGGGATTGATTCCCAGCACCAGCAGTGGGAACTACTGGGCCCCTGGGCAAGGCCCTTAACCCACAACTGCTCAGTTGTATGAAAGAGATAAATGTAATTTGCTCTGGATAAGGGCGTCTGCCAAATGGTGTAAATGTAAGGTCCTGCCGTTATTAGGATCATAATACACTACAAAACCTATGTTGTACAAATGTGTGTGTTTTTGTATTGTGTATGTTTTTTTATATAAAAATACAAATGAATTTTAATCTAATTCCCTGTGACACTTAAACATTGTGGAAAAGATTTCTGCCAATTGGTAGACACCTTTATTTAGAACAATTCACACTTTTTTGCGTTTTTTTTCAGGGGCCAAGCAGTGGCAGTTTGGTGGTGCTGGGGATTGAGTCCATGATTACATTTACATTTACAGGATTAGGCGGATGGTGTTATCCAGGGCGACTCGGGGGCCCAGGTGTGGTGGCTTGGTGGGGCTGGGAATTGAACCCTGGTACTCAAGTTGTTAGTCCAACAACTTAACCACTGCACTACCACTTCCCCCTGCCCCCCCCCATCACTTGATTAACAGTCCAACATCTTAACAACTGAATTACTACCTCCCGCAAGATACTTTAAATTAAAAATATAGGCTTGTCTATTTTGATTAATTAGTAGTTTGTCCAAATGTTTCCAATAATTGTCTTTAAAACACTTTATGCATCAAATGTCCTCTCATCTGTGACAGAATCTTGTAATAGTAACACTGCTGCAGTCCACAACAACTGAAACTGAGAAGAAGTTTCTCCCGGTTACAACACAACGATTCGATGTTTTTCTTCAGGGGCCTGTTATGTTATCCTACAACACACATTTGAAAATTTCTTCATTGTTGTATTTAGTAAAAGTTGAGTCACCCAGGGCAGCTGACATGTCCCTTTCACGCTTTTTCCCCTGATGTGAACGGAATGCAAACATCTGAAGGCGGGTATCAGGGAGACGGCACACGCGATGTTTGAAAAGGTTGAGTTTCGTGTTTTGAAATATTTAAGACTTACAGAGCGCATATTTGTATCTGCCCCTGACGGAGCTTGATGTTTTGCCTTGTTGTATGGCAGACACCCCCTGTTGTTTCTTTCCTTTTCCTCCTGGAGCAATTGCCAATGTGGTGCAACTCATTTGGCAGCATTCCTCTTACCTTTTAAAAAGAGGCCATGGCAGCAAACGCATAGGCATGTAAAAACAAACTCTCAGGGACAGGTTAATAGCACCCAGAGTCCACATTAGAGGAAGAGAGGAGGGGTATGATGCCCTTAGGGCTGGAAGTCAAGGTAACGCAGACTAACCAAGATTCTACCTTACCGTTAGCCGCAATTATGACCTACGCCACTTTTATGCCCGAGGAAGTCATGGTACATGATGGCGGTATACAGAGATCTGCACTTTACCTAGGAATAATACCGTCATTGTGCAAAACCGTGTCAAAATTGGTAATAATCACACCTATTAAAATAAAGGTTTTGAGTCGAAGCCAAGATGACATTTAGCCTTGTGCATTGTCATCTCCCTGCGTAACTGAACTAGGGGGAGAAAATGGCTCTATTTTTTTTTTTTTTCTATTCGATAAGTCCTCCACAGCGCAAATAAAAAGAAGAATGTGACACCATAAAAGTAATGATTTTCGGAACAAAATAACGATACAGACAGATGTTATTACTCCAAATTGTGCTGCAGACATTTCATTAAACTTTCCTTTACCTCCAAAGTGCAAACACGGCCTTTGCTCCCTCGAGGACACATTAAAAATCCCTCCACGTCATTAGGTGTTTGTTTAAATCCAAAATATTCCATTTATTAAACCTCTTAAATGAGATGGAAATGTGAACTGTAGAATAACATTGTAAATGAGGCTTGTGACTTAATTAGTGAAGTGATGTTCGCCTGGAGGCACACGCTGAATGAATGATTTAACGGCCAGCATGGAAGTCTGCCTGGGTGCATTTTTTCTCACTGCTAATTCATTTCAACGGGCTATGTCACAGGAGAGAGAGTGAGAGAGAAAATAGATAGCAGTTTGTTACTTTTCATACATCCGGGGGAAAACTCGGAATTGAACGGAATTGTGGCGATTGCTCATTTTGTAAACCTGCACATGATTAAACTCTGGAGAGACAGCAATTCATATTCATTGAACAAAATGAACGAATTCGACATTTTTCACATACAGCACCTGGCCACTAAGAGCTGCAACGTGTTTGCATAATGACTGCCGCCTGTTTAACCCTTTAAACCTGTCTGCAGGTCCAGACCTACATTCTGCAAGCTTATAAGTACATACCTTTTGAATACTAGGGCTGTATAAAAATCTAGATAAGCTAACTATCATGATATTTTTGAAACGATAACGTATCGATATTGTTACCTTCAGTATCGATACATATTTACATTACTTTTTAAACTGAATTATGGTTACGTCGTGCAGTAATTAAGGTGCTAAATGGAAGATCGAAGTTCGATTCCCAGCACCACCAAGTCGCCACTGTTGGGCCCCTGAGCAAGGCCCCTAACCTTTAATTGCTCGGTCGTATAAAAGAGATAAATGTAGTCGCTCTGGATAAGAACGTCTGCCAAATGCTGTAAATGTAATTCAAATGTCAAACGACTGCCTCCACCGCTCCTGTAGTCGCTGGCACATACAGCCATTGTCTGAAAAGCAAGCATGGGGGAAAAAATAAGGGCGCCTTCTGCTTTTTTATACATTTTGTTTTACATATACGATGTAATAAATTGTGATATATTGTGTCGGGACCCACGTATAATGATATGGACCGTATCGTGAGGCCCTTACTAATACACAGCTCTACTGAATACCTACCCTGAATACCTGAGCGTAAGACAAATAGCTAAATTTTTGGCTAAACCAACTAAATAAATGTAAATCCACCCAAAACTGAAGATTGAAACATATCAAACTTCAAGACGTCAGACAGTGCGTCCGCGCAAGGAATGTCAGGAATGGCTTGGGTTTTGACAGCAAACAGCATTAAACAGACTTACAAAGAGAAGAACTAATCTCTGTTTAAACATCCTCCTGACACCGGCCTCTGACGTCCTTCTGCAGAAAAGAAACACTACCTGTTGACATTGTGTGTGTGGCAGACATTTTTATGTCAGAGATTCGCCTGCTTTTTTTTCTCTTCACCCTGCAAACTCGAAATGGTTTGGTATATTTCTGCTTTCTATTGTCTGGTTCTGTCTACATTCTGTTCCTGTGACAAATAGTGGGAAGATGGTGGGTATACAGTGGTGTGAGGTCTACGTTAAAGAAATAGACACAGGCTCAAGTTCAGGGAGCTGAAATCTAAGTGAAACAATCTGTTTTTACTAAGAAAACATCATGAGGCCTACAACTGCAAATGTTTGCATATGCTGGCAAGAAAAAGTGTTAGGTTTATATATACAATGGAGAAAGTCATCACTGCACGTGACCTGTTACTTATAGTGCAAAACATTAAAGGATGCACAACAAAAGCCCTGGTCAGACTGCATAAAAAGTTTGTAGTGATTGAACCTAGTGATACACTTTATTGCCAAAAGTTTGTGAACCATCAAAAATATGTCATTTTGAAACATCCAGATTTACTCCCCATTTTGGTGTCAGATTAAGCTTCACTCCTCTGGAAAGGCTTTTCACTACGGTTTAGACAAATGTATTGGGCCACCTGACCATCACATCCAAATGTGTTTCATCGAGAATCCTATTCCAGATTTTGTCTTACTTTTCCTTTACACTTTGAAAGACTTTCACTAGATTGTATTGCGTGACTGGGAAACATTAGTGAGATCAGACACTAATGATGAGTGAGGAGGTCTGGTCTGCAGTCGGTGTTCCACTTCATCCCAAAGGTGTTCAGGGCAGTTGGGGTCAGATTGCAGTCCCAAGTTCTTTCACAGAAATCTTAACACACCATGCACAGGGGCATTGTCATGTTGGAACAGTGTTTAAGCCTTTCAGTAAAGTGAAATCTATGCTACAACATATAAAGACATTCTACTGTGTGCTTTAAACTTTGTGGCGGTTTGAGTAGGACGCTCTTCTAGATGTGCTGGCCAGGTGCAACAATGTTTGCTACAATAAATACAAGTATACAAGTATAGCTACAAGATACAAGGACAATCTCGACAACAAAGGCCTACAAAGTGTTTATAATAAGAAATAAGGAAGTCTTGCAATAAAATAAAGTACCAATCACATACTGAACATTTGCTTGCTCTGTGCAGATCCTTCATACTTTATAATTACAAATAAGTTCAGTCCTATTTCATTTTCAATTACAGACTTTATCCAGCAACACTAATTAACGAACAAGCTGTGTGCTATCCCGTCTGTGTGTTTTGATGATTTTAACCGATGGTGCAGAACAATAGTATCAGACAAATGTGTAATCATCAGTCAAGGTTATTTCAATACATCTAAACTCGCCAGCTGCAAAGGTCTGAACAAAGCCCAGTGTTTTGCATGTGGAGAACCTTCCATCCCGATGTGGTCAGAAAAAACTTGAACAAGGGGAATACGACCATCAGTGCATAATGACTGCCCTTTTTCCATTAACCGCACAATTTTCTTTCTCTGTTACCTGAAATTTTATGCTAAGATTTATTTTCCATTGTATAAGTAAAAGATGTGTGTCGTTATTTCTTAACATGGTCTGCATGATTTATTCAGTAATTACACAATCAAATTGTTTACGTAGGCTTTTTTCTTTGATGAAATAATTCACTGGAAACGCTAGGAAACCACAACTATTATTGCCGACATGCATGAAGACAAACACACTCTCACACTCTGTATTTTTTTTTCGTTTTTGGTTTACGCACTTTGAGCAAGATAGATAGTGAGAATAAAATTTTCACTTACTATCTTAATTGAGTCCCCAGCGAATTTAAGGAACTGGCTGGAGTTATCTGGAATGCACTGTGAAGCTTGTTGCATAATGCTTTGCCACACAGGAATTCGGCTCTACGAGGCACTGAGGATATGTACTGACCTTCCGGGCTGCTTCACCCCAGGCAGCTGGGCTGCTTCACGCTGTTACACCGCACACTTATTTGAGCCAAAGGTAAAGAAACTCCAGCTCATTAGGAGGGAGATCAAAGCCTTTATGCACACTCACTACTCTTTCCTAACTTCTCGGCTTGCTGTGACAAACTGTTCGAATCAAGTATTTTAGAGTTCAACCGCAAGAAATTTAACAAGATATTTATGAGTGTAGACAACCGGGCAGGTCGATGGCACCTTCGGCTGACCTCGAAGAGACTTGGCTCAGTGGGGTCTCACAGCTGGCGCAATGAAGTGGCTCAGCCCCAGCAGTGAAGGGGGAAGGCAGTCATCAGCAAGGCCTGCTGCATTCCTCAGCACACCCCAGCCAATGTCAACAGCTGCGGGCAGAGCCAAGCCCCTGCTGCTGCTCACCTTGCCCGGCAGCTTGATCGCATGCTGACAGTGAAACTCTCCTGGTGTGAAAGGCCATGCTGTGGCTAAAACGTCCACCAATCAGCACACGTTCCACTTAAATTTAAGACAGGATCGGAGGCAGTGGTAGTTAAAGCAGGTATAGTGGCCTGGTGGACAAAACTGAACAAATGAAAATAAGTATGCTGGGCCAACCAAATATTCAAGATTGCCTCTTCAATAGCCAGGATTTGTCCACAGATCCAGACTTGCATTCCTTAGTCCTGTAATTACATACCTTTTATATAACTTTCACTGTAGTCGCTGAATAATTCATCCACATTACTGAATAATACAATGTACAATGAATAACTGAATAATATGCCAGGAAGTTGGGGGGGGGGGGGTTTAACCCTTTATACGCTTTGATTCCTATTCAGTTATTCAATGAAACGTAAAAGAAAAGGTATGTAGTAATGAGAATGCAATGAAAGCCTGGACATGCAGACATTTCTAAAATTTTTATAGCAACATCAACATAGATTTCCACGCGCAAATTCCCATCAATTTAAATCCATATAAAAGATGGTGCATAAGTTAAGCACATGATTTCAGATGGAGTTTTGGGTCATGACACTTTTTTTTTTTTTTTTTAGAAATTCACAATTATAAAATTGTTCCGAGAATCCGATCACATGGATGTATTGCTTGTTTTTATTTCTATAAATTTTAACAGGTGGGACGTCTGTGTGGAATTGTCATCCCAGTCACAAGTCAACATTCATCTGGATGCCTGATGTCACTCATCTTTTCACAATGAATGATTTCATTCCCAACAGAAGGTCAAATACGGCAAATCTGGCCTGTAAACCTCAAAAAAATTCATTGTACAGATAATTGAAAATATTTGACTGCACTTTACAGCCAAGACCGGCTTTAGCCAATATCATCCCTGTCACGGACAAGAAACTCAAGACGCCCCATAATCAATACGAATTTCACATCTCTATGGACAAGTACATTCCTTCCGAGAAACAGGATCCGTTATATTAGCCACCATGGAGCCAAACAAGGGGGACAGATACATTCATCAAAAAGTGAGCTGAGGACATTTTTCTTATGTTTTACTCACTTCCTGCTCTATAAAACACTGATTGTCTGATACAAGTCTACTGATGAGTCACATTTGTTACTACGTTTCCGTTCTCTTGAACAGGAATCCGACATGCTACGACCGGCCACACGGCACCCCAAGATACCGATGAGACAAGCGTCAAAACCAAAGCTTATGATATTCAGTCACTGGGCTTATTGCAGACACTACAAATGGAAGCAGATGTTGGACTACAGAGGCGTTGGTGACCTGAGCTAGCCGAGCACAGCCACTTTCAACCCCGTCTTTTCCCTCCATCTTTTCCAGGATACTCTTCCCTTCAATCCATCATAAAACCATCAAAGTATAAAGTAATGCAGGGGAAGAAATGCAGCGTTTCCTGCGCAGCCAAGTCTCAGTCTACATCGTCTTGTTTCCAGGTGCAGGTTGCACAGACGTCTCCAAACATCTTACAGCGAGCCTTTCAGTGGGCGGATGGGGGAGGACATGCCTCGCGTGCGTGTATGGGATGAAGGACATTTTTTCCACTAAAATGCGTGCAGACCACAGCACAACTTTTAACATCCATCATTTGAACAAGCCCTTGTTCCACTGAATGATTCTACAGCTGTGACTCTGCAGGACAATTACCCATATAATCCGTTGCGATATTATATTCATCATGAATCACTTTGAGCTGGGTTTCAAAATCAAAGCAAGAAATAGCAGCTCATGGGTTGTGCGTTTGTGTTACAGCCAATGGGTTCGAAACAAATTCCTGTTTTATCTGTGGCTAGCAGTTATCATGCAAGGAAATCCACTATCGGGACAGAGTCATGCTTTTCATGGAACAAGACACGGCTCCTACCCTCAGGGGAAATTCTAAGGTACTAAAGAGCACATGAGCCAGTCTTTAGCAATGAATAATAATACTTATAAAGAAAGAGAGGATCAACAGTGGCAAGAGTTCTCAATTTTCTGTTCATTTGAGGTGGTGGCTCAGTAATTAACGTGATAGACTGCTAACTGGAAAGATTGTCGGTTTGATACCCAGCATCACCAAGTTACCACTGTTGGGCCCTTGACTTCCCTTTGTTCAGTTGTCCAAATGTAAGATGCTTCAACCAGCCAAAGCCATACAACCAAGGAATTTAGGATTGTTCTAAAGGACCACAGACTTTGGGGGCCCCCAGATTTGTTTTAGTAGTAGTAACAGGTAAGGGGCCCGACTTCATATTCATATTCATATTCTTCAGAAATTCCTAACTACAAATAACAGTCAGTTTAACTAACTGGCAAAAAAAATAATCTTAAATTAAACATTATAGTAAGAAATGGAAGCAATGATTTATAAAAAAAACCCAAAGACACAGCGAATGTTGCTTCTGATGCTGACATAGTACATCGAAAACAGAGCACCAGCTCCATCTAGTGCTTCTCTATGATAAAAAAAACCATCATGTTGTCTTTCCTCTCATTCTGCTCCACTCACATTCTTTCTTAACTCCCACTATATTTCGTCTTGCGGATGTACTTGCTTTGTATCCAGCATCTGTAAGATCTGCTAAACGCATGCTCTCCCAGACACACCATTGCTTTTATTCTAACCCCGCCATCTCTACATTATTATGTCCGACTAGCTAATTTGTGTTTTATTTAAATATTCTTTGGTATTTGGACAGTCTTTCCTTGCACATGTTACATTAATGTGAATAATAGAAAATAGCCTTTAATGCTAATTACCTCCTTCTCACTGGAGGTGCATTAGACCTCCCTGGTGACAAAACATCTCCATAGTAACTGGCACCTGGGTTAGCCATGGTGATGTGGAGAATGATAATTATGCTTTATCCTGTATTCAACAATTCTGTGGATATAGACGCAGATTTTAAAAGAACCTGCAAACTTCAACATAGTTTTAAAACACTTTTAAAACACTTTTTTTTGTGTACAATATGAAGCAACTAATAATTCAGGAGTCACATATCAGAGTAACTTATGGGATAGACAATGTTTTCACACAACAGTTAATTTTTAAATAACCCTACGTTATATCAGGCTTTGCACGCAATATCCTAAACCTTGTCACAAAAAAACGGTGCTGGCAATACAGCAGCTACTGTGATTTACAAGCCTGATTTAATTTTGGTCAGCAAATGCAATTGATGCAAGATGGCTCTTCTGGACAGTTCTGTGAAAGGGCTGTTGTTGCACTGGAGTCTGGTCTATGTCTGAGTGGGTGTATGGACAATTATAATTCCTGCTCCCACGCGAAGGCAAGCAAAATCAAACACACACACACACACACACACATATATATATATAGAGGTAGCGAAACAGCACTGAATGCATTAAGCAATACAGTAGAGCAGATTTTTATTTTTAATTATTTAGCTTTTTTATATATATTCAGCAAAAACACTCACAAGATGCACAAAAGATCTCATGCAGCTGAGATTTATTGTGCCCCTAATTGAAATGATACACCCCTGTTTCAATGTGCCCTGTATTACAGATATGTATGGTTTAAAAAAAAAAAAAAAAAAACTAGGATGGGTTTTATTCCCAAAACAGTGTTTATTTATTATGGGCTTTCAACCGTCTATTACAAACAAGCAGCAGATTTAATTTCATTATTATTAGAAAAAAAATAAATAAAAAAAAAATCACCAAACTTTAAATAAAAGCACTGCAATCAACAGGGACGCACCAACCCGTAGTGCCACCAGTTTCTGTACACTGGGATCAGAACTTAACTTTATTTGTCAGTCTGGGCCAATGATATATTTTATGGCATGATGATTTTTCGTTACACTGGATTGGACAATACACAGGATTTATATGCATCTTGCAAAACCTGGCAACAGAAGCTCACAAAAACGTGACTTAACGGTTGACATTAGCGATCATCTAAGGCTACTGAGCGCATATTGAGATCACATAAAAAATATTGAGAAAAAAAAACAAACAAAACTAGTGCATCGCTAACAACTTGATACAAACTAAAGCAAAAACAAACGTGTTTTTTTTTTTTTTTTACCATATCGGATGACTAGGAAGTGTAAAAACACCCAGGCCCTCCCAACAAAAACAGAAGATGATTATAATTTTTTTATTGCTTCGTCAATGTCCATCATTTGTTCCTTCAGCTGGTTCCACTGCTCCGGGTTCAGTGAGATACCTGAGAGCGATTCAGTACAATTAATGACATGAGCTAAACAGACGTTACACTGATAAAGAAGTTCACACTGCCCAATTTTAAAGTCGTTGAATCGCCGTTATAGGACTATTTGGGCGACATGCAATTGCTGCAGTGTAAACATTTAAAATGGAGAACAGAAGGTTCGAAACTGCACAACTTCACAATAATAATAAATCGCTAACTACATATTACAATTAAACCTAAACAAAAAGTCAAACAAATAACGCAAGATAACACACATGTGGGATCAGAGTCTTAGAACCGAATCCTTTGCTGGCTGATATTTTGGTCTGTAACTTCTCCTTAAACTTTTAGCTGCCCGGTATCTTACGCTCTTGTTGGCTGTAGTTCATTGCTGAGATATTTGTTTTTTAGTCAGAACTCATTTCACAGCAGAATTTTGACGCAAAGACAGGACCAGATATTTACCATGCTAAATATTTCACAGATGTCCGTGCTGTGTTGGCAACTCCTTCTGATCGTGTCTTTAATAATTAACACTGCTTGATTGTCACTCGCGTGACCGAGCACAGATGTGCCTTCAATTTCGGGCATTTCTAAGGCGTTTTGCTAAACCTGTCGAGGAGCAAAAATCAGGGCTAAAATTGTGCAGTGTAAACAGACTTAATGATAATTTCACATATACCTTTTTTGCCAGGTTTCATTTCCCCTGATTGGTCCATCCAGTATTCCCGAATGTCAATCAACACCTTTCCTTTAAAATCTCTGACGCTGACGTATCGCAGCTTTCCGATCTGAAACAGACAGAAACGTTCTATGACAGTATGGGCCCTGTCCAAAAATCACATACTTCTATACTATATAGTATGTGAAACTGTGTACAGTATGTGAGATGAGTAGTATATACTAATCTATAGTATGCAAAAAGATACTGGATGACCCCCAACTCCTATCAGGATTTTGAAGTATGCATTCAATGAACACTTTCCTATCCAATGAGTCCGCAGGACAGATGACTAGTCATAAGCTTCTTCTTCTCCTTTTGGCTTTTCCCTTTTAGGGGGTCGCCACAGTGAATCATCTGTCTCCACCTAACACTATTCTCTACATCCTCTTCACTCACACCCACTTCATGTCCTCGTTTATCGCATCCATATACCTCCTCATATAGATGATTAGTCTTAAGCGGAAGTAAAAAATCTTTCAACAAAACATTGCTTGAAATTTAATAGCACTAACTAAGGGCATATTAATTATACTGCTTGATTTGTAAATGCTGGGCAGACCACATATAATCATCTATTTCGAGCCCAGATAATTAGAGAGGGTGGCATCAGGAAGGGCATTCGGTGTAACACACTTCCTTGAATGGAACACTTTAAGGTTCTGGGCTTCGTGCATGTTACCCCTGATTCTAAAAAAAGGTTCGATGATGTGCTTATGTAGAAAAAAAAAAAAAAAGATGATCCAAACCTGGAACATGTTGTCACCCGCATTGTTATCACTCTTGGATGAGCCGCTCGGTTTGGAACTCTCTCCCCCTTTCTGTTTTTTGGTGGGTTTCTCCTCTTTGCTTGTCTTCTTCCTTTTGGCCTGAGACACATTGAAAAATTTAGCACATACAGTGTATAAATTTCATCACGTTGCAATGCAAGTTAAGTTTTGCATTAACTAAACTTAACTGTCATAAGCTTGTATGAACGCCCGGCAGACGTAATCGTTCCAGAATAATAATAAGAATAGTGAAACGTGTGATTTGAAAGAACGGTTCTACCTTTGTTTCAGCTTCACTGTCCGAGTCGCTGGCTGACGACGAGGACAACACCTCTTTTGATTTCGGCATGCTGGGGAAGACAAATGGGAGGCCGTTACAGTCATCTGTTAGCCAACACTGCCCCCAAATGGTTAATCAAGAAAACCTAACATTAAACTGTTTCGAATGGTTATAATCCCAGCATCAGTGCAGATCAAATAAATTTCCTCTTGTCTATACAGAGCTGTTAACAATAAACTATATGGCAAAAAGTTTACAGATGCCTTTATACAGTATGTGGTTGCTACAAATTTGGACGCACACAGTTGTCTAAAATGTCTTTGTAGGTTGTAGCGCCAACTGCACCACAGACCTACTATAACTTAAATGAAACGTTCCTGATGGGCTATCAGTCGGGCACTCTTCAGTTTTGGTAGCTCAAAATGAATTTAAGTAGTCAAAAAAAAAAATTATTTAAATATTGTAAAGGAGAAAAACAATCAGGCAAAAACATCAGCAAAACACAAATAACAATCATATGTTATAATTAAATTACAAATCATCAAAAAGAACTGAACATCTTATTCCGGATATTAAGGATTTTTCGCAATTCTCTCCACTGCATGCATCTCCATCATGTTTAAGCTTGCTGCACAAGATTTCGCTTGTCAGGTGAGGATAGTAATGACTGACGGGACGAAGTCGAAGGAATTAGCGTGGAACAAATCTGGAGCGTCACTGACAAATATTGTGTAAACTCAGTTAGAGGATAACGGGGTTGGTCAGATGGTAAAAATTGATGAAACTGAGCTTAAATGAGGCTGCACAGCTTATGGATCGGATCAGAGGCCAATGTTTACCTTGAAAGAGAAAGCCCTTATAGTTTAGTGTATTTTTCATTGTTACAAGCTTCTCCGCCATGACACTTCAGCACCACTGACTGGACCAGGCAGCGCCACGTGACCCTATGTTGTGAAAGGGGGGAGGATTATATATATGTATATACTTCGCATATATATAATATATGATATACTATGTATATATCGCACAAAACAACTGACATTAAAAAAATAATAACTTTGGTTTTAAGGTTTTCGATTGATCATCCAACCCTTACATGATCCATGGCTGATCTACCTTTAGTAAACATACGGCTTTAGATCTACCCATTTCTAATAAAAAAAATACTGTATATGTACAAATAACCTATCACGTTTATGACAATGTCCTTAATGTTCATTAGGTCCAAAAACTCGGATGTATGCAGATAAAGACGACTTTGTCCTAATGCCTGCCATTTTCATTATCCTTCACTGAAACGACTTCAAATTGTCCAGCGTTTACTGCCATCTGTGGATGGCTGCTCGTTGTAGGAGTCGAGCATGCATTCGTTCATACAGGGTTCGTTATTTACAACACAGAAGGTCCTTAGTAGCAACAAGGAGACTTTTGCTAAAGCAGAAAGGTGGAGTTGATGAGTTTTCAGCCAATGGTGGAGGTGGCGTGTTCATGGAATCTCACTCGGGTTCGGCGAGCACACAGGACTGAAGGATTTTTATACTATGCTAAAGTGGCTTATCGTGAAACATAAAGACCCCTGAAACTGGGCATAACGAGGTCCTTATGAAAAGGAAAGCATGGGCGTGCTAAAAAACTAACCTGCCTGCTCAATTCAGGAAAAACGCAGCGGCAAACAGGCAACAAGCGGAGGGTGTTTGGCACACACCCGAGACACGTTGTTTTAAAGATAAAGATGATAAGCAGGAAAATCAACTTTTCCTCCACATTCACAGCATTTGGTAGATGCCTTTGTCTACAGCGACTTACATTTATTTCTTTTATCCATCTGAGCACTTAAAGGCCTTGCTAAAGTGCCAAATGGTGGCAGTTTTGTGGTCCTGGAAATTAAACCAATGCTCTTCTGAGTAGTAGCCCAACACCTTAAGCACTAAGCTACCACTTCCTTTTGACAGCTTCCCTCAACTGCACTGATGTGCATCCCAAGAGGGGTTTTGTCCCACTTCTCTTTGCAGATCTAAAGTCTTCAAGGCTTCGAAACTAACGCTTGGCAACTCGAACCTTCAGCTCCCTCCACTTTAGGAGGGTCTAAAATCTAGTCTCTGACATCCTTGGACAGCTCTTCGGTCCTGACCATGGTGAAAAGTTTGCAATCTGATTGATTGCTTCTGTGGACAGGTGACTTTTATACAATTAAGGAGCTGAGATTTTTGAGAGGACTTTCAATCTCATCTCGTTACCTGTATAAAAGACACCTGGAAGCCAGAATTCTTGCTGACTGATAGGTGACCGAATACTTATTTTATTTATTAAAATGCAAATCAATTTAACACGCTTTTATAATGTGTTTTTCTGGATGTTTTTCTTGTTATTCTGTAATTCACTGATAGAATAAACCGACTATTAAATTTATAGACTGATCATTTCCTCAGTGGACAAGCGTACAAAATCAGCAAGAGATCAAAAAATATTTTTCCCCCTTGCTGTAACTGCATTTACACTATATACAGCAAAACAACCCAAGGTAGACGTACCGACCGGAAAAGGAAGTATAAATGACACAATTAATGAACTAACACGAAATTCATATAAAATAAATCGTATATATATATAGATATATATATATATATATATATATATATATATATATATATATATATATATATATATATATATATAGTGGTGCTGAGTTGCTGATCTGAAGACCAGAAACACCTGGGTTCAAGCCCCACCACCAGCAAGGGTCCTTGAGCAAGACCCTTAACCCTTCCTGCTCCAGGGGCGCTGTATCATAGCTGACCCTGCGCTCTGACCCCCAACTTACCTAAGATAGGATATGCGAAAAAAAATGCATTTCATTGGCTCTGTACACGTACCCTGCACAATGACAATGACAATAAAGTTGAAATATATATATGCTACAATTGGCATGGTGAGACCAGCTATGTATGGTTTAAAGACAGTCGGTGAGACCAGCTATGATGTATGTAGAGACATGGTTTAGAGACAGTGGTGAGACCAGCTATGATGTATGGTTTAGAGACAGTGTGGTGAGACCAGCTATGGTGTATGGTTTAGAGACAGTGGTGAGAACCAGCTATGATGTAAGGTTTAGAGACAGTGGTGAGACCAGTGAAAGCTATGATGTAAGGTTTAGAGACAGTGGTGAGACCAGCTATGATGTAGTGTAAGGTTTAGAGACAGTGGTGAGACCAGCTATGATGTAAGGTTTAGAGACAGTGGTGAGACCAGCTATGATGTATGGTTTAGAGACAGTGGTGAGACCAGCTATGATGTATGGTTTAGAGACAGTGGTGAGACCAGCTATGGTGTATGGTTTAAAGACAGTGGTGAGACCAGCTACGATGTATGGTTTAGAGTTAGTGGCGCTGAGAAAGCAGGTGGCAGAGCTGGAAGTAGCAGCGCTGAAGATGTTGAGGTTTTCTTTGGGAGAGTGACAAGGTTGGAACAAGATTAGGAACAGCATCGGGGGGGGGCGACTCATGTTAGATGTTTTGGGGAAAAAGTCAGGGTAGCCAGATTGAGGTGGTTTGGACATGTCCAGAGGAGGGATAGTGAATAAATTGGTAGGAATATGTTAGAAATGAAGCTACCAGGCAGAAGGCAAAGAGGAAGATCAAAGAGGAGGTATACGGATGCGATAAACGAGGATATGAAGTTAGTGGGTGTGAGTGAAGAGGATGTGGAGAACAGGGTTTAGGTGGAGACAGATGATTCGCTGTGGCGACCCCCTAAAAGGGAACAGCCGAAAGGAGAAGAAGAAGAATTGACGCCTTAAACTAATCTGAAAACACATCAGAAATCCAAGTGCTTTTTTTATGCTTACACGATTGTGGCTCATATCCAATCTGTGTCACATGAAGGAATTTTTTTTTTTTTTTTATTGCTTCATACAGGTGGTGTAAATGCAGCGAATGCTGGTCTGGGTTGCTTCAGATCGTAAAGTTTATCCCAGAGAAACACTGGTTGTGAAATCAAGAATACACCCTTAATGTAAAACCAGTTTAACACAGTACAGCCTGTTCATACCTAGCAGGAATTCAGTGTCGTTAATCTGCTCACTGGCAAGTTTTTGGGAAAAACAGGAAGCCGAGTGTTTAGACCACTTTTAACAACCCATAATGCATTGCTGCAGATTAGTGTACACATTATACACTGTAGATGCTACTCAATACACACTGGTGTTTGAGGAGAGTAGCACACCTGTCATGCAAAGCGCCTGGGTGTGGCACCAACACTTAATTCAGGCTTTGTCCAAGTGTTGGCTTAGTGGTTACAGAGTTGTACTTCTAATCAGAAGATCATTGGTTCGGATCCTAATATCACCAAGCTGCAACTGCTGAACCCTTAACTGCTTAACGGGGTAAAGAAAAAGATAAATCAGTGGCAACGACAAGAAGCTCCTGATTTTAGGGCCACCAGTGTAGAGGTGCTGTCAAGACCGTGCTACTATCAGCCAGGCATTGATATAGTTCAAAATTCAGATGGCCTGGAGTCGCAGAGGAGCCAGGGCAGCTTTTAAACACTTGGTGAAGGTTCGGGGACATACAGAGAGAGAGAGAGAGAGAGAGTCGAAAGGAGCAAGCCTGAGAAACTTCCTGTGCTGAGGACGATTGGTCATGTGGAATGATGCATCGTTGACATCTACTGTGACAGACCAGTCCTTGGATCTAATCTGAGACAGATTCTGCTCAATAGTAAGCATTTTCAGCTTCCACAGCCTGAGCTACAGCTAGCGAGTTAGCGGGTGAGAAGTGAGATAGGAAAATATCAGATTCACCTCCCTCTGCTAGCTAGACTTGCAAGCCGTACAAACTGTAGCGGCTGCCAGCCCAGCCAATGTTCTCGAACACGGCCAGGCAGGACCAAAGGCTGTCTGTGCATGCTCCGGACACAAGCATACAATGCAATGATTGCAATCGTCACCGCTCGAAATATATCACAAGCGGGTAGAATACAATCTAAAGCGCTGATCGCATGATTTACTTTTCCTTATATAAATAAAGCTATCCTGCGCATTTTCCGGGACGTCTCCTGCGTGTGACATGTCACTCTTCCATCAGACTGACCTCAGATTACAGTTATTTCCGAAGGGGAACTGATTTAAAGTGTTCATATTTCTACTTCCTTTTTTTAATGTTGTTTAATGTGAATACCAAACGGTCTGATGCTCATACAGGTGAATGTATTGGGTGGGGGGAGGGGGGCACACGGGACTGTAGAATAGGCCTGATTATTTTTGTTTGCTTTAGGTTTTATTAGAGGGATAACTTTAGTCTTCTGTTTTGAAGCCATGGTTCTATTGTATCGCGATATATTGTAGTATGATGCTCTTGCCAATACACACACGGTCCTACACATTTCACAATAATTACATCATGTACGTTAATAAAATACCACAGATACTATTTTATAATGTGTAATATCACATCATGTACAATATCATACGACATGTTTTTAGTTCCTTGCACATTTTTAGTACTTTTTGTATACAGAGAGAAAATTTATATTTACATATTTCCTTCACATTTATTACTCCCGTCTCTCGCAAAATCTTTTTTTCAGGGTTTTATCTTAACAACTGGTCTGCCAAAATATTTTTATTTAAATATACAACCACATTAGTTTTTTTTTTGTTTAGTGGTTAAGGACTGCTGATGAAAAGCTTGTGGGTTCACCTCCCCGCACCACCAATCTGCCACTGCTGGGCCCCTGAGCAAGACTTTTAGATGTCTCTATTTTGTCACGTATTCTTTTTTTACAAGTTGGGATCTGAGTGCAGGGTCAGCTATGATACAGCGCCCCTGGAGCAGGAAGGGTTAAGGGTCTTGCTCAAGGACCCAACAGTGGTTGGCTTTCCGGTGGCGGGGCTCGAACCCAGGTCTTCAGAACAGCAACTTAACCATTTGAAGCACCACTGGCCCTCACCTGCGGATTTAGAGAAAATAAATAAATAAAATAAGCATAAATGGATCTTGAGGGACAACATTCTCTCTGAAGTGTAGAGTAGGGCACTAGATATAGTGTTGAAAACAGTGCACACTCATGACGTCACACAAGTGCAAGTGTAGTTTGGAATGAATGTGTATGAATCAAGGTTAACTATGGTAACAAAACAATTAGAAAAATGATTTAGACGATTAATTCTATAAATAAAGTGTAGTATTTCTACACAAGTCTAAATAGTAACATTATCTGCATCACAGGTGAATCGTATTAAGGACACATTTATGTAACAGGTATGAAGATGCTTAGCTAGCAAACTGATCATAGCACAAATGTGGGTCACGCGGCCCCGGAAATTAAAATGAAAATAACCGTTAGTCTTCCTCAAACTGAGTGACACTCAGCACACAACCGGAACTCACAGGAAGCTAATGGGTTTATTCGCTTTTAAACGCGTAGCTAACTTACGTTCGACGATGTAGTCAGTTAGCTGGCTGTTTCACTGAAGCTTTGGGAATCAACACTGAGACTGAACCGAATCCTACATACACTCACTCACTCTCTCACACTCACTCACTCACTCACTCTCTCTCTCTATCTCTCTCTCTCTCTCTCTCATACACACACAGGGCGACAGACACAGCATTGGAAAAGAAACGCCCAGTTTAGATGACGTAGACTGTTTCTGACCAATCATATCAGACGTTGGAAGCACGCTGGCAAAAATAAACGCGTTCACTGGTCCGCTATCCTAGAGAGGCAAAAACTGTATTTTTATTTTATTACGTCAATTAAATAAAGGGTTTTTTTTTTAGAAATTAAGAAATAATGTCCAAAGAACTGTGTAAAAATAGTATAAATATTTTCTGCTTTTGATTCCCAGCACCACCAAGCTACCACCGTTGGACCCTTAAGCAAGGCCCTTAACCCCCAATTACTCAGTTGTATATAAGAGATAAATCTAAGTCGCTCTGGATAAGGGCATCTTCCGAATGCTGTAAATGTTAATTTAATCTTCTTGTGTTTCTAAAGTATATGTTTTATATCTAATCTTATTTTGTTTTTAAAGTTAATTGTAACATTTATAAAAATGCATTTTAAATGTGTTTACTCTTTAATAAAGTCGAACTTAATTTTTTTCCATGATTGTGAATCTAATGTTGACTATATGCATAAATCTTTACAGGTCTTGCTTAAGGACCCAACAGTGGCAGACTGGCAGAAGTGGGGCTTGAACCCTGGTTATGCTGGTCACCCCAAATGATGACGCAGCGCCTTAACCATTTGAGCATTTCTTTTTAAGAGATTTATAGAGTATTTATATGGGGAAGTGGAAGCGCAGTGGTTGAGGTTTTGGACTGCTAATTGGAAGATCAGGGTTCAATTCCCAGCATCACCAAACTGCCACTGTTGAGCGTTAACAACTAATTGCTCAGTTGTTTAAAAAAGATAAATGTAAGTCACTCTGGATAAGGGCATCTGACGATTGCTGTAAAAGTAAATTTAAAATAAAACTGATGAGACAAACAGCCATTTCTTTTTTTTTTTTCATTTGTTTGGCAACTATTTGTCCATTTTGTTGTCTCTTTGGATTTTTTACTGGTTGGCGTGCAGTAGCATCTGTTTTATTACTATGAAACTTTCTGTAGCTAACAAATATTTAAGCTATATAACTTATAATTAAGCCTTGATGACTACAGCCATTTTATTATATATACAACTAGGAACGTATCATATACATAAAAACAAATAGGCTACTTCGAAAACTTGTCACATTTTATAAAACAACCCGAAAGTGACTTTGGAAAAAAAATGTATGTGATTAAGTAATACATCATATTCTTGTGTCATTGAATTATTACAAAAAATACAAATATTGATTAAAAAAAACTTCCTGGACATGGATAAGGTTATACAGTTTGTCTTACTCAATATAAACTCCTGAATAAAAATCCACACGACTGAATTGTGGACACTGTTGGAAGTGGTGGCTCATGGTTATGGTTTGTGGGAAGTGGTGGCTCATGGTTAAGGTGTTGGCCTACTAACCCGAAGATTGTGGGTTTGATTCCCAACTCCACCAAGTTGGGAATTGCCACTGAGCAAGGCCCTTAACCCTCAGTTGGATATGGATCACTCTGGATAAGGATGTCTGCCAAATGCTGTAAATGAATTATTAATAATTAATCAGGACTGTAAGGGTTTTTAAGAAAGATAAAATGATGTCTCATAATGTTAAAAGTTTAGAAAATCATTCTCATTCGATTAAGATTAAAATATTCCACAAATAAAAAGACGAGGGTGCGTTATCTATGTGTTTGTTTTTGGGGGGTTTTTTACAAAACTTCATTTCCCAGAATTCCTCTGCCCGCTGAGCAGATTCTTTTTCCGGTTACGAAACGGTCATATAAAGACAGCAGCGTTCGCAGTGAGAGTTCGTCAGAGAAGTGGAAGCCAATGATTCCTATATGTCCAGTGGTCTCCTTCACCTATGGTAAGGGGAAAATAATGATTAAAAACCCAACACTTAAGCGTTATACACGGCCACAGGCGGGCTGGGTGCTGTTATAACTATGTATTAACTATTTTGGGGTATTAGAAACTCCGTGTTTGTTGTAGTTATCCAGTGTAGTGACAATGCGGGCTGTCCGTGGTTGCTAAGCTAGCATTCGGCTGTTTGCTAGCTTGAGGCTAGTTAAGCTCACGTTTTAACCCCCTCGCTGTGTGTTTCTCGTTGCAGTGCCCAGCCGGCTAGGTGAAGATGCCAAAATGGCTACCGGCGGCAATTACTTTGGATTTACCCACGGTGCTGCTGCTGCGCAGTACAGGTAAGATGCTAAACGGTTTTGTTGGTGTTAACGATAAACAGGTGTAAAAAGGAAAAAAAAAATCAGCGGGCTCGTGCGCTCGTTATACCCTTTTTATCGGCATTGTTCGGTGTGGGGGAAGGGCGGAGGGGCTGTGCGCGAGCGCTCTGCGCTGTATTGCTAGCCTTATGCTTATCACAAGTCATGTAAATTCTTGTGCATATGCGATTTTTTTCAAGTAATAACGACTATTAAAGAAAAACCAAAAACAGCACGTTGTTTGTGTGAGTGTTACACCGAGGTAACGGCCATTATTCTTACGTGGAGCTATTGCGTAACGGCACTTAGAGCTGTAACATTGCATGACCTGGCGAGAACTTAAACATTTTAGAATATTCTAGTTAACTGAAACGCGATCCCTTGAGATTCGGATGAATTATTCAGCACTGGTGCCCGCGCGTGTGTGTTTACTGTAGGTCCTGGCCTATATCTGGGTTTGTTATCTAGCTGTCATCCTGCACCATTTAGCTCGGAGCTGCTTGTGTTTTTCCTCTGTATACACACACACACACACACACACACTTTATTCTTCGTCACACTGTGTTACAAACCCACCAGACGACCCGGTCACCCTGAAAATAAACCGGTGTCTATTTTTGCACGTGTTTTAACAGGCGGGTTTCAAGGACTCGCTGAATGTCAGCCGGTCGGTCCTGTTGCAGGACAGAACAAGCAGCTGCAGTGCTGCGGTGTGTCAGATCGCTTTGCTCTATATATTTACACTCGCACACTATAGTTCTTACACACTAAAGATTTATATTTGGATTAATGTCTTGTAATTACACTCGGCCACCTTGTTTTAAGCCAGAAAGATCTGATTGATTTTGAAAGATCTGAGAAGGAGCTAGTTGATTTTGAAGGATTCGTAGGAAGCAGATTGATTTGAGGGATCCGAGAGGGAGCTGGTTGATTTGAGGGATCCAGAGGGAGCCGAGAGGTTTGATTTGAGGGACCCGAAGGGACTGAAGGGAGCTGGTTTGATTTGAGGGACCCGAGGGAGTGGTTGAGAGGGAGCTGGTTGATTTGAGGGACCCGACAGGGAGCTGGTTGATTTGAGGGACCCGACAGGGAGCTGGTTGATTTGAGGGACCCGACAGGTTGATTTGTGGGACCCGAGAGGGAGCTGGTTGAGTGGTGGACTGGGGTGTGATTTTGAGGGACCCGACCAGGGAGCTGGTTGATTTGAGGGACCCGACAGGGAGCTGGTTGATTTGAGGGATCCGACAGGGAGCTGGTTGATTTGAGGGACCCGACAGGGAGCTGGTTGATTTGAGGGACCCGACAGGGAGCTGGTTGATTTGAGGGACCCGACAGGTTGGGGGAGCTGGGGATTTATATGGGGTGGCCTAGGAGGGGGTTAGTAAATAGAAATCTCATGATACTGTTTTTTTTTTTTTTTTTAACAAAAATAAAAAAAAAATTAAAATAATAGATCTGTGCATTGTTCTTTCATGTTCCCCCTTTAGATATGTGAGTGAGTTGCATGACAGGGTGCCCCCCCCACTATATTCTGGGCCACTGATTCGATTGAGTTATGGATTAAAATGATATTAGGATTCCAGTTCTTTGTAAACCGCAGCGCTAATGGATTCTTGGTTGGTCAGAATGTGTTTTTTCCGATAGCTGCACAGGATTTTTTTTTTATTGTGAATGGTGAGTACAGAAATATAATTTTAAAGAAACAGAAGTGAAACTAAAATGCTCAAGCTAAGCCTGATACACAATGTTATTGAAACCTTGAGCGTTTTAGTTTATCCATCGATTGTTATCCTTCAGGCGCGAATCATAAGAGCAGAGAGATTTTTGGTTTTGCAGATAAATGGCAAGTTATTTTACCCCTATTTTCACTCAAGAAGTCTCATCTGGTAATGGAACAATTGTTTGACTATTAACTAGCTTATTTTAGGGCTGTTCTGCGAAAATTCTATGAAAATCTTGCAGCTAAATAAATAATGTGGTGTTTGTAAAGCTAAACTCATTATGGTGCTGTAGTAGTGAATAATAGAGAGTGAATACTTTTCCAACACTTTTTTTAGAAAATAATAAATGTATAGGTTAACTGTACATCTGCCTTGCGTCTGGCTGCATCACATCATCCGGTTAACAATTACCACCCCCTAGTCCCAGGGCAAATCTAAATTATTTCTGAAAGCACGATGGTTATACTTAATATTTTGTGTACTTTACATTGCAAAACAAGTAACTTGATAGGCTTTTGTTCCATCATGTCACACACACGGCGAGTAGCACCATGTGTGTAAACACTAGCAAACCCGCAACAATGTCATGGTGAATTGGACACTTTAGTTTCTTGGCTTGTTTGCATCTGCTTTCCCCAATTTAAAACCCAAGGTTAAATTTATCTATAAATGTAATTACGATGTATATAATCAGGTTATGCTTTTCTATCGCATACAGACATTCCTTATCCTACGAATCTACCTAGAAATTTTCTAAAACTGCTGAGGAGCCGCAGAAGTTGGAGCACAAAAGCCAAAAAAATGAGAATCATGACTCATGTATGCGACGTGCAGCCTTTATTGTTGTTTTATTTGTTTTTGTTTTGGGATTTGTGAAAACAGCTGTGACCCGGAGACAGCTGACTGTTTTTATATGTGAAAAATAAACAGGCTGTAATTTCTACTCCATTCTTTGTTTTAATTATGGCTTTTAAGATGTCTAAGTGCTTGTAAGATGTTTACGAGTCTTTGCTTATTATTTGCATAGCTGTAGATTTTACCATTGAGAGGCTAGAAATAGCTCTTCACCCTTCTTTTGCTGTGTATTTGCTCGTGTTCTTATAGTTGAGCGCTATTGCTAGTGTACATTGTTGCTGGATATGGCTTTAAATGAAATTTTGTCGTATTGTAAAATGTAATTTTAACAGCGTTTAGGGGCTACTTGAGGGTAAAGGGGTTTCTATTTGCTTATTTATGTATTTATGCTTTATGTAAATCCAACTTAGCCACCATTTAATGTGTTTTATTCTAATAAATAAATAAATAAAATGTAATATTGGATAAGATTCAACTTTGTCATTGTGCCAGGTACATGTACAAAGCCAATGAAATGCAGTCAGCATCTAACCAGAAGTGCATAAGTGGATTATTTACAATAAATAGCAGTGTAATAAATAAGGGTAAGAGGTTGTTAATTACAGAGTAAATAATGTACAGAAGGTGCGGTAGTGAGAGTATATATGGTATCTATAATGGAATATATATTTTAATGCTGTTATAGCTGTGCAAAGAATGACATAATGGATATATACATACAAGCGTTTGTATGATACAGTAAATACAGAGTAAATATGGATAGAATATACAGGAGTGTAAGGATAGATAGTTATAGATGTATAATACAGTAAATATGGGTGGAATATACAGGAGTGTAAGGATAGATAGTTATAGATGTATAATACAGTAAATACAGAGTAAATATGGGTGGAATATACAGGAGTGTAGTAAGGATAGATAGTGGAATATAGATGTATAATAGTTAGTAATGCAGTAATACAGAGTAAATATGGATAGAATATACAGGAGTGTAAGGATAGATAGTTATAGATGTATAATACAGTAAATACAGAGTAAATATGGGTGGAATATACAGGAGTGTAAGGATAGTTATAGATGTATAATACAGTAAATACAGAGTAAATATGGGTGGAATATACAGGAGTGTAAGGATAGATGGTTATGGATGGTGCAAAAATGCATAATAAAGTAGTGCAAAGTACAGAAAGTGGCAGTGCAGTAGTAATTAACACTGTATAATCAGATGTTCAGTGCAGAAACAGCGACAGGATGTAAAAAAAAATAGTTGTCTAATAAAGGGCAGAAAATAGGCTCAGTAAATCTACCTTTTTGAAATGGGTCGGCTTCAGCAGTAGAACTGAAGGTTTACTCGACTATGTAATAATTCCCACTAGGGTGAACAAAATTGTAAAATATACAGTTTGACCACTAGGTGGCGCCTTTAACCCTGTACATAGGCCTGTCCAATGAAAAAATTGTTTCTAGCTTTTGTATGCAGCATATCAGCCGGTGTTTTCTGCAAGTCCACACACACATATATGTTGATATACTCCAAGTGTGTCCACCACAACAGATGTAGGTGCTGACTCTTATTTTTTTATTTATTTTTTTTATTTCTGTACGTATTTTTTCCTCTCCACTCCTGAGCTGCCGGTGTCTATGGCTCTGTCTCTGGAGAGGCAGCAGCAGAAGACTAGATCCCTCCCAGCAGTGCGGCAGCAACTAGTATGTGAGGGTGGTGTTCTCTTCTCTATACTGCTGCAGAGACTAGAGAGAAGCCTCCCACCCCATGTCACAATAACATAAGAGATGTCTGAGGCATGCATGTGTCATAGTCAGAGATTGTCCGCCCTCACACACTAGTTGTTGTTGCTGCCCTGGTGAGAAGGATTCAGGCCTGTCCAGCTTCCCCCTCTGGACACAGTGCGACAGATAACCAGTGGCTCAGTAGTAAAGAGGGGAAATACATGTGGTGCAAAGCAAATAAAAAAAATAAAAATAAAAAAAAAGTCTGAATTTACATCAGTTGTGGTAGACAGACTCGCAAAAAAACTCCAGCTGATCTGCTGCACTTCCACAAAGGTACGCAACCACGCACAGTTAATTGAAACTGGCCAATTTTGCTTTGCAGTCAGCAGCCAGCCGCTGGAGTAGCCTACACGCATCCTACCACGGTAGCCAGCTACACAGTGCATCAGGCCCCAGTGGCTGCACACACCGTAGCTGCAGCTTTCGCCCCCACAGCTGCTACCGTTGCTGTTGCCAGACCTGCACCTGTTGCTGTTGCAGCAGCAGCCACTGCGGCTGCGTACGGGGGATACCAACCTGCTCATGCTACCACAGATTATGCCTATGCCCAGCGCCAGCCTGAAGTCCCCCCACCACCTCCACCGGTCACCTCACAGAACTACCAGGTAAAAAAGTTTCAATGGTGGTTGGTTGTATTCAAGAAATGTCTAACCAAACATTCTTAAAATTTTGCTGAAATTACTATTTAAAAAATAGTTCTGGAATACTGCAATAAAAGCCTGGTGGGTTTATTGTTTATAACCGTTGTTTATAGCGTGTCCAAAAATAAAGTTTCATTCTATAACCAAGTTTCCACTGTCTTTCGCAGGATTCCTATTCTTATGTTCGATCCTCAGCTCCAGTTGTAGCCTATGACAGTAAACAGTACTACCAGCAACCTGCAGCAACTGCAGCTGTAGCAGCAGCAGCTGCCCAGCCACAGCCTACAGTGGCAGAGACCTACTACCAAACAGCCCCCAAAACAGGATACAGTCAGGGTGCCACACCATACACACAGACTCAACAAACACGCCAAGTTACAGCCATAAAGCCGGCCACACAGAGTCCTGCCACCACCACCTTCTCCATCTATCCAGTGTCTTCTGCAGTGCAGCCAGTGGCAGCTGCAGCAGCTGCTGGAGCCTCCGTGGTCCCGTCTTACTCCCAGAGCCCTACATACAGCACCAATGCTGTGACGTATTCAGGTAAAGATCATAGCTATACACTTGTACAGATGTAATAAATGTCCATGCTAATTTCCTAGACTGTTTCATTTATGCTTATTTAACTTTATTATTTCAGGTACATCATATTCAGGTTATGAGGCAGCAGTGTACTCTGCCGCATCCTCTTACTACCAGCAACAACAGCAGCAACAAAAACAAGCTGTTGCTGCTGCAGCAGCCACTGCTGCCTGGACTGGAAGCACATTCACTAAGAAAACACCTTTCCAGAACAAAACACTCAAACCCAAACAGCCACCGAAGCCACCACAAATACACTACTGTGATGTGTGTAAGATTAGCTGCGCTGGACCACAGGTATGTCCACTTCCTCGGCGACAATGTCTTAATCCAGAACCTCAATCTAGGTTACAGTGGTCCTTCTTATAGTTTCTCCTACCTAAGAGAGATCATTGCATATCTGTTTTGAATCCCTTATTTAAAATAGAATAGGGGGCCTAAAATTGAACCCTGTGGGACATTGAAAGGTAATTGTTTTAGACATGTAGATAAACTGTTATTTACTTTTATTTTTTTATTGTAGACGTATAAGGAGCATTTAGAGGGTCAAAAGCACAAGAAGAAAGAAGCGGCGCTGAAGGTCTCTCAGAGCAGTAGTAGCAGCAGCAGTGGTGGAAGTAGCTCGACCCGAAGCACACAGAACCAGCTTCGATGCGAGCTATGCGACGTTGCCTGCACTGGGGCAGATGCCTATGCTGCCCACATCCGTGGTGCTAAACACCAGAAGGTACGTTAATGCTTCTCGTCATTCCACAACATTACAAGCAGTGACTTAAAGTCTGGTTTAACTGTCTTATGTACCTGCATATTTTGTTAATCACATATGTTCAAACAATTTACGTTTGTTAAAAAGCTTTCCAATTCTCGCTCTAGAGGCGTCAGGAAACCAAAGATAGAAACACAAAATTAAATAACTAATTTAATGATTAAAAAAATATTTATTTGAAATGTATAAATATAACACTTGCATATTGAAATTATTATTTAAAAACTACGAGTGGCATTATGTACGATAGGGTTTTATTTGTTTAATTGATCCTGATAAACTAGAATTAGAATGTCGCAAATGTATTAATATTTTCTTAATTATTTAAAAACACAGGCTTGTGCCTTTTTAAAAACCTTTTGCTCATACAGGTTTTTCGCTTTATTATATATATATTTGCATATGGATACAAATGTGTTAATTTGTCATTATTAGGTTGTAAAACTTCACACCAAACTGGGGAAACCCATTCCCTCCACCGAGCCGAGTGTAGTGACTCAGACGTCCACATCCACCACAGCAGCTCCCAGTAAAACTGGTAGTGCTGCACTCAGCAGCTCCACCAGCAGCACTGCATCTGCTATGAATGTCTCCTCCTCGACCGGCTCCAGTTCCTCCTACCTAAAACCTCTTAGTATGGTCAACAACTCCGCTGCTTCATCGATGCAGGGCAAGAGTCCGGTTTCCAGCAGCATTTCCTCAAATGCAGCCACAATCAAGAAAGTCACCACACCCAAGATAAACTTCGTTGGTACTTGCTGTTTTGAAGCTATTTTACTTCTGTATTGCAATATTGTTCATCAATTACAGATCTTTTTAGTTCAAACCTGATTTTTTTTTTTTTTTTTTTACAGGTGGAAACAAATTACAGACCACTGGTGTTAAAATAGATGAGTCAAAAGTTGAGACAGCCAAACCTGTACAGACCTCATCAGGCGCATCGTCACAGGAGGTTAAAAACGACACCCAGGATCCTCTGTCCCCTCAGTCAGCATTGGCGGCTCTACAGAGTGACGTTCAGCCTGTTGGCCATGACTATGTTGAAGAGGTACAGTGACGGGTTGCATGGCCCTTGTGAACATTCGACATAAACTGCTGTCTAATTGTCGTGAACACATAATAAAAGACTTTTGGCTCTTCAGGTTCGTAACGACGAGGGAAAGGTAATCCGGTTCCACTGCAAACTGTGCGAGTGCAGCTTTAATGATCCCAATGCAAAGGAAATGCATCTTAAAGGGCGACGACATCGTTTGCAATATAAAGTGGGTGCTTATTGATTTTTGTCACGCTGGGGTTTGTAAGGGTTGTTCTTCCTCCTCCCCTCAAACCCAAACACCCCCCCCCCCTCTCTCTTGCCTCTTTTTTGGGGAACTTTAGTACTTGCTGAAATATGCAATCCATTAATGTCCCTTTGCTATATTTTTAAACATAACCATTGTTGATTACGGAAAGTAATTCTCATCAAAGTCTAATGATTAAAAAAACTAAGGAATAAAGAAAATATAATATATATTAAATAGAAATAAACTATATTAGCATTATTACTGTTACAGAACCGATAAGTTGCCTTTTCAAATAAAATGTTTAGGTGGGAAAATTAAAACCTGGTAATTAATTTCATGGTGGTAACACGTCATTAAAAATGGCAAACTTTTTTTTTTGTTTAGTTATTTTTGAGCTGTAAAAAACAAACAATGTTCTTTTTATGCACTTCAGAAAAAAGTTAATCCAGACCTCCAGGTGGAAGTGAAGCCCAGCATCCGAGCTCGGAAGATCCAAGAGGAGAAAATGAGAAAACAAATGCAAAAGGAAGAATACTGGCGGCGACGTGAAGAAGAAGAACGCTGGAGGATGGAGATGAGGTTTGGATGAGCTTTTAGCATGTTTCAAAGTTTTGGCGCGTATGTTTTTCAGAAAAGTGTCTCATGCTTCCCTCTGTTGGATTTATGCAGGCGCTATGAGGAGGATATGTACTGGCGACGAATGGAAGAAGAGCAGCACCACTGGGAGGAGAGGCGTCGGATGCCTGACGGTGGCTATCCACAGGGTCCACCTGGACCTCCTGGTCTACTTGGGGTGAGACCTGGAATGCCCATCCCACAGCCGCAAGGCCCTGTGGTTAGTTTTTTACCAACAACAATGTACAGGCTAATGTAATATCTGTAGTGTTAAAAAGGGTTTGCAAGACAATTGGACCTACCAGAAAACAATGCCTTATGCCGAGATTTACATCATTATTGCAGACTGTTTTATCCAGAGCGACTTACAAAAGTGCTTTTGAGTTTTCTAATTGAACAGCTTAATATTTTTATTAGTCCTAAGATTTTGAATCACCTGCAGGTCCAGATAATTTAAAATGTTTCGGCGACGCGCCTGACGATTCTCTCAGATTATAATTTACATTGTATGAAAGGGTACTGGTGTGCCAGCGAAATCCGCATTATATGTAAATAAGGACCATTTGTCTGGTGTGCATGTTTCCTGATGCATCTAGGCAATTGAGTGTTTTGTGTAAGCAATAACACTATATATTTACATCATTTACACAAATCCTAAATGTTATAGCTGTACTGTCATAACTGTCAAAACTCTTGCTGAAACTAGTCGTATGCACTTGTGTATTTACTTTGACGATGCATCATTCTCGGTAGTTATTAAACCTTTAATCATAATAATTTAAATAACTAGACGCATGACATGAAGCTGGACCATTAAAGTTTTTTTTTCATTGAGAAACTTTTCATATATAGCTCATCCAAAAAAGTCACACACTGATATTTTCTTACAGCCTTTGGTTTTGATTACAGCACACATCCGCTGTGACATTGTTTCGATACACTTGTACAATGTCTCAATATTCACCCCCGTCTAGCATTGCAATCATTTTTCGCCAAGATCTTGTATTGATGGAGATGGGAGAGTTGGACTGCTGTGCAAAGGCTTCTCCAGCGCATCCCAAAGATTCTCAATAGGTCTGGACTCTGTGTTGGCCAATCCATGTGTAAAAATGATGTCTTATGCTCCCTCACCCACTCTTTTACAATTTGAGAAAGATGAATCCTGGCATTGTCATCTTGGAATATGGCCATGCCATCAGGGACCAAAAAATCCATTGACTTAAACCCCCCAGATCACTGCAATGCCCCCAGCGGCTTGTACGGTAGGCACTATGCATGATAGGTGCATTTCTTCTACCCTGATTTCATGGTAAATTTGGACTCGTCAGACCACACTGTTAAATGTTGTTTTTTTCCTGACTACATTTTTTTGCGTGGACAGCGTTTAACCCAATTTTAATAGTTTTAGCAGTCCTCTTTAGATGTTTTCTTTCCTTGATGCATGTCAATAATTTAACCCTTCTGAAACATCTTTTGCACAACCAAAGGATGTGTCTTCCGACATTGTTGTTTGAGAAATGAGAAGCTTCTCACTGCATCGGTTAGGGTTAAATTACTTGTTGCCAGCTAAAACATAATCATCCATGCAGGTATCTCATGTGAGGCTCGTACCTATTTGCTTAGTTAATTTTTTTTTTTTTCCCCCTTGGGGACAGGCAGTGTAACTCTTCTCGTTTGATTTCAGCCCCCACGGCGCCCTGATTCCTCTGACGATCGCTATGTAATGACAAAGCATGCGGCTATTTACCCCTCTGAGGAGGAGCTGCAAGCCATTCAGAAGATTGTTTCCATTACAGAGCGTGCCCTCAAGTTAGTATCAGACATCATTACTGACCAAGAAAAGGGCAAAGAAGAAGACAAAGAGAAAAAAGACCCTCCCAAAGACAGGTGAGTTGACCTATGATTTGTGTTAATTATTTTTTTTTTGTCCTGTAATTTAAATCAATGACACTTCACTGTTGCATGTTACAGAGCTCTGAAGGGTGTGATGAGGGTTGGTGTTCTGGCCAAAGGCCTGCTCCTGCGTGGAGACAAGAACGTCAACCTTGTTCTTCTTTGCTCTGAAAAACCCAGCAAGAGTCTGCTGTCCCACATTTTAGAGCACCTTCCTAAACAACTTACAGTATGTCGACAAATTGCATTGAATATTGATTTTTTTTAATTTTTTTTTTTCAACTGCACACACCTTAGGAAATTATGCTCTGTATTATCTGCTTTGCTAAACTATAAATTTATATTGACTATATATATATAATATATATTGTAAAGAAGCCAATTGCTTTTGCTGTTCGTCATCAACAATGTCCCAAAAGCAACCCATGTTTTTCAGCTTGTTACGCCGGAAAAGTACGAGGTGAAAGGCTCAGTCCAAGAAGCCGCAATCATCCTGACTTCCTGCGCCGAGCCTAAGATGCAGGTGACCATCACGCTGACGTCGCCAGTCATCAGAGAGGAGAACACCCGGGATGGAGGTTGGGAAAGATGTTACTCCTTTATCTTGGCCACCTATTAAGTTAATTTGATTCATTGAGTCGACACCCTGAAGAGCCTATCTGCTGGCACAGAGGCGATGGTCTTTAATTTTATTTTTATTTTTATTTTTTTTGCTAAATAAGAAAGTTTGATTAGCCCATGGAAATGAGCTTCTTTTGCTCTTTCTTGTAAAGATTACATGATATGTAAAACCTGGTGTGTGCTTGAGCTTGGCCAGGGTCATAATATCAATGTAAATATATCATGAGTGCCTTCAAAAGCCTGGAAAATTTCTTAACCCAACTTTAAATTGTAAAAGTTTATCTTGTTTTTTTTGCAATACATTTTCATTTCTTGTCTATTACAGAAAGTTTAAACTTTTAAACATGTCTGGAAAAAGATTTTTTGAAGGCAGTTGTTTCTAATATTATGAGTATCCTACAGTTTCTAAGGTGTGACCATTCTAATTTGTTGTAGGCATTAGACTGGGTTTTTTTTGCCCCGGCCACCCCTACCCCATCCCAAACAAACCCAAGTTCACCACTACCAGGATTTACCTGTCGTCTTTATCTACTTGCCAGCAGTGTTGCTCAGGGCTCTCTCTGTAACACCTTTTTTCAGTGCTCTTGAAAGCTCTCTCCAAAACAAGCATGATAAGTGTTTTTGCATTGTGTAAGTCTAGTTAGTCCTCAGTAAGATTCATTTTTGTTTCCTGTGTTCCAGGGAATTAACCTCTGTATCAAAAATAACCAAGGATTTAGGGTGAAAATGTTTTAATGAAAAAAAAAAGGCTAGGGATTTGTCAAATAAACAAATAGTGTAGGACACTGAAAGAGCTTTAAGTCGTGCAAAAGTCTGTTACGTCCCCACAGGAAACAAATCTATTGATTGGTGATCAGAAGATTCACCATTCTGAAGACCCTTATTCCAAAATGAAAGTGCTCCCCTGAGTGAATCAGTCCACTGCATGATAAATGATTGGTTTTTAAATTGTTTACCTCATTGTTTATTAGACCCAAACATTCATTTACATCTAACAGAAAGCATAATATCAAAGCTCCAGGTTATAGAACCACCTGTTTTATTCTGGACAATAGAATGTGCTTAAAATTATGTTAAATGCAGGTCTGTTCTCTGACACCAATACTATTTTGGGTCCTTAGGGGAGTATCAGTAAGTTTTTGGGAAGAAGGCTTTTTTTTTTTTATAGGAATCTTTGGTTTGGACCTGGCTTTTCCAGCCTTTGGTCTGCAGTGACTGTTAAGGGTTTTTCAAACCCACTTGAGGCAGGTATGCATGCAGTGATCTCCTAACCCCTCTTGCTGGGAGCTTTGTGTTTCCTTTCCAGCACGCATCGCTGCCTTCATGTATCCAAAGCTTTACAAGTCCAGCCCAAAGCCTACTTGCGTTTCTAAAGTAACTCGTTTCCCCATCTGAGGCTACGTCTACCAGCTCCGGAAGGATTTTTGACCAAGGTCCCTTCCCAAACCCTCTCAAACACTTTGCCACACCTACTATTACCACTGTAGTAGGTCACACCAAAGCACGCAGCAGAAAAGACGTTCTGCATTCTCCTTAATGATCCCCTCTTCTGTGCCAGGCTCATAAATTGTAAACACAAAGCCATAGTGTGGCTCCACAACATCCTGTATTTTAAGTTACATTTGCTAGAATTAAAAGGGTTTTTTTCAATTTTTATACCTGAAATTATACAGCAAAGTGTCAAAATTGTAAAACTAACTGATGTTACATTATGCTAAGTATACATGATCAACAATCTTGCATTATGCTAAGTATCCAATGCTTGTTTGACTTTTTTTTGGTTTGTTTAATGTTTTATTTAGAAGCTACAGTGTGGGTTTAGTTCCAAAAAATAGAAGGTAAATAGCGGGGAAAAATTGTTGTAAAAGTTGTCCATTGACAGAAGAGAAATGGTTAAATTATGCTACACTATTGCTTTGGCAGTAGCATGAAAATTATTACATTCCATTATGTCCCTTAAAAAGGCCCACCTCTAGAAAATAGTAGAGCAACTATTATTAAAATGTGTGAAGTGATCCTGGATAGCAAATTAAATACCCTAATCCAAACAAAGTGTTCTGCGTTTTGGATTGGTCCAAAAGTTTAAACGTATTTCCCCCCCTCCCATCATCGGCCTTCCGTCCTCCATTCTCCATGTTTGTCGGCACTAATCCCTGCTCCAGTGTTCCATCGCCCTCTTGTCTAACTGATAGGTTGTAGCTGATTGTTCTAAAGATGCTGGCTCCAGTTAACAGATTAAAGAAAACCTTATTTGGCAAGTCACCTCAATTATAGGTAGATTTGTATTTGGTATGTGTGGCAATGTGTTCTTGGCAGACTCTCTATGACCTGGTCAAACACCCGTTCCTCACCACCATTTGACAATTCGATCCATTTTTAGATGTAACCTCGGGTATGGTGAAAGACCCAGCGGACGTCTTGGACAGGCAAAAATGCCTTGACGCTCTGGCTGCCCTACGCCACGCTAAGTGGTTCCAGGTTCGGAACATCATTTTTCTTTCTTCATGTAGCCTTATGAGAGCTGTCCTTTTTATGTACTCATTTGCTTTTAATATTCGTTTTTGGTCTTTGGTATACATAAGCTTAAAAAAAATACAAGGATGCTATTAATAACACAGTCGTTAGATTTCATTTTTTGTTCTTTTTTGTTTGTTTGTTTTTTAGCATCCTTGCATACAATGAATTAGTACAAATGCATATAAAATGAAGCAGTATTTAAATTAGATTACAAAGAAATTAATTCCATAAGGCTGCAGAATACCTTTTGCATAAAAAAATATCACAGATTAAGAGCTTTTATGTTGACCGTTTTGTTTTTTGTGATTTATTTTTTTTTTTTTATGTATTGTTTCTTTTGGGGATTGAGAGGAAAGGAATATCTGATTAGTTTACTGTGCTGTTGCTGCCATGCAAGTGCACACAGGCAAAGTAAAGCAGATTTCCTTGACTGTTTCAGTTCCTGTGCTACTCTTTTCAAACTGAACTTTTTTTTTTTTTTGTAAATGAGAGTTTTTGATTGTGAAGTATCTGGAAATCTGAGGTCAGAGTTTACAAGATGACCGAGGAAATGCGTTCCGAGTGCATCTTGCAAACTTTGAACCGTCGTACTAACGATGAGGTAAAATACTGCTGGGAATGGCAGCTTATTTATTCACATTGGCTAAAGTGTGTGTAAACCATGTAAAAGCTTCCATTGAGAACAGTAGTGTTGCACCTCTTACTGAGAGACCCACAATGTCATCTGCTGTGTCTTAAATGCTACATTTGCTCACTAAACTTGACTTTATTGCACTGAAGGCTAGAGCCAACGGACTACAGTCCTGTGTGATTGTTATTCGAATCCTGCGTGACCTTTGTCAGAGAGTACCCACCTGGTCTGCTTTCCCTAGCTGGGTGAGTAGAAAGAGATTCGTCTATACTGAGTTTTAGGATTTCCAAAAGGATTTTAACGAAAGACGCCCCCTGAAGTTTCAAATTCAGAAGATCAGAAGGTGTATAATAATTGGGTTCTCTTTACTCAAGGCAATGGAACTGCTCGTGGAGAAGGCAATCAGCAGCGCCTCTGGACCGATGAGCCCTGGTGATGCCTTGAGACGAGTCTTTGAATGTATTGCTTCTGGAATTCTGCTTCCTGGTAAGATTTTATTTAATACTTAAAGTATTCGTTTAATTAAGAGTACAAGATGCCACCCAACTAGCAATTCGCAGCATACCAACCTAATTTCTTATCACCGAGTTCAATTAACAACAAAGTAATATCATACATGTCCAATTTAGCAAAACAAAAAATGCACAAAGCATGAGGAAAGTAGTAGCTCGGTGGTTACGGTGTTCGGGCTGACCGGGAGATTGTGGGTTCAATTCCCAGCACCAACAATCTGCCACTGATGGGCCCTGAGGCAAGACCCTTAACCCTGAACTGCTTAGTTGGATAAGATAAATGAGGTTTATGCCACTTGCTATGGATAGGAGCGCCTGCTAAACACTAGAAATGTAAATGCATGGCTAATTTTGCTTCCTTTTTAGCCTTTAGGTTTGTTACAAAAAAATTTGCACCACTTGGAGGTGACCTGTGGAGAGATTTTCCGCATTTGGCAGACGCTCTTATCCAGAGCGACTTACATTTATCTCTTTATACAACAATTGTGGGTAAAGGGCCTTGCTCAGGAGCCCTTGGTGGTGCTGGGAATCGAACCCTGGCCTTTCTGGTATCAGTCCAACACCTTAACCACTAAGCCACCACTTCCCACAGAGATGATTCTGTAACTGTCAGGCCTGCTGAATATGGGTGTGTGTTTATTACACAATAATGACTAAAGCCAGTAAAAATTCTGTCTTGATGGTAACTGGAATTTGTAGCTGTGCACATAAGGTTGTGCTGTTGATCGGAAGATTATAGGTTTGATTTCTAGCACCGACCAGCTGTCACTGATGGGCCCATGAGCAAGGATCTCAACACTCAACTGCTTAGTTGTATGAAAAAAATGCAATAAATGTAAGTTGCTCTGGATAAGGGCGTCTGCTAAATGTAACTGTTTGTATATATTCTCTTTAGTCATGTGAGAAAGACAGGCCATTGTTCTGGATCCTTATATGCATCTTTGTCTGCTGAGCATCTAGTTCATTTCTTTGTGCCTTTTGAGGTCGTTAAGGTCTTGGCTATTTCTGTGCATCATTTTTTCCAGGCCATTTGTAATTCTAGAAGCCCTGCAGTTTTAGATGGCAGGCTTATGTTGCTTATGTCTGCTTACAATAAATATGGGTGCTCTCCTTGAGATCTGCCGCTCAAGGTTGCAATGTGCTTATCTTTCTGCTCGTATCAGCATATTCAAAGAAATTTCCTTCAATGCAAACTTAAGACTAGTACTTCTACTCCAGGTGGCCCAGGTTTAATGGACCCATGTGAGAAAAATCTTACCGACACCCTGGGAACCATGGAGGAGCAGCAGAGGGAGGATATAACATCAAGTGCACAAGTAAGCTTTTAATCTAATCTTTCAGAACGATCAGTCAGAGTGGAAGTTTTGTTAAAGATGCCATGTCCAGTTATCTTTGGTTAGGTGGTTGGCGGTGGGATAGATTGGCACACTGGTGCTAAATAAATCATGTTCTGCTAAAAACCCATGCACCTTTCTTTTCTCTCGACAGTTTGCCTTGCGACTTTTGGCATTCCGCCAGATCCATAAAGTTCTAGGTATGGACCCCTTGCCTCAGTTGAACCCGCGCTTTAGCGTGAGGAACAACCGCAAGCGAAGGCGTGACAACAGTGATGGCACAGACAGCTTCGAGGGTGAGGGGAAGAAGGACAAGAAGGACTTTGATGGCTTCTAAACAAGCTTCACCGTCTCGCTCACTTCTTGTTCAAAGACTCCTGATTCCCGTGGTGCGAAAGCTGCTTTCCGTAGGTCCTGTGCATGCTCATTGCTGCTGCTCAAGGAATTTTATGGCTTGTAAGAAGCCCATTGATGAGCACCTTAATGGCTTTCTTTTCTCTTCTAGTTCACGCACACGACCTACGAAGGCATCTCGGTCAATTTTTTTAGCTTCATTTCAGCAGTCTAATCAGAATATTTAACACATGCAAAAACGTTCCAAGTCATGTGAAAGATTCTCTAACTAAATAGCTCATTTGTGCTCTTAATCATTTGTTAACAAAAATTCTAGACCGTTAAACAATTTTTCTAGTGCCGCCTGTAGATTTCAAGCTGTTCGTACAACACACTCCTATTCTAGGGGCTGTTAAACATAATTTAACAATTAGAGACGTTATTAACATGTGGAACACGTACATGTATGGAACTTCTACTACAGGATGTAAGGCAGGTTCTGCTGCATGCAGAAACTTTCAGATAACGTGTTAAATTACCCTCAGGGTCCAAAAAGGAAGTTAAAAGATCCATAAAAAAATCTGAAATCGTCTCTATTTTTGGTATGTTAAGCATGTTTTGAGATTTAATTTAAAGTTAAAAAAAAAATCCCCATTGAAGTTTTTCTGTATTTTAAAAACTGCCATGTAATTATTTGACTGCGAGGTTTAAGTTTGGAAGTCTAACTTCTGCCTCGCCTTTTTTTTTTTTTTTTTTTTTTTTTTTTTTAATTAAATATTGTGTTTTTTGTGTGTATTGAACAGACATTCCTCTCCACCACAAAGGTTAAACCGTAACCTCTTCATCGTGTTATAAATAGTAACTGGGCATTGAAGTATAAAATCACTAATAGTTCCGCAGCACTAATACAGCCTCCTGGTTTCCTATTGGCCGTTTGTGATGTAAATGTTCGGCTATACAGTAACGTCAAGTTGGGGGGGGTAAAATGTCCTACGTGTAATTATGCATAACTCAAGTGGGGTGACGCTGATTTGGTTTAAAGGTTATTGTGCCGTCATACTCGAAAGTTCACAAGCTTCTGTTGAGCTGCTGGACTCGGAGACTTGGGCCTTGTACAAATGTGTCACTCCTCGTCTTCTCGGTGGTCCCTAATTCATTCAAGGTGACTGCAGTGATTTTTAGAACATCGACCTTTGCGTTCGTGGTTTTTACTTTGAAATAGGAAATCTCCCTCACTGAGAGATGTGTTAAAGCCGGTATTTGAAGCAAGCGTCACTTATTTGTTCTTGGCCCAAGTCTGTCTAACATTCGTGTTCCTATAGTGCTGTAATCCCTGAATATATCCCTGTACATATGCATATTATCATATGTAGCTACATGTAGGCTATGTTTGATCTTTAATATATGAGCATATATCTAATCCTGCAATAGAGCGTCGAAATATTGTATAATTTTATGAAAGCATGGCAGTGTTCCAAGTTTTGATTTTCGTTTTATTGTTTTATCTGTTCGGACGAGCAGACGCTTGCTCTTTACTTTCGTTTGTGGGGGGGGGGATCTATTCAAGGGTAAAAAGATGGGAAAAGTGTTTTGTGTTTGTAACTGCAGATTTTGATTATTCTAATAGCCTGTTATTCACTGTCATGGTACTACATCTTAATAGACAATAAAAACCTTCACAGAATCCACAGATTTGTTTTCTTTTTCCCCTTTTAATGGTTAATGCGGAGGATCGTGTGTGTGTGGCTGTGTGTGTGTGTGTGTGTGTGTGTGTGGTTTAGTAGGACACTCCGCCATCTATCTAAATTCACCAGGGACTAAAATTTAGGTGTCCTGCAAAGGAAGGAAGGCTGTGGAGTAACTATCCTTCCTGTTTTAAATTTTTAGTGAACAGGAAGCGGCCATGTTGCCATTAATAGCAAGAAAACAAGCCCTTGTAATTTTATGACCATGAAATACTTTCAATTATGTTTTTTATAACAATTTTAAAAAATGTTTGCATCCTGATCCTTTGTTGTACCGCATTTATATAAATATAATTTAGAATAAATATAAAATTAGATATCTTTAGATTATGGTATGGTTAGGGGTTGTTTTTTTTAATGTAGTTTTAATTTATTTTCTGTAGTGTGTTTTAGGCTCCTGATTAAACATTTCAGCAATAAATAGTCAATGTTTTTCAGGAAATGGTCAATAAAAGCTATATAAAAGACATTTTATAACATTTTATTTCTCAGTCATGTTAACCAAACTCTTGGTTTTGTTTTGTTTTATATTCATGTAAATAATAGGAAAATACGCATGTTCTATTATGTTGCTAAGGAAACTCTAAAATCTTCCTGAATATTTTTTTGTCCAAAAAATCAAATTGACACTTAAGACACGTTAAACTGTCAGATGAAAAAAAATATATATATTATAATAAACTCGCGCTGCTATTAAAAATTAATTAATTCAGACTAATTCGACTTCAGCAGCAGCGTCATATTTAGAATGAACAGTATGTACTACAGATTTGCATAAAACTTTTCCTCATCAAGGAAGTAGACGAGAGCCGATATTTGATTGACATCCGCGAGGGCCAATAAAATCAAAGGGTTCTGGTGACGCACGACCGGCTGAAACGGCAGCTGGGCACGGGCGTGGTTTACGGGGCTACAGAATCGCGTTCACGCGCGGAAATTCGCGCAGCTCGAGGGAAGTGGAGCTCACGCGCTCCCGGTTTGTAGAGATGTTAAGTTTGGGAAGCGGAGCAGCAAAAAGCAGCAAACCGTCATTCGTGTCTTATATCACACCCGAGGTACGAGCCATGTGTGTGCGTGTGTTTGTGTGTTTGTTTCCTGCACGCAGGATTATTGTAAGTAGTGTTGTTAAGGACGAGTTCACAGCTCGTTTTAACTGCAGTCACACAGCGATATAATAAAGTGTTAATAAACTCCATCTATTACAGTGAACAACTGATTGTGATCCGTCTGTCTGTCTATCTAACTGTCTGTCTGTTTGTCTTCTGTGTATCTATCTTTCTACCTATATGTCTGTCTATCTGACTTTTGTCTATCTATCTGTCTTCCTATTAATCTGTCTATCTATCTATCTATCTATTTGTCTGTCTTTCTCTCTATTTGCCTGTCTGTCTGTAAATAAGTGAATTGAGTAAATGTGTAAATATCTGGTGTGTGTGTGTGTGTGTGTGTGTGTGTGTGTGTGTGTGTGTGTGTAAGAGAGAGAGTGAGTGTGAGAGAGAGTGTGTGTGTGTGTGTAATGTTTAAATATGTGGGCTGGGTGGGTGTGTAATGTTTAAATATGTGGGGGGGGGTGTGAGGGAGAGAGAGAGAGTGCGTATGTGAATGTGTGTTTGTGTGTATTAGAGCTGTGTGAATATATCGACAGTTAACCATTGCGATATTTTTCCGATATTGTATCGTCACTCTAACGGTTAGTATCGATACGTATTTAACTGATACTTTAAACTGATTGATGTTTACGTTCCTGTTGAAACCCTCGGTGGGTCACATGACTTCTTCCTCTACTCAGAAACAAACATGGCAGAAAAGAACTATTTCCATCGATTTGTTTAACATTTTTGTGTAAGTATTGCAGTGTGTATTGCTTTGCAGTATATTGTGATGTATTGTATCGTGATATTAATTGTATTGTGAGGCTTTTGTCAGTACACACCTCTAGTGTATGTGTAACTATTTAAAGTGTGTGTGTGTGTGTGTCCTGAGCTCAGATGATTCCGCAGCAGCTAAAACAAAGTCTAATCTCATTTCTTTCATGACTGAATAGAATAAATGTAGTCGAGTGTGTGTGTCACGCTGAAAGTGTGTAAGAAAAAAAGGTGTTACTTTGCCGTTTCTCTTCCTGATTATGACATACGTTACTGTTCTGTTGGTTTGTTTATTTTTCTTCATGTCGTTTTGACTTGGTGGCATGTCGACATTTGCCCTGAGAGGTAACACCGATCCTTAGTTGTTCCAAATTAACTGGCAGCTTAAAAGAAACTTTTCCCTGGGAAAACTTTTAGTTTACTTTTAGTTTTATTTGGTCCTTAATAAAAAAAAAAACAGATTAGTTGAAGGATTCGATAGTGGGGCAGGACAGTGGCTTAGTCGTTAGCGCTGTTGCCTCACAGAAAGAAGGTCCCGGGTTCGATTCCCGTGCAGGGGTCTTTCTGTGTGGAGTGTCCTTGTGTTTGCGTGGGTTTACTTCGGGTACCCTGGTTTCATCCCACAGTCCAAAAACATGTATGTTAGATTGATTGTTAAATCTAAATTGCCCATAGGAGTGAGTGTGTGTGTGTGTGTGTGTGTGTGTGTGTGTGTGTGGCCCTGTGATGGAAATTCGTATCTCACATGTCAATATCAAAATGGCTGATATAGTACATCCAAATTTCATTTATACTAGGAAAACGCATACTACTTAAGTATGTACTATATTTCAGTACCCCCCCGACCATTAAAAGAGTACAGTTGTTAGTATAGTTACAGGTAGTATTAACTGCCACGTGACCTACGATGTCACAGCCGCACAAAATTAAAGTTGGATAATGTGTAACTTGAATGATTTTTTTTTTCTTAAAGCCCTTAAAAAGTGCCGCGTCGCCGCTTTGTCGTCTCTCCCACAGATGTTGGATGTGATGGTCAGGTGTTCCGATACTTTTGTCCATATAGTGTATGATGACGTAATAGAGCGCTTTGACTCTTTACACAGGAAATCAAATCTGAGAAAGAAGCGCAGAAGAAAGAGAGGCATCCGGACCTGCTACCAGGTTACTAATGACATACAGTTATGCAATACTTATAAACATTTGTCTCTCCTGTAGTATTTGTCCAGGACGTTTTTTAGTCTTTCCTGATGCTGTTTGTCTCGATCGACAGGTGAAGTCGTGTTCTGCAGCGCGAGTCCCGTTCTCAAACACACACAGGATGACGTCTCTCAGCGGGGAATCTTCGGCACGCTGCTCTGCACCAATTTCCGGGTCTCTTTTGTTAGTGACGAGGCGCCGCTGGAGGAGGCGGTAAGGGTTCTTCTATACTCTTATAATGCTGGAATACGTTCTAAAGAGGCATCGCACCATGATTTAATCGTTGATGTGTTAAGGTGGTTGTAAAGGTGTTGGTGATGTGAAGGTTGATGCTCTTGTTGGCGTTGATGCTCGACATCCATCACGTACATTTACGCCACTAGAGATGTGGTTGTGGATTAACTTTGTAACACACTCACAGGATTCAGGAAAGTGGAGACAGAAGGCAGGGCTTCATTGTCCACTCTGAATTTTTAGTGTCTCACTTTGATTTTGTATTGTTGAACATACACACACTTGCATTGTAGCGGTCTGAAAACACACTTACAAGCATACAGCGCCTCAGATTCAACCCTGTGGTGGTCATTTCTCTCACTTGTATCACCACATCTGGTCACTAAAATACAGCAGCAGAGGTGTGTCTGATCCATCCCACGCACTGTTTATGGTTCCGGCCTCCGCCACGAACCTTGACCTGATTTTGATTTAAAAAGACAATTGTTTTCTTTGACATGTTCACATTCGTGTTCTAGTTTACTGTCAAGATGTAAAGTGTCCTGAATTTCAGATGACGGAATCTCAAGATGAAACTGAAATCAGTATAAAGCTGAATTAACAAGTAATGGACGACAAAGCACATACAATAATAACACAAATAACCTGTAAACACACCTAGGATATCATATGATTTTATAGATACATTGACATGTGTGTTCTGATTTATCTAACATTTGCCCTCACCCTTTTTTATGTTTTACACACACAGTATAAATGCCAAGGAGGAACTAAGTCAGGTGACTACTTTTACTTCAAAAGCCATTTCAGGAACTTGAGCTCATGATTCATTATCAGAGTAACTGTGGTTAGAATTTCAGTCACTATTCAAGCCGTCTGGCCAAATATAAACATACAGGCTGCACCCTAGGTCACCATTTACAGACTGACATCCATTAAAGAGCAACAGTCCAAACCGGCCAGCGTTTCTGTTCGATATAATCAGTCATGTGACCTGTGTGTAACGGAGTATCGAGAGGTTTCAGGTTTAGGTTGCAAAAGTTTCAGGTGAGAAGTAGGAAGTGGTCTGAGTAATTTTGGGTCGCGTTAGCGATGGGCGATATCTACGGGAGCGGTATGACCAAAATTCTATTTCACTGAATGAATAATTTTGTTTCACGGTGACGCTATATTTCACAATATACAGCAGTTATTTAAAATCGATCAACAAAACTGGCTTTATATAATAAATAGCTTTAAATACACAAAATAAAAAGACTTCACCTTATTTTATAACATTTTTGGTTTAATCTTACTTAATATATTAAAGACACCCACTACAAGTAGACCTATATATATATATAATACTTATCGGTACTGATTTTATATCGGTACTATCGGTATTGATTTTATATCGGTAATACTTTTTTTAGGCCATATCGCCCATTCATAGTTTTCATTGACAAATCACTGACTGGTGTGAACGTAAAGCTGCGCAGTAGACAAAGAAAACACTTTGCTGTTTTATATGTAAACATATAGATATTGCATTTATACAGCTTTGCTCGAAGTCAGTGACCCCTTGCATTTCTGTGTGGTTGTTATTTTGGGGGTTTTTTTTAAAGGAAAAAGGATCTCTGTATTACATTAAAAGGAAACTCCACACTTCATACATTAAGTGTTCTTGCTGAAGTGTTTGAGACATGCAGACTTGCAGCTGTTGCGATGATTTTTAAGCAGATGTTTCCTATCAAAAGTTTACTTGCTCTGTTACAGTGAGAAAAAGTCAGTGATCTCAAAGTCACTACAGTTTGGCTTTGCTGTTAGCTCCCAAAAATAATATTTGTGGTAGGGTGTAATATTGAAAATATTAAGAAACAGTGTCAGCTGGTGCCAAAAAATGTTGGAGGGGCAATCAAATCTACCCTAGGACTGTAAATATCCAATATCTAGTGATGTCTTACTGCCAACTAAAATATTGAAAATGTTAATGTTAATTAATGTCGAGTGTTAAAGAATGCAATAAATAAACCACAAATCAGTGATTTTTTTCTGGTTTTATTATCAGCAATTAAGCAATCGAGTTAAGCATCACAATTAAGCATTGTGATGTTTTTGATGTGACTTAAAGCACTTCTTGTACGTCGCTCTGGACAAGAGCGTCTGCTAAATGCTTCAAATGTAAATGTAAATGTAAATCGAGGTAATTATTTAAATGATTCTGAGTCACAAGCTATAATGCTAAAGTTTTACCAATAAAAAGAGAGAAGACAAAAGGAAAACAACAACAGGTGCGACTTACATCACAACCGTCCAATCCCATCAGGCCAATAATAGAAAAAAATGTATTTGCTAACTACAAAAGTGGGAGGGTTCACGGTACAAAGTAAAAGTCTGGATGGATATTTGGAACAAGCCAATTAGAGCTCATTCTAATAATAATCACATGCTTTGAAAAAGTTTACAGACCCACATACACACTTACACATTCCCTCTGTCCTGTCAATAAAGGCAAAAAAGAAATGATAATAAGACTAACAGTGGAACAGTATAGACTAAACTGTTGTGTTTTTTCTCTGGGAGCGGCTGCCACTGGTGAGAAGTTCAGTGGAGACAACAAGAGTTACAATACGAGTTTCAGAATATATAGAATATACCATCCATCCAACACTGAGTTATGACCATCATCTAAAAATGGCGAGCGTAATGGATCTGAAGCTTTAGTGGCAGACCTGTCTGAGCAGTACTGAAATAAAGGTGATGGAAATAAAACAGCTTAAATAGACGAACAACGACAAAATCCTGATGATGCCAGGTGGTAAAACCAGATTGTGACTCATAAAGGAAAAAAAAAAAAAAAAAAAAAAGAATATGTGGAAGAGAACTTATTGTAAAATTAATCTTTACTCCCACTGAGGATTACGTTCCACTGTGGGGTTTTCCTTTAAATGTATAAAAATACTATTTTGCAGACTCAACACTTCAGGAATAAGCTGTATGGAGAAAACGACATCCCTCTAATGTGCATGGACCATGTGTATGGAGGTAGTTCAACAATATATACAAATTTTATATATATATATAATGTGTATATATATGTATATGTGTATGTATATATAAATATATTAATATATGTATATTTAATTATGATCTCATATCATTTATTTTATATATTTCCTTGAGTTTGATTCTTAAAGGTGTGTTTGTTCATCTGTTTTGCAGTTTACGATGAAAAGAAAAAGTTAATAACCGGAGGCAGTCCGGTCAATAAATATCCCTCCAAAATTATCATTCACTGTAAAGACCTGCGCGTATTCCAGTTCTGCCTAACCTATACCAAAGAAGAGGACGCCAAAAAGGTAACTTAGATCTTCTCCTAAAACGAGGCTCTAGCTTAAGTTCGTACTAATACCTGTCTCTATTTTATTGCATTAGATTTTTCGGGGGATTGTCCAACACTGCCTGGAGCCAAAGTCACTAAAATGTGTCTTCGCGTTTTCTTATGCTCATGCGAAACAGCCAGGTATTGAATTTCTACTTGAATATACGTACAATGTTTTATGTGCTTTAATTGATGATGATATTTTTTAGATATCATTTTATTCAGATAATCGGAAAAATGTCAGAAAACTAAAATTCAGTATATCTTAAGTTTTTTTTAGTCTGTGTTGGAAACCAAAGAAGCTCCAAATCCTTGCTGCTTTCATGCAGCTGTCACATCTGACATGCCTGCAACTGTGATATAGTCTCAAGTACATAGTCTATAAACACAACTGGTAGAACAGCTGTCCCATTTTTACGCCTTTGCTTATGATATGATGGAAATATTTAAACTCCGATAAAATTCTGGGAGTGTCAGAACATTTCAGACACTTATCCGCAGCGTGACTTCTCCTATGACGACCGTCAAACTAAGAACCAATAGGAACGCAGACCCTGATGTCTCAATGACCTTTTTCCACCTTAGGGAAATGTGGAAAAATGTGGCTTCTTCTTTGTTTGCGGCTAGCTACCATTCATATTTACAGCATTTGGCAGACGCCCTTATCCAGAGCGACTTACATTTATCTCTTTTTTTTTTATACAACTGAGCAATTAGGGGTTAGGAGCCTTGCTCGAGGGCCTACAATCTTCGGTTGGTAGTCCAACACCTTAAACATGAGCCACCACTTCCCCATGTAAATTACTGTGGATAACCGTTTCTGCTACCCCTGGAGCAGAAACGGTTAAGGGTCTTGCTCAAGGATCCGACAGTGGCAGACTGCCGCCAGTGGGGCTTAAACCCTGTTCTTCCTGGTCTTCCAATCAACAATTTAGCGCCTTACCCATTTGAGCCACCGCTGCCCCAAAGACTTTATTTGCAAAACGCTATTAAAAATCGCACAGTGTAAACTGAAGTTTAGTTGGTTACTAGCTGAAGCATTAAATACAGATGTGCGGTAATTAAACCACTGTTTGTTGTGTCCTTTAAACGCCATTATTGTTTTCCTGTAACTTTTGACCTTTTTCCAGAAATACAAAACAGCACCGAAGACAAAGTTAATGTTTGAAATTCAACGAGAGCTGACTGATGCACGAAATGAAAAGGGCACCAAGGAAACTGTAACAAAATGTTCAACCAAAAAAAAAAATGAGTGAACTTTTTGAAAAACTTTCCACAAAACAAGATAAGTGAACATAAGCGAGTTTCAATTGATCTAAAAAATGTTCAACACACTATATTAAAATGTCCCTCAAAGACAAACAGGATACTCTGTTTTTTGTGTAGTTAAGTTTTTACAATTTTTTTAAAATTTTAATAATCACTCCAAAGATTAGTATGATTTATATTTTTTTTAAGTGTCCAATAGAAACAAAGTAAACTATTCTTAGATTACCAAAACTTCATCAATGTCCACAAATTACTGATGGGAAAAAATTTGGAACACGTGTTACCTAATGATTTATTTATGTATTAAATTTTTTTAGGAAAATGATAAGAATTGTGACAAATGCAAACCATGATTACTTGAAGATTTCAAACACATGAAATTTTATTAAAGCAAAAGGGTTTTAAGAGAACGTATTTTTGATTACCTACACGCACAAAAACTATCGTAGTCCAGAAATTAATCCACGTGAACGCGACTGATCTGCATCTCACCTCACTGAAAGAAACCCCCCAGAGCCCCCTTTAGAAAAACGGTTACCAGTAAGTTAAATAAGCAAGGTTAAAAAAACTTGTTCTTTATTTACATTTTAAGGGTAAGGACGAAAGATGCCGACGGTGGGGCTTTAAACCCTGTTCTTCCTGTGTCTTCCAAGAGATTACAAAGGAAAATGTGGACATCCATTTGAGCCACCGTACAAAGATTTATGATCTAAAAAATTGCATGAGGCAAAACGCCACAGTCGTAAAGAATTTTTAAAAAAAAATACAATAATAGTAATGAAGCAACTGTTTCTGACTACCCAGCAAATCACGTAAACTTAGCCCGTAAGACATTATGGGATTAACAATGGGATAAAACACCAGTAAAGAAATAGGAAAAAGGAAAAAAAGACGAGAATTTATAAAAAAAATGGGAACACTGTGTCCTATGTCTATAAAGTAAGTGATTTCATAATTGAGGTAAACCTCAATCGTCCACCCATATTTATAATTTGAATTACACTAAAAGTTACACACATTTATAATCTTCAGGTTCAAATTAACAAAGTACTCATCATCCCAGCAGCGGTCAATGATGAGATTTAGAGAAATTTAAAAAAAAAAGTAAAAGTTAAACAAAAAAAATGTTTAACCAGTAAAGATTAGAGAATTCAATTTATTTTTTTTTTAGTAAAATGTGTTTATTTATTTATTTAGAGAAAAGGTAAACAGAAAAAGGAAAAACAGTAAGGAAAAATTAAACACATTTAATGTATTAAAGCAAAAAGAAAGAAACACAAAAAAACATTGAATTAAAAAAACACATAAAAAAAAATTAAAAAGTAACCTAAAAAAAACAGGCATTAAAAAAAAAAAAATAAAAACTATTAGTCTAAAAAAAAAAATGCGATTGGCAGTAGGGTGTTAAACGACCTGAACTACAGGATTTAGCATGTTTCTTTTTTTTGTTGGGTCTGATGTCTGATGATCTTGATCTCACACTGTCACTAATGAACAAACCCCCAGACAGAGCCACGCTCCAAAACCCAGTGCAAATAAGCAGAGGTTATTATACGATAAATAGGGCATTTACTAATATTTGTTAGGGTTTTTTTAACAATAGACAATAGCAGCTTTACATAAAAAAAATATTAAAATTTAAATGCAAAAACATACAAATCTAAAAATTTAAGTCACGGAACCCACATGCGCAGTTGTGCTCCGGCGACCCGGTTTGGGTCCTTTCCGGTCCCACCCCCTCTCTTTTTCTATCTCCCCTATTTCATCTCTTTTTGTCCTATAAAGCAAAATGCCCCAAAAATTCATATTTCTTCCTGATAAGTAAGCCTGTAGCGATGGTGGCAAGGGAAAAACTCTGATGTTAGGAAGAAACCTTCAGAGGAACCTATTCTCATCTGGGTGATTTATTAATTATGATATATGATATACATCCATATCCAAACAGAACTGTGTCCAGAAACTTTAAGCAACCAATCAATCAGCAAAGTTCTGAATAGACCACAGATTCAACTTCTGCTGAAGTCAATCATCCAATGATAAAAACCCAAGCAAGTTAAAATATTGTCTGTATAGTGTATATACTAGTGGTAAACCTGTAATAAAAAGGTAATAAACCTGTAATAAACTTTTACCATTATGTAATTGTTTGTTTTTAAGATTTGGTGCTGGTCCCATCATAGTGGCTGTGCTTTATTTAAATCTCCCTCTGTGCCCTCAAGTCAGGAAGATGGAGCTGTGCAGACCTTCATGGAGAGGTATACTTGATTAGATGATTAGCCTACATGCTTTTCAGGGAGTTATGGTGTCTCACTATTTTCTCTAAAAGTTTCTGTTAATATGATAATATAGTTCTCATATTTAAAATAGATTGAATTATAGCCCCATAAGATCAGAGCTCAGTAGGTGTTAAGCTACAGATATCTCCAAACCGAGGCAGAATCACTAAGAAACTAAAAAGCTCTTTGGTAAAATAAATCAATATGTACAAAAAGATCACTGAAGAAGTCTCCTTTCATCCTTTAAAACGGTTTCTGTGCTTAATATTTTGCCCTTTTGTCTCACTTTGTTGCAGAATGCTTCAGGCTGTAGCTCAAAACCACCTCTATTCTGTTAAAACAGAAGATCTGTCTGAAACACTTCCCACTATTCAAGACATTCAGCAATCTTACACCAAGTTCAAGCAATACTTTCTCATTGGTAAGACTTTTACTCATAAAAGCTACTTCCTGGTTCTAAGTATATATATATCCAGAGCAGATTTGTGTCTATCATATTTCAATCTTTTACCGTTTTACAGATAATTCAACTGATTTCTGGGAGTCGGATGTCAAGTGGTTCTCCTCCCTTGAAAGCTCAGGCTGGCTAGATATTATAAGGTATATTAATAATAATACGTACTTAAGTTAATGTTACGGCTTTAAATGGGTCTGAAGGGTGTAAGAGGTAACATTCAGGTTGTGATAAAAAGATATGGTGGCCAAACTATAACCAAAGTGTTGCCAAAAGTAGTGTTAATAATAAGAAAACCGTACTATACATATATATATATATATATATATATATATTATATATATATATATATATATATATATATATATATATATATATATATATATACAACAGCTCTATTTACAAACCAGGTCAATTTATCAAACCAAAAAACACAACTAACTAATTCCGAAAGGGGAAGAGAATTCCAGCGGTGGCAAAGGAAAGAAGATAATCTACATTTACATTACATTTGCATTTGGCAGACGTTCTTACCCAGAACCACAGTTTTATGCAACTGAGCAATTAGGGGTTACGGGTTCTGCTCAAGGGCCCAACCTTAGTGGTGTTGGACTCGAACCCTGATCTTCCTATTACCAGTCTGAGACCTTAACCACTGAGCTACCACTTCAGACCAATAAGACAAAACCCAAAACTAGCTTACAATGTAACCTCTACCCATACTACAAATACAACATATAAAAAAAGATGATCTTCACACCTTAACCAAACTCTACTCTAACTGACCAAAACAAAATTCACAAGTGTGGTGCCTTGGTGGTTCTATAACCTGGTGCTTCTATACTGTAGCGCTTCTGCGTCTAGGTCACATGGCCCATTTCCTGCCTTTTTTTTCTCTGGGATATGGAAAATCCTCAATCAGGAATCCTAGAACAAAATACAAAATGATTAATAGTTTAGAAAAGGTGATAACATTTAAAACTAGAACAAACAACAGACAGAAACAAAATAAGTAGCGCAGAAGACAAGCGTTCAATCACGCGTCCCTTTAAACTGTCACCGAAGATCTTCAGTTGTCAGCGAGGGCGTCATTAGTACAGGTTAACCGTGAATGACATCGCCTGAGATGATCGCCAATCCAGGGGTTGGGGAGGGGAGGGGGTGGTGCTCGGATGATAACTGGACTAATATGCATGTTGGCTGGATTTGCAGACAGTGTCTCCATAAAGCAGTGGAAGTGGTTGAGTGTCTCGAAAAGGAAAATACTAATGTCCTGATAATGGGTAGGTATCATTCGCAGGTTTTGTCAATCCTGATACTTTTTTTTTGAGATGTTGGACAGATATTAAAACGTTGTTTTGCGTTTCAGAGGAGGAAGGTACAGACCTGTGCTGCATTATTTCCAGCCTGGTTCAGATCATGCTGGATTCTCATTACAGGACACTGACAGGATTTCAGGGTCTTGTACAGAAGGAGTGGGTGGCTGGCTGCCATGCTTTTCTGGATCGATGTAATCACCTTCATCAGAAGGACAAGGAGGTAGCGGAGTTTTGTTATTTTGCTTAGTACAATGAATGAGATTAGAGTATCAGAAGATGCTCAGAGGTCACAGTAAACCCAATAATTTCAATATGTTGAAATTATTAAAATATTGCAAATGTGTATATCCTGATATCCATATACGATAAATAAGTGATTTAATGCTTTCATAGTGAGCTGATATTGATGATATAAAGCAGCTCAAGGCACCCGCAGCTGCTGCCAACGATTTAGAGCCAAAATGAACAATCCCTCAAAGATATGTCAGCATTTGAGTTTTAGGGGGCAGGGTGGCTCAAATGGTTAAGGTGCTGAGTTGTTAATCTGAAGACCAGAAACACCTGGGTTCAAGCCCCACCTCCGGCAAGTCAACCACTGTTGGGTCCTTGAGCAAGACCCTTAACCACTCCTGCTCCAGGGGCGCTGTATCCAGGCTGACCCTGCGCTCTGACCCCAACTTACTAAGATGGGATATGCGAAAAAATGCATTTCATTGCTTGGCGCTGTACATGTACCCTGCACAATGACAATGAATTGAATATACTTATACTATACTTAAAAGAGATGCAGATTGATGACCTATGTAGAACATGTAGAACCTATGGTAGGCAACACAAATGCAAAAACACTGCAAATCTTTAGTTTACCACCTTAAAACTAAGCACAAATGAAGGCTATTTTTTTTCAATATACTGCATTATTAAGCATGCTATCGCATATTCACATTGATCCTCAGTATTGTGCACAACAGCAGGAATGTTGCTCTCACAGTTGATTTAATGTATCATTGGTCGTGGTTGCTGCCATGGGGGTCAGTGCTGTTACGTCGTTGTTGATTGGATGAACAGGGTTCCAGTCACACCACTGCCAAACTGCTACTGCTGGGCCATTGGGTAAGGTTTTTAAGCCTCTTTGCCCCTAGGGGCGCTGTATCCAGGCTGACCCTGTGCTCTGACCATAACTTCCTAAACAGGGATATGGCACCATGCAGTATCTGTTACTAATAAAAACTTATTCGCTTGTTGTTATAAGCTGTGTATCTACATTTTCACTGTATTACTCTGTGGTAAGAAGAAGTACAAAGAGCATATATTTTAGTTTGATCTCCACATATATTTTATACAATTTAAGAGAAAGTTATAATAGAGGAAGTTGTAAGTTCATAAGCATTCGTCTCTCTTTATGCGTCCCGCCTAAATTCTTTCTGGTTAAACCAGTTGCCATCTAAGTAACTTAATGTGCAATTAAAATGTAATAAAGTTGTAGTACAGTGGTTAAGGTGTTGGACTGCTAATTGGAAGATCGGGGTTTGATTCCCAGCACCACTGAGTTGCCACTGCTGGACCCCTGAGCACGGCCCTTAACCCCTAGTTGCTCAGTTCTATAAAAGAGATAATTGTAAATCGCTCTGGATAAAAACGCCTACCAAATGCTGTAAATGTAAATGTTTCAATTCATATAATAATCAGTACTAAATTGAAGGTTCTTTACAGTGATGCAGTGTTTAGGCCTCTGTGTTCTACCTGTGTTCCAGCGTCTCTAGTTTTCTTTAAAAAAAAAAAAATGGCAGTGGTTGAAAAGTGTGTAAGGAGTGTATTCCCGCCTCTCATCCAGTGTTTGCCGAATGCACCGTGACTCCGACCAGGAGAAAGTATCAGCTGTAGATAATAATAATCATTTCAATATCTAAATGTTAGTGATGCTTTCACCATGCTTGATTTTAGTTTTGATAATTCAGCCCATCTGATCATCTTAAGCTTTGGACACTTTGGACAAAATATTTTTATATATTTCAAAGTATTCTTTTCTATTATAATTTTTTATTTCTATTATAATTACAGATGAATTATAGCACTGTGTCTGGACGCAATACATTTCCACCCATATCGAATAGAAGATGATTCTTTTTTTTCCCACAGTGCCAGTCTCCGGTCTTCCTGCTCTTCCTGGAGTGTGTGTGGCAGCTGATTCAACAACACAGCACAGCCTTTCAGTTTTCGGAGACGTACTTGACCGTCCTGTCCGACAGCGTCCATGTGCCGGTCTTCAGCACTTTCCTCTTTAATTCTGCTCATCAGAAGGAAAGCACAATGACGGTAGTTCTAATAGTGAAATAAGGAGAATGGTGTTAAAGCCAGTGTCTGATTGGCTTTTGTTCTGACCCTGTAGTTTAGCAGTCGATTGACTTTGGACTTTGAACGGCTCTGCATTTTTCATAGCTTTCCTTGCTATAAACTGGTTGTTTCGCATTCCTTTGATGCAGCAAATCAAATACACAACAACTCTTACAGCCATTGTGAAATCTGAGTAAATTATCGAACAGTCATTAAACACATGATTACGCTGCAGTTTGAGTTGCACTGAAAGTAAACGACACCGTAATGTGCACTTGCCCTACTATATCCAAATGATATATATTTCATATATGATTAGAATTATATATATTTATAAAATATATATATATAAGGCCAGAAAGCAAACCGTTTTCTCCTTGTAATGTTGTATGTGCACTTTCATTACCTTCCAACAGACACACCTCCTGCTCACTACTGCTGTTTAATGTTTTTTGGCAGGCTGAGTCACAGTACTCACAAAGCGGCCCATTGACCTGCCCCGCAGTGTGGGACTGGTCGGTGCAGTTTGACTGCAAAGCCCAGCAGCTTTTCCTAAACCCTCTGTATAGCGAGAAGCTCAAGCAAGAGAAAGTCCCACGCAAAGGACTTAGAGGAAAGGTGAACCGAGTTCTGTGCTTGTCTGTAAATTTCCTCGAATTCTATTTCATTCTAATCTCGATATGGCTAAAAGTTTGTGGTCACTTTACCAGCACACCGATTTGTACACACAATCGTATATGATGTCTCTATATATCGTAGTTTTTCTGGAACCAAAACTGTTCAAGGTCCTTGGAGGCATTTTTTCGCCAAAGTTGATGCAAAAATAAACTGAGGAAGTTTGGGATAAACTGGAAAACTGACTGTAACCCAGACCTTCAAATTCAGCATTAATGGCTGAATTTATTCAAAATGTTTGGCTAAATAAAAAACATTACCACAAGTATATAAATGAGAGTAAGGATAAATCTGGAACAGAATGGGTAATAAATGCATACGGATACAATGGTCAAGTGACCAAAAACTTTGGGCCATATAGTATATACTTATCTGTATTTGTTTTTACTGTATCTTTTAATTTATATGAATATAACAAGCACTTCTTTTACACATTACAAAGTTAATATAACAACTAAATCTGAGTCTAAGGTGGTTGGATATAATTAGATTTTATGCAAATGAAATAAAAGGTAATACAAAAAATATGCCAAATGCTTTTAATATTTTTACATAAATTTCATATTAATGTCTTTTTCAATGTCAAATTTCCTTTGTTTTGTCTAGCATTTTTACAAGTTGTTTTTTTTTTTTTTTTTTGGTCTATAACCACTTTTTAATCTTTTGCCTAGCACCATCAAAGGCAGCTGTCGTTGCCCAGCTCTGCATTTAAAACCCCTCCCAAGAAGGGTTTCTTTAAGGATGAAGCAGACAGCTTAAAGAAGCTTCTACGTGTCAAGCGCCTCAGCCGCTGGATGGTGTCACCCGAGAGCGCAGTGGCAGGCACCACCAGCGAGTTCTATGAAGCTTGGCAGCGCCGCCCAGCAGATCCCCATGGCCTGCTGCTGCCATGCCTGTCTGGCCCAGCAATGCGCCTCTGGATGCAGCGCTGCCTACGCTGGATCCCTGACAGCCAGATCGTCGGCGGAGGCTCTGTAGCTGTCACAGGCAAACTTATTGAGCTTCTTGCCCAAGTGCAGGAGCTCCGAAGTGAGCTAAAGCGTAGGGGATGCTGGGACATGCAGGCAGAAAGCCACCGACTGCAGCCGGGACCAGTAGCACTGACACGGGCCTCTGTGCGCCTGTCGTCATCTTTCCCCTTCGCTTCTGGTCGCACCTGGTACTCCAAGCCTGCCATTCCCACAAGCCTTCTACATAGTCTAATGGTGAGCGATAAGCTAGCGAGTCAAGATGATGAAAGCAGTGAAGTCATAAGCTTTGTGTAGGAACAGAAGACCAGTTTAGAGTGACGTAGATCACTTCTGTAGAGTGACCTTACATGTTTAGTTAAGGTGTTTCTGTGCATGTTTTTATACAGACCCAGACAAAAGTTTTGACACACCTTGTTGCATGAAAAACATGGCTCACAAAATATTTAGCCGTCATCAAAGCAGAAAATAAGAATCTAAAAAAGAATCACATTGTTTAATGTAACACTGTACGGAGACAACAGGCTTCAGTTACCAACCTGGATAGAAATAATATTTTACGTAGACGAGTATTTATACAAAACAAATAATAAAACCTTTGACGGTGTTTGCATCCTACAAGATCTGAGTCTGTGTAAATTTCCGTAGTAAGAGATTCGCTGATGTCATACTTTAAATACTCAGCTACAGTCTGTATCGACTTATTTAGATCGACTTATTTCACTTACAAACAAATAAAAAATGATTTTGTGGCACTCAGTTGGTTCACATTAATAACTCGAAAGCAGTTTAACGATAGCTATAAGAAATGTTACCCTATAAACAGAGGAAAATGTTTATATATATATATACAAGAAAAAAAACAAAGATTTCTAAAGATCTTTAATTAGAACAGCTGTAGGAGAGGGTCTTTAATAAAGACTCCATGGATTTATTATTCGATGGACATCGCTATCAAATATCTACAGACGTTTGGTTTTTTTTACAATTTGAATGTATATTATGATTATGATAGTAAAGAAGTAAAGGAAAAAGTATTTGTGCTTTTATTTGGTTCAAAGATTCAGTGAGGTGTTCGGTTTGGAGCAGATCATCGTGTAATAAATGAATAAGATCTGAGGGGTAAAGCAAAGGTAAAGGGTTGTTCATACTGCAGGTAGACCTTATTGTATTATAACCCCTGCCATAATATAGACATTTTTATAGAAGCATTTATGCAAGTATAATATCAGGAATGCAGCATGTTTACTTTGTACATGTACAGCCGGGCATGTATGTTGGTTTTGCATTTATTTACAATTTATTTATTATTGTTATTATCTAAAATAATCTAAAAGTTGGGTGAGGAGGAGACTTTTGGCTATACATTCGATTTTTTTTTTTTATATTCTACTGAATTCTTCATAAATATGTAGCACTTTTTTAGTATAATTGTCATTGTTAAGTAGAAAAATTTTGCATTTTAATTTTGGAAATTCACAACAACTCAATCCAAATTCTTTAGTGTCAAATTAAATTGCTTTAGCTAATATATGAAAATGTTTTGATTGTATTGTTTTAATGCCCCAAGAAAAAAGAAAAAAAAAAAGTGTCTGTTTTAGTGCCATCTGCTGGTTGAGAGACTCACTTAAACACTGGAAAACCAAAATCAGAAGAACCTCAGAAACCATAAAATGCTGGCAGGTTGATTTTTACAACTTTAATTGCGTTCAAGCATTAGCCTTTGATTATTTTAATAGTATGACAAGCTTGATGTTAATTGTTAGTTTAGTGTTAGACTTGTTTATGCAAAAACAGAAGGGTTTCTTTGTTTTCTTGTAAAATGATTACACATCGAGAATGTAAGTGTAAGAATATCAATCCTAATGCAAAAGAAAAATCCGGAAAAGCAGTTAACACATATATAATAATTTGTATGGTGGGTTGGTTATCGTTTTAAACCTTTAACATGTTTGTTAAAATGTTTATAGCGGAAGAATAAGCTTTATTACTGTATCAAATGATAAATCTCTTTTATAACTATACAATCACACACATGGTGCCTAATGTACATTGTTTGTTCTACTGACTTTAAAATATGAGTTATTAATTACACCCAAGTGCTTTTATAAAGAATTGTCTTTTTTTCTGTTTTTTTTTTTTTTATTATTATTATTATTGCTGTTTTTTGCACTACTGCCTGTTTAAGCTCAAACACTGTTACATAAAATTAATTTCTCTGCTGCGAGTGTTTACTCTGTTCCTGCCATTGTAAAGCCTTATCTATAAATTCTGATTAAAAAAAAGATTATCTAATACACTTTATTATGCATTATATCACGAGTGACCGTTATTTCTTGTTGAAGGAATCCAAAAGCGACATTAATTACAGCAGTTTAATTAGCACTGGATTGGTATTTCCGCTGTAGCACTTCTTTCACTTATTTCAAAATTATGCACAATATTCTAATTTTAGGATATTTACAGTTCTATTCCTTCTCTTTTTTTCCCCAAACACTCTCATCCAGAGCAATTAACATTTATCTATGTGAGCATTTGAGAGTTAAGAGCATTTCTCAGGGGCCCAGCAGGTGCTGGTAGGAATAAAGCCCACATTCTTCAATTCAGTCAACAGACTAACACCGTAACAACTGAGCTACCATTATTGTGTTGCTGAACAAAATAGTTAATGTCTAAATCGCAGTCTCAAGATGAGAGAAAAAAAGACCAGAGCAGTCCGTGTTACGGTCAGTTTGCAGTGGAAATTAAAACTAGAAAAACTAGAGCTTTATAAGGTTATTAAAAGTGAGAGTGATATTGACATCTGTCAAAATGGCTACCATGAACGAAGCAATACACCGACATTAACTCGTTATTACCAGTCGTCACGTGTGAGACTACATCGTAATATGTTACGTTAAGAAACTTATTTTCAATGGAAAGAGAGTCTGTTAACAAAACCGTACGCTACAGCATGTCAGCAGGCAAACGAGGAAATTGGAAATTGGACAATCAAGAATTAAGTTAAAAGGGGAGGGAGGTTTTCACCATAATGGTTGAAAAGTTAATACAAGGACAGTAAATAATAAACACTGTTATACTCCATGAACGTATTATTTTTAGAATCTTTTAAATATTAGGGTTTTTTTGAGACTAGAATTTATAGAATAGAATAGTTGGTATGATTTTTTATTTTTTTTATTTAGCAGTGTGTTATTCTAAAAGTCAACAGTGGTGCTCTAGTTCACATGGCTGCCTGTCTGGGTTCTTTGGTTTCCTTCCACTATTGTAAACATGCCTGTTGTTGGGTTGGTGACTCAATTGCCCCTGCGTGTGATTGCACATGCGAATGTGTGTCAGGATGGCGTCCTGTACATGTTGTATTTCTGGCTTACACCCAATGTTCCTGGGATCGGCTCCAGCTTCACTGTGAACTTGACCAGGATAAGCAGATAATAAGAGTGAGGAACAAAACATAGTTGTACTTTGGAATGAAGGTTATATTTAGAGTTTAGCTGCCATGTTATTGATAAATGGGATAAATCCTAATCCAGGACCTCAAACTGCCACCGCTGGGCCCCTGAGCAAGGCCCTTAACCCTTAACTGCTCAGTTAAATAAATTAAATAATCATTTCGAATAAGGGCGTCTACCAAATGTTCTTCAAGTAATGTTGGAAAACATTACATGAGTGTTTTTTGCTAATAAATGTGTGTGTAAGGAACATATTCAAGTAACCGCAATGTCAAACTCTGACCAAATGAAGTGTTTTTCCAGGGTGTCATAGAGAAACTGTTATAAATTATTTATTTATTTATTCAATGTTTCGGTTTTGGGTTGTTTTTGTCTTATTTTTAATTAAATGTTTCTGTGAGAATGTAAATCTGTGCTCTCAGGTCCACTGTTACCTGAGGCTCCTTGCCACATCCACTGCTGACGTCATAAACGGCCGCCATGTTAGCGTTTCCCGAGTCTGGAGGAAAGTGCGCGCTGAAGCTAACTGTGTAAACAATTAAACCGCGTTCTCTGTCTAAACTCCGCCGTTTGTTGGATTAAAGAAGGACCTCGGTGACACTTTATGTCTCAGACTTAAACCAAGAGACTTAAACCTCCGACGGGAGTTTGTCTGAGAGACTGGCGTGTGTTTTCTTCTTTCTTGTGTGCGGCTAAACGCTATGAGTTCGTTGACTCAGCGGAGTTCGGGCCTCGTGCAGAGACGCACCGAGGCCTCGCGTAGCGCTGCCGCCGACAAAGACAAGAGCGAACGCGGTGAGGATGAAGAGCAACGCCGGGACGAGCAGGAAGACGATGACAGCGGCGACTCCAAACAAACTCGACTGACTCTCATGGAGGAGGTGCTGCTACTGGGCTTAAAAGACCGTGAGGTTAGATAACAGTTTAATTATCTCGACTAAATCAATCAACAAGCGTCACTTTCACATACTTAGCATAATTAACTGTTCGAATAGAATAAAGACTAACTTTTTTGTTGACTTAAAAAAAAAAAAAAACCCAGCTAACTCGTTAGCCGTCGCTATCTAGCTAACCAAGCTAATGTTTGTGACAAACGGACATTTGTGCTCAAAAACGCAACAATTGTTAGGTGTAACGTTCGGGCCGTCAATAATGGCAGGTTCACTAGTTATTATTTAACAACAGGTTATTATGGGGTGTTCGGGAGGCTTGTTTTGTGCTCGTTAGCTGAAAAGTCTGATTAGCCACTTAGCTGACATGAACTAAACTTGTCAGTTGTTTTCACACCTTCGCTTTTTAATTCCTGTTAATTCCGGAAGCTGTAAATGTCGTGTGGACTGAATTGTTCGAATATCGGGGATGAACAGTTAACTTTCTGGAGGTGTTCCAGCTAAAAGTAGGGAAGTGGTAGTGCTTAAGGTGTTGGCCTGGATCCGGGTTCGATTCCCAGCTCCATTAAGTTACCACTGTTGGGCCCCTGAGCAAGGCCCTTAACCTATAATTACTCAGGTGTATAAATGTAAGTCGCTCTAGAGTATCTGTCAAATACTGTAAATGTAAAAGCAAATCAGTTTAAACCAATATTAAACTTTTTTTAATACTTATTTCACCCATATCCCCTTATTTCCTATATACTATTCAAATATTACACTCAATTTTATTGCAATTATTGCAGCTAATGTAATATTCCTGAAAATATAATCTACAGAATACATTCAGTCCAAGGTGACATTATTTTAAGGTTTAATTATCGACTTAAGTTTGTATTTCATCAAACCTTTTATATCAATTCATGTCTAAATACATCTGTAGTAGTTGTGATTTTAATCAGTGTCACCAAATTAATAATAATAGTCAGAGAACCTGGCTGTGCATTTCACAGCCTTTTTTCCAATGAAATTAAACTAAAACACTAACATGCAGGACAAAAAGGGAAGGATTGTACTTCAGGCACTAGTGTAAAATGAAGACAAACACTTCCCTTCATCTGCAGAGTAAATATTGGTTTAAGTTTAGGGCTGTGTGCTTTAGATGAGTTGCTCGCTGATCCGCTGGCGAACTTAGACATGTGCTTTTTATATAGATGTGATGTTTCCTGAATATGTATGTGCTAATTGTATGATTTTAATTATAATTAAAGAAATTTGCACCGTTTCCTTTTTGAACACGTTGCCAACAGGTTGCGTTTCTTCTGATGTAAATAAAAGATATTTCATCCAGGGTAAAGGGGTTAAAACAATAAACTGATCCCACTACAGGAATGACTGCACCATTATAACTGTGTCCAACCGAGTGATCAGATGACTTCTGAGAATTAAGATCTGTTCATGTTTTCAGTGTGAAGCAAAAAGGGTAGTATATGAGTTAAAAAAAAATTTTGTTTAACATTAAATAACTTTTTTTTTCTACTTGATTGTGTTCACATTGATTCATATATGAATACAGTAGCATATTAGATTTTTAACCCTTCTGTCTTAAAAGCTTAAAAGTCTTTAAAAAATAAGTTTTAAAAACAACTTCTCTTTAGCTTAATTAGTGCAATCAACGTTATAGAATAAAAAGGGTTTGTTTCACATATTTCCAAACTCCCCCTCCATGTTTAATGCACAGGTCAGTTTGACCCGGCAGTAAAAGTGACAGATAAAAGGGGTCATAATAATGAGACATATTTCATCCCAATCACAGACACACACACACTATTTTTTGACATCATCTGTAAAGTGTGAGAATGACTTTTGACGGGAACGTTTCCCCAAACTCCATCCACAACGAGTGGGCACTGAGAGGGACGGGGACAATATAAAGTTTCTCTGCATGTTAGTCCTACCAACAATACACTCTGCAGCTACATGATGAACAAAATGAGCAACAGAATGAAACAAGTGACAGTCCTGGAGACTCATTTTTAATCATGATAGTTACATTTAATTTACATTTACCGCATTTGGCGGACATTGTTATTCAGAGCGACTTACATTTATCACTGAGCAATTGAGGGTTAAGGGCCTTGCTAAGGGGCCCAGCAGTGGTGGCTTGGTGGCGCTGGGAATTAAACACAATATTCGGATTGGTAGTCCAACACCTTTAACCATGAGCCACCACACTTCCCTGTGTGAAATAGAGGAGGATGTGTCTGAGGATGGAAATCAATGATTTTGATTCTAAACCAACTAAAGGTGTTTTTGTTTGTATGCAAACATTAAAAGTTAATATTATGTCCTGTCATTGTGAAGACATCGTAAAAAAGATTACTTCTCTCTCTCTGGAAAGGGTTTTTCGCTAATATAGTTTGATGTCATATCAAATCACAATAAACTGTATTTAGAGCCCTAGACAGTTATACTTAATACATATAAATTAAAATACATAAACGTCTATTTTTCTTGTAGTGAGACACTGAAAAGTAAATCTTTGTCATACACCACTCAGACAGAAAAAACTAGTGTTGCGTATTTTTGGAAAGCTTAGATTCTTGTGCTTGATTAATGCAAACCAATTTAATATACATTAAACAATTTGTGTCCTTGTTAGACAGCCAACCATACGTTCAAAAAGCTGTAAAGAAAACCTCACCTATAAATCCATCGATCCATAAAATTCCAACAAAAATCATGCTATTTGCTAAAGGATCCAAACAATCACATTTTAGTGAAATATGTAGTTTAGACACATGTATATGTTAAGAAACATCCAAGAAGCTGAGCTCAGGTCATTCCTGTTGCACTAAAGATGGGCAACTTTTAAAGTTCAGGTCTTTTCCCATTTTGGTCAACAACTGTGCAGTCTAATCTAGTAATCAGCGTCCTTAGCATGCATGTCTTACAAATCCATTTTTAAGATGCATATGACAAACTGTACCCGTATTTTTGCTAAGGTTTCAGAGAGAAATTAAAGATTTAGTTTTTTAAATAAAAATAAACGTATTTAAATAAACCCACTTTTGGTGCAGGATTTCAGCATGGGATGCTGTCAGAATATCCTGATATGATGGATTCACTCAGTCGGTGCTACACACTATATGACTAAGAGCATATGGAGGCATGAGTGTCATGGTCGTACAAGGTTTTTTTCCCCAAACTGTTGCCAGAAACTGTAATGCACACAGCTGTCTATAGTCCCCTGTGCACAAAGTCTATGAAGTCTCTAAAACTTTACCATAGACTGATGCACAAACTGTTTGACTGTTTCATTTGTGCTTTGGGGCGATGGTAGCTCAGTGGTTAAGGTGTTGGACTGCTCTCTGGAGAATTATGCATTTACCAGCAACACTAAGCCACAGCCTCTGGGGCCCCCAAGCAAAGCCCTTAACCTTCAACAGCTTAGCTGGGTTTAAAAAAGAGGTTAATTGGAATTAGTGCATCTACCAAGTGCCAGTAATGTAAATGTGCTGCTGAACGAAAAAACTCCTTAAAGCAACTCACTAATCTATTGGAAAGCACTCTTGGGAGAGTGCAGCTCATTAAACTGGTGAAGAGGAAACTAAAATGAAATGGAATTTCAAACAGTGAGTGTTAATATAAAATGCCCACAAACTGTTGGCTATATATATAGACATATATACATATATACATATATATATATATATATATTATATATATATATATATATATATATAGATTATATCTCATTATATCTATTTATATCTATATCTATATATATATATTAATATATATATATATATATATATAGATATATATATATTATATATATATATATATTAGATATATATATAGATAGATATAGATAGATAGATATATAAAATCATTATATATATATCTCATTTTCCATGGTGTATACAAAGTTTAAACAAGATAAATATCAAACTTTTATGACCTTTTTAATACTTTTTGATCTGATTTAACTTTAGTTAAAGTTTGAAGTAGATTTAACTTGAGTAATGTTTTCTTTATTGTTTATAACTGTTGATTGAACCTGGTATATTGCAGGGCTACACGTCTTTCTGGAATGACTGCATATCGTCTGGGCTGCGCGGCTGCATGCTCATCGAACTCGCCTTACGAGGGAGGCTGCAGCTTGAGGCCTGTGGAATGAGGAGAAAAAGTCTCTTAGCCAGAAAGGTGCGGTCCTTGGACTAAACCCAGCTAATGATGCTTTGGTCATCATGGATTCTTTTGCTTAATCCTTCCACACTTAATGGCAAATATTTTTTTTTATATATAAACAAGCAAAGATAGTTTTCTTTATGTAAGTCTTAGACTTATGTAAGATGTAATATTACAAAAATGTTTCCATACTAAAAATTTTTGTAAAGAAAAAAAAAAAACTGTGTTGCAATATGTACTGTTGTCACATGGTGGTGCTCTTTATTATTTGCCAATGTCATATATTTTGTCAATGCATTTGTGTGAACTAAAACATTTTTGCGACGTTAAAATGGATTTCCTAAAACATGGCTACTTTCACCACCAGGTTATCTGTAAATCTGATGCTCCAACTGGTGATGTGCTCCTGGATGAGGCTCTGAAACACATTAAAGAGACGCAGCCTCCGGAGACCGTTCAGAGCTGGATCGAGCTTCTCAGTGGTAAGGATTGAGGAGTAGGATTTGTTATTTGCAACTTACACAAAGTTGTCTGAAATCATTTCTGTTTGTTTTGAAGGGTTTTTCTATTTGTATAAATATTATATACAACTCACAAGACTGTTATCCTCTGTAGGTGAAACCTGGAACCCGCTGAAGCTCCACTACCAACTGCGGAACGTGCGAGAACGCCTCGCTAAGAACCTGGTCGAGAAGGGCGTGCTTACCACGGAGAAGCAAAATTTTCTGTTGTTTGACATGACGACACACCCACTCACCAACAGTAATATCAAGCAGCGTCTAATCAAGAAGGTACAGGAAGCCGTGCTGGACAAGTGGGTAAATGACCCGCAGCGCATGGACAAGCGTCTTCTGGCGCTCATCTTCCTGGCTCATTCATCCGACGTGCTGGAAAATGCTTTCGCGCCGCTGCTGGACGAGCAGTATGACCTGGCTATGAAGAGGGTGCGACAGCTGCTTGACCTCGAGCCTGAGGGCGAAAGCATGAAGAGTAACGCCAACGAGCTGCTCTGGGCTGTCGTGGCTGCCTTCACCAAATGAGGATACACCTGTGAAGCACTAAAACAAACATTTGACTGGTTACTGAAGAAGAACAAAACTAGCAGAAAGGGTTGTATCTAAAAATGAACCATAACTCTATTCAGAGCTGTGTCAGTCACACACCACCCCATACTCCCCTTTCCTTGACGATTACTTGCTTCCTTTTTCTGTTTTCCAAACCACCTTGATTTGGCCAGAAGAACGCATGCTTGCCTTTTCCGCTCCTCTTTTTATTTTTCTCTTGCCCAGTTAAATGCATAGTGGGTAAAACATTTCCTGGACTGTCTTTCTGAACAAACTGCAGAAGCAATCTATACCCCTTTGCAGAACTGGACAAGCACCCCCCCCCTTTTTTTTTCTTCTCCTCAGTACTTTACTCTAAAGGTAACATGGGTGAGCTTTCCTGTCAATGCAAAATCGGAAAAAGAGAGTGAGTCTGCCCCAATTTCCAGTCATATTACTGTCAATCTTTCCTGATGACAAAATAACGATAAAAGATCTGTAAGCTTTGAGTCTGTGCCGTATGGAAAAAATCTCTGTGTCTTTTAGAGGTGGTTTCAAATTGCTATTCTTTGCCAGACTTGGCGGTCTTGGTTTAAAGACTGCAGATCTCCAGTGAAACCCACAAGATTATTAAGCACCAGATACTCCCAATGGGCTACAGATTAGCTCCAGACCTGGAGTGTTCCATCAGTGCAACGGATCTCGGGCAGGGTTTTTCCCCGACAAACCAAGTGTTGTAATGGAGTCTGCTTGTGGATGGTGCAGTTTGGCTGATTTACGGTTGTGAAAATGGGGTGAAAGTGAAAAGCAGCCTCCACAGCTGATGTTTAGAAAATATGTGGTTCCTCCCAGGGTAAAAGTAAAGAAATGATATTTGATTTGATCTGAAGCCCTCACGATTCATCCCAAGTTGTTTCCTGGGATTCATGTTTCCTACTTTGTCGATCAGTAGCATGGTATATATTTTTCACGCTCGTGAACTTCACTAACACTTTGCACGCTACCTCTCAGACCTCTCACACACGTCACCTTCAGTTGTTTTAACAGAGTATGGCTGGCTTTATCACTTCAGCATCATCCATCTACAGTTTCCTCATACCTACGTCAAAGCACCACTTTTATGTGCCTAATCTGGGTTACAGGACTCGTAACCTCCACGTTATGTACTGTAGCTATTCCTCAAAATGACATTCATGAACACTGAGCGAATCGTTTTTAAAACCTTAGATTTGTTCCTAATCGGAAATTTTATGTGCAAGGGGGAATGTTGGGTATTTAGGCTTTCGTTTTTCTTTCCTTTTATCCTTTGCGCACGCTGTGTGAAGAAAGGATTCTTTGTTTCATTTTGCTACCAGACATCTACCTGCCTCCCTAGAACCAATTACTGACTTCGTTCATAGAGAAGCCCTGCAGAAATCTACACACCTGCTTTATATTAACATCATTATTTTTTTTTAGACAGTCAGAAATTGGGGTCTATATAAAGTATGCAATGAAATGATTGATGCCAGTATCAATGTTGCAAGACGGTCTATAGAACAGTTTGCTACTTTTCCCCCAGTTTACGTATGTTTATGTATTCTCTTACAAACTGATTCACGAATAAAAAAAAAAAAAACCTCACATGACCATTTTGAGCAAGACTCGCGTCCGTGCTTTACTTGTTTACGTGTTTTTGTTAGACATAAGAAGGTAGATCACGCAGAGACTTAACACATTCCAGCCCGATCATCTAATCCAATAAAAGTCTATATCCTGATTTGCTTTTATTTTATTAAAGTTGAACATTTTATTTAGCTTTGAACGGAAATAGAGGATGTCTGTTTAATCAGACATTTATCTATTGAATTTTATTACATTTTTCATTTTTTGCTGCCAAATTCTTGTTGTTTTTTTTTTTTTTACACATTTCGTAAGCATTAACTCGTGCTTGCTTCTGCTTCGTCTGTTATCCGTCATGATTAATGCTTTACTTTCTGTACCTGTGTGTAGCCAATACTTTTTGGGCAAAGAAGATCAAAATCATATGTAAACTTTTTTAAAGTCCAGTATGAAGGGACCCATATATGTGTACACTTTCCTGTTACCAAAATAAATGAAGGTATTGGGAGTGCCTCAAAAAAAACACACCCTCATCTGTCGTTCATTTTCGTCTGAGAGATGTGTACATGTGCATGTTTTCCCCTCCTTTTATCTTCATGAGCTCAGCATGAACGCCCATCTTTCATTTTTTTTGTTCTAATTGTACACAAGTCAGTGTGTGTGTGTGTGTGTGTGTGTCGGTGTGGTTGTTTTGCCTGTCAGAATCTTTGAATAAAATCAGGACCTCTTCATTCCTTTATAGATTACCAGTTCTGCTGCGTGGAGCAATTTCACACCTGGAAAGAGTTAATAGTAATGAGCAGGCACGTGATCCTCACTGAAACACTCGCTCTGATGTGACTGCAGTTTTTAGCTTGGGGTTGTTCTTCTAACCAGTTACACATGCTGAGTGGAATTAGGAACAATGTAGACCAGCAGCTGATCTCAGATCATTACTAACTTTTTAAGCTGCTACATAAATTTTGGCTCGATTTCAATCAGTAGGCGGGTTTCCATCCTAACGTGTGGCAAATCTTTACAAAGTTTGGAAAAAAAAAAAACCCCTCCAAAAGTAAATAATATTTATACAGCGCTTTTAAACAATAAACTATAATAGTGCCATAAATAATACAGGGAAGCAAAATGGAGCTAGAACAGCTGATTAGTTACGTGGATTTAATCTTTATTGGCATTGAAGCCTTTTCCACGTCAAAAGCTACTGCAAGCAGGTGTATAAAGGGATTTTATTTTATTTGCCATTTCCATCACTAATTTCTGTCGTGACACTTTAAAATGCCTCCTAACACAGCGGGATCGAAACATGGCAGCGGGATCGAAACATGGCAACCGACTCTGAGTAAAGATGATGACTGATGTTAGCAGGATGAGTATCATAACAACATAAACACCATAAACACACGTCATTCCCGAAACACACGGTCAGCCCACCTCCTCCTCATCTTCTCCTTTAACTTTGCTAAACATTCGGTTATCATTGTTTTATACTCTGTTCTGGACTTTTGTGCTACTCTTCTATTATTAAAATTGGAGTGTTGCCCTTAAGTATGGTGCTGTTTTTCTGTCTTTATTTACGAAACTCATGGAAATACAGGGAATTTAGTACGGAGCCATACCACCGAATGTCAACCTTAAAACATGGCAGTTAAAGTGGAACTGACGGTTGCCTGATCGACTGACTGAATCAAATTTTACAATGCGTCGGTATATCCGGTCCTTTTTTTTTTTTAATATTTGCAGTTGCATTATGGCCTGTTAACGAGTTGAGCTCGTGATGGAGCGTTAGCATAGCTCAGAGCGACCAAAAAACCCACAATTAAATCACACCGCTTTACTCCTCACTCCATCCCTCACTGCACTCCGCTCAGCTCACATACCCTGATTTCATCACAGGCTGAGGAAATATCTTCTGAAAGAATGCTGTTCTTCTGATCAGTGACACACCACCACCCCACCATCTTGGGCTGCCACACCAAAAAAAAAAAATCAAACATAACAGCTACTCTAATATTTTTGGTGGCTGCAGCACTGGGAATTTACATTATGGATGTAAATAAATGAAAACAAGAAAAAACAGTGGGTAAAAGAATAAGTGCTGATATCTGCTTATAACATTGTAATAACAGGAAGTAGCGTTGTAGACCCTCCACAATGTTTATTAAATTATAGTCAGGTGGAAAGTGTGTCATTGCAATTTACTTTTTAAATTTATGATTATTAACATTGTTTTTAGGATGGACCGATACAAATTAAGTGTAATAACAGCATCACACCACTGCGACATTAATTATTTACCTAGAACAGCTGCTTGTATTGCATTTTATCCTTTCCATGCTGTGTGTATTGCAAGTAGTAGTTACCTTTGGCACCAATGTTTGAAAAAACACACACACACACACACACACACACACACATATATATAATAAATGCTGTTATTTTGTCACATTCTTTTTTACAGCACAGTAAACTTCTTTTTTTCGTATATCCCATTTTGGGGGTCAGAGCACAGGGTCAGCTATGATACAGCGCCCCTGGAGCAGGAAGGGTTAAGGGTCTTGCTCAAGAAACCAACAGTGGTTGGCTTGCTGGTGGTGGGGCTTGAACCCAGGTCTTCCTGGTCTCCAGATCAGCCTTAAGCATTTCAGCCACCACTGCCCCTCATACATATATATAAAAAAAACAATCATGTTGGTCCATCCTGTAAAAACCTGTCCTACTCTGACACATCGAACCTGATCCACCTAACATCTGCTCCACATATGGCTTCGAGCACAGGCTGTGTTTGAGCAGCATAAAGAGGAAGAGGAGGTGTTAAGTTAACCTCGACACTAAGCTGAAGGATGAGTGTACTATTCCCACATGACTCTATTTCCAGATGACGAAAAAACATAGGGTTTAATGATGCACATAAAAATGCCATGTGACAGATTAAGACACATTTTGTCGTAAAAGAGGACACAGGACATACAGAATCAACCGAAGATTTACAGTCAAATGTTGGGAAAGATGTGAAGGTAAAAGAAAACCAGTTCCTGTGTGAAGTGTTTGAAATGTAAGTGTGGATTGTTTGCTTGACTGAGATCATTTTTATGTACTGTTGTAAATTTGATGATGGTATAGCAGTTCCGGTAGCCCCAAACAGGAAATGAAGTTCATACATACTTTGTCAATGGATGATCATTAACAATGGGTTGAAGTCTTTGTCCTGGAATTTGAAACTTTAGTTAGTTATAATTAACTGACCCATAACTCTGCGACAACTTTAAAAGCACACACTTGTCTAGGATGAGTACTGAATACTGTCGTATTACAATTTTTTGCTCACTGGAACTACGAGACCCGAATACTGTTCCAGCATGACAATTCCCCTGAGCTCCATGTGTTCTGGTTGGAGTGTCCCAAGTGTCCTGCACAGAGTACTGACTCGGACTCAACATTACTAAACACCTTTGGGATGAACCGGTACACCGACTGCACCCCAGACCTCCTCACCTGACACAAGAGCCTCATCTCACTAATACTATAGTGTCTTAATGAAAACAAAAAGCTAGTGGACAAAAGTAAATGTCTTTTATTTGTCACATAGACTTTATAGCACAGTGAAATTCTTTCTTTGCATATCCTATCTTAGTAAGTTGGGGTCAGAGATGATGCAGTTCCCCTTGAAGTAGGAGGGGTTGAGGGTCTTGTTTAGGGACCCAACAGTGGCTGAGTGGCAGTGGTGGACCCAGGTCTTTCTGGTTTTCAGATCAACAATGCAGCACCTTAACCGTTTGATCCACCTAAGTGCGAAGGTTAGAGTGAGACAAGATCTAAAATGGGATGTTTAAAAAAATCATATAATTGTAACGGTCAGTTGTCACAATACATTTATTCCTATATAGTGAAAATATATATAAAAAATTATGGTGGGTTAAATATATATGTAATATATCTATATCTATATCTATATCTATATCTATCTATCTATATATATATATATATAATATATATATATATATATATATATATATTACTTTTCATTTTATATATTTCATTTTATATATATATATATATATATATATATATATATATATATATATATATATATATAAATAAAACAGCCGTCTTTTTTATCGTTTTATAGTTTAATACATGGATTAACAATCTAAATGTATAAGCAAGACCAACAGAAGTTCTAAATCCAGTACTGTTCAATAGTCTGGCGTTTACTTCCTCATGTATGTAGCTTCTTAATTGAAGCCATCTGGGTTCATGGCTGTGCATCTCATTCAGTCTGGGACTTGTTTAGTCGTGTGTTTAACCATTTTCCTTAACTGGAAGCGGTTGTAACTCGTCAGATTAAGAGAAGTGCAAAAATATTCCATCACAGCCATCCAGCTGAATCAACCCTGTGTTATTAGTCGAATTTTCAGATCTGGAACACTTTTTTTATTTAAATATGTATAAGTATAATATCTATAGCTTTAAATTGTAAATGTACATGCCAGGGATGTTTATCAAGTCTCAGCACATCTGGGTAGACGGGATTTCTGAAAGTGTAGCCTGCAGGAAGGTGAAGCATGTCAACAACGTGTGGACCCGGCTATCAAATGTATGTTTTAAAAATGTTGTTCAGAGGTTCTCTATTGGTTTGGATTTAAAACGTTCCAAAAACATTGCTTAATGTTGGTAGAATGTTATTTGATGGTTATTTCATGGTGTTTCTCGCTAAACATTTTAACAACCTTTATTTGTCAAAAACATGTTCCCACAACGTTGTCCTAAAAACGTTTTCTCTCATTATAACTAGAATGCACGATATATTAACTATTAATAGTGTTACAAAAAAGTTGCGTGTACATTATTAATAAGAACATATAAGCGTATAAGAACGTTTAGTTCTAACCTTTGGACAACTTTTAAAGAATGTTAGGGAACGTTGTGGGAATGTTAACTGTTAGCTGGGTAGGACTATTTGATGTACATCCACTGTGTCCGGTGATACGGCGGGTAGTTTAATCCTATAAGCTTGACTTATTGTCCGTGCCGAGACGTCAGCATGTTCTCGCCGTGTCTATGTGGGATTTTGTCTATGACAAATTGTACATACACTCTAAGGACAAAAGTAGTAGGACACCTGATCATCACATAAACATCTTATTACAGATTTGATCTGACTTTTATTCCTATTTTAACCTCTACAGTAGCTTGTGAAACAAAATAGATAGTGAGATCAGTCTGTTCAGTGGGGTTGAGTCAGAGGCAGGGATCTGTGCAGAACAATTGTCATGCTGGAAAAGTGTTTGAGTAAGAAATAATGTCATAACAGTCAAAGAGATTCTTGAAATAAAATAAACTATAAAACACACTTTTCGGTAACAACTTTGTGGCAACAAGGACACACTAATGTACAGCAGGCGTGCTGGTAAAGTTTCCCTAACATTTTAGTTATTTCATCTAGTTAAGTAAAAAAAAAAAAAAAGCGTGAACATCATCACAATCAGCTCACTTAACGTTCCAGATTGGGCAGATCAGGGTTCGATTCCCAGCATCACAGTGTTTCCCATTGCTGGGCCCCTGAGCAAGACCCTTAACCCTTAAGCTCTGATTGCTCAGTTGAGTAAAAAAAAAAAGAGATAAATGTAAATCGCTGTGGATAAAATGCTGTAAATGTCTTTATCAGTCACAGCGCAGTGGAATTTGTTTCTTCGTATATCCCATCCTGGAAGAATGGGGGTCAGAGCACAGGGTCAGTTTATGATACAGCACCCCTGGAGCAGGAAGGGTTACGGGTCTTGCTCAAGGATCCAACAGTGGCAGCGGTGGGGCTTAAACCCAGGTCTTCCAATCAACAACCATTTGAGCCACCACTGCTACTGTAAATGTAAATCCAACGTTATAAAGCATGTATTCGAAAGAGGAATAATTATTTAACAAAATATATTTAACAATAAATATCAGTTTAGATATTTTATGCTATTATTTATATATTTTCTGTCTAACAATTAACACTGATTTTGTAACACACTGCTCTACCTGCATACACACATTCCCTAATCAGTAACAGACTATTTTACCAAGCTGGCAGAGGTATAAAGAGGCGGGGTTTAAACATAGACTAGCATCTGATTGGTTGGATACTCCTGACTCCTCCCCTCTAGCACTTCTGCCCCCAAATGGGAAAAATCCCGCTTCATCTTTTCCTCACATAATCTCAGGAGTTGTTCCAGTAACGTTACTGTAGTTAAAGACGCTAAAAAAAACCCCCCAAAACCCAGAAGGATTGAACATAAAAGAGGATTTACATCATTGTGTGATTTAATGTTAGAGTAAAAGTGGCGCTTTTAGGGATTTTACTGGTTCAGAAGCTTCACATGAAACGGCTTTTTGGGATAATGAGCGTTTTGGTCGGAGAGCC